>LR812525.1:88326135-88346135 GCA_903798195.1 Danio kyathit | reverse complement strand
GTTTTATCTGTGTGTGTGTGTATGTGGGGATGTGTGTTTGTATCAATGTGTTTGTATCTATGTGTGTGTGTGTGTGTATGTATATATGTATGTGTGTTTTATTTTTGTGTGTGTGTGTGTGTATCTATGTGTGTGTGTGTGTGTTTGTATCTATTTATGTGTGTGTGTATGTTTTATCTATGTGTGTGTGTGGGGAGGATGTGTGTTTGTATCAATGTGTGTGTGTGTGTGTGTGTGCATCTATGTTTATATGTGTGTTTGTTTCTATCTGTGTGTGTAAATTTGTATCTATGTGTGTGTGTGTGTGTGTGTGTGTGTGTGTGTTTGTATCTATGTGTGTGTGCTTTCTTATCTATGTGTGTGTGTGTGTATTTATCTGAGTGCATGCATGTGTGTTTGTATCAATGTATTTGTATCTCTGTGTGTGTATGTGTGAGGATGTGTGTTTGTATCAATGTGTGTGTATCTATGTGTGTGTGTGTATGTGTGTTTGTATCAATACGTGTGTGTATGTGTGTGTTTGCTTGTATCTATGTATGTGTGTGTGTGTGTTTGTATCTGTATGTGTGCTTGTATCTTTGTGACCTTTTTTTTTAAAGCATTATTGATTAAATAGTTGGTGGTTCATTCCACTGTGGCGACCCCTGATAAATAAAGCGCTAAGCCGAAAGAAAATGAAGGAAATGATCAAGTGTGCTCACAGCGATCATGTGATTCTGAAGGACTCGTTCTCATCTTGAAGTGCAGGTGCAGCTCTATATATAGGCAGAGTGTGTGTGTGTGTGTGTGTGTGTGTGTGTGTGTGTGTGTGTGTTCAGATCTCTTCTGCACTCTCCTGTATAGAAAAGTTTCCTCTGGTTTGTGTTTGCGGGTGAAGACAGACTCCCGTGTGCATTATTTCTGTGTGACGAGGCGGTGGGTGTTCAAGGCGTCTGTCCTTTGACTTGCCGAGAGCACAAATATCAGGAAATATCCAGAAATATGATGCGTCTGCGCTTCCCAAAAGCAGAAGCTGGCGGAGAAACACACGCTTGTATTGAGCGACGCTGACTGTAAACAGAGATCTGGACACAATGACTGACGGATGACTACAGAAAACATGCTGGAGCTTCTGGTGGAGAGTCGAGTGATGTGAAAGACAAAATAAACATCTAAAAGCCTCAAAGAAACACACACTTTCGGGTTTACAGGCACAGAAACACAGTGTAGAAGCAGACTGATGTGTGTTACATTCAGAGTGGGTGGATGTAGGTATGTGTGTATGGATGGATGGATGGACATATGGATGGATGGATAGAAGGATGGATGGATAAAACAAAAGAAGGATGGATGATGGATAGGTAAAATAAAGGATGGATGGATGGATAGATAAAACAAAAGAAGGATGGATGGATGGATGAATGAATAGATAAAACAAAAGAAGGATGGATGGATGAATGGATAATTAAAACAAAAGATGGATGCACAGATAAAACAGAAAGGATGATGGATAAAACAAAGGATGGGTGTATAGATAAAACAAAAGATGGATGGATAGATGGATGGATGGATGGATGGATAAATGGATGGATAAAACAAAGGATGGATGTATAGATAAAAACAAAAGGATGGATGGATGAATGGATAATTAAAACAAAAGATGGATGCACAGATAAAACAGAAAGGATGATGGATAAAACAAAAGATGGATGGATGGATGGATAAATGGATGGATGAAACAAAGGAAGGATGGATGGATGGATAGATAAAAACAAAAGGATGGATGAATGAATGAATGGATAATTAAAACAAAAGATGGATGCATAAATAAAACAAAAGAAGGATGATGAATAAAACAAAGGATGAATGGATAAAACAAAGGATGAATGGATAGATAAAACAAAAGAAGGATGGATGGATGGATGGATGAATGGATAGATAAAACAAATGAAGGATGGACGGATGGATGGATGAATGGATGGATAAAACAAAAGAAGGATGGATGGATGGATGGATGAATGGATGGATAAAACAAATGAAGGATGGATGGATGAATGGATGGATAAAACAAAAGAAGGATGGATGGATGGATGGATAGATAAAACAAATGAAGGATGGACGGATGGATGGATGAATGGATGGATAAAACAAAAGAAGGATGGACGGATGGATGGATGAATGGATGGATAAAACAAATGAAGGATGGATGGATGAATGGATGGATAAAACAAAAGAAGGATGGATGGATGGATGAATGGATAATTAAAACAAAAGATGGATGCACAGATAAAACAGAAAGGATAATGGATAAAACAAAGGATGGATGTATAGATAAAACAAAAGAAGGATGGATGGATGGATGAATGGATAGATAAAACAAATGAAGGATGGATGGATGGATGGATGGATGAATGGATAGATAAAACAAAAGAAGGATGGATGGATGAATGGATAGATAAAACAAATGAAGGATGGATGGATGGATGGATGAATGGATAGATAAAACAAATGAAGGATGGATGGATGGATGGATGGATGAATGGATAGATAAAACAAAAGAAGGATGGATGGATGAATGGATAGATAAAACAAATGAAGGATGGATGGATGGATGGATGAATGGATAGATAAAACAAAAGAAGGATGGATGGATGAATGGATAATTAAAACAAAAGATGGATGCACAGATAAAACAGAAAGGATGATGGATAAAACAAAGGATGGATGTATAGATAAAACAAAAGAAGGATGGATGGATGGATGGATGGATAAATGGATGGATAAAACAAAGGATGGATGTATAGATAAAACAAAAGATGGATGGATAAATGGATGGATGAATCAAAGGAAGGATGGATGGATGAATGGATAATTAAAACAAAAGATGGATGCACAGATAAAACAGAAAGGATGATGGATAAAACAAAGGATGGATGTATAGATAAAACAAAAGAAGGATGGATGGATGAATGGATAATTAAAACAAAAGATGGATGCACAGATAAAACAGAAAGGATGATGGATATAAAACAAAGGATGGGTTGTATAGATAAAACAAAGAAGGATGGATGGATGGATGGATAATTAAAACAGATGGATGGATGGATGGATGGATGGATGGATGGATGGATAAATGGATGGATAAAACAAATGATGGATGTATAGATAAAAACAAAGGATGGATGAATGAATGGATAATTAAAACAAAAGATGGATGGATGGATGGATAAATGGATGGATAAAACAAAGGATGGATGTATAGATAAAAACAAAAGGATGGATGGATGAATGGATAATTAAAACAAAAGATGGATGCACAGATAAAACAGAAAGGATGATGGATAAAACAAAGGATGGATGTATAGATAAAACAAAAGAAGGATGGATGGATGGATGGATGGATAAATGGATGGATAAAACAAAGGATGGATGTATAGATAAAACAAAAGATGGATGGATAAATGGATGGATGAATCAAAGGAAGGATGGATGGATGAATGGATAATTAAAACAAAAGATGGATGCACAGATAAAACAGAAAGGATGATGGATAAAACAAAGGATGGATGTATAGATAAAACAAAAGAAGGATGGATGGATGAATGGATAATTAAAACAAAAGATGGATGCACAGATAAAACAGAAAGGATGATGGATAAAACAAAGGATGGGTGTATAGATAAAACAAAAGAAGGATGGATGGATGGATGGATAATTAAAACAGATGGATGGATGGATGGATGGATGGATGGATGGATGGATAAATGGATGGATAAAACAAATGATGGATGTATAGATAAAAACAAAAGGATGGATGAATGAATGGATAATTAAAACAAAAGATGGATGGATGGATGGATAAATGGATGGATAAAACAAAGGATGGATGTATAGATAAAAACAAAAGGATGGATGGATGAATGGATAATTAAAACAAAAGATGGATGCACAGATAAAACAGAAAGGATGATGGATAAAACAAAGGATGGATGTATAGATAAAACAAAAGATGGATGGATGGATAAATGGATGGATGAAACAAAGGAAGGATGGATGGATGCATAGATAAAAACAAAAGGATGGATGAATGAATGAATGGATAATTAAAACAAAAGGTGGATGCATAGATAAAACATAAGAAGGATGATGAATAAAACAAAGGATGAATGGATAGATAAAACAAAAGAAGGATGGATGGATGGATGAATGGATAGATAAAACAAATGAAGGATGGATGGATGGATGAATGGATAATTAAAACAAAAGATGGATGCATAGATAAAACAGAAAGGATGATGGATAAAACAAAGGATGGATGTATAGATAAAACAAAAGATGGATGGATGGAAAAATGGATGGATGAAACAAAGGAAGGATGGATGAATGGATGGATGGATAGATAAAATAAAGGAAGGATGAATAGATAGAACAAGGGATGGATAGATAAAACAGAAAGGATGATGGATAAAAACAAAAGGATGGATGAATGAATGGATAATTAAAACAAAAGATGGATGCATAGATAAAATATAAGAAGGATGATGGATAAAACAAAGGATGGATGGATGGATGGATGGATTGATTGATTGATTGATAAATGGATGGATGAAACAAAGGAATGATGGATGGAAAGACGAAACAAAGGAAGGAAAGATGGGTAAAGCAAAAGAAGGATGGATGGATAAATAAAACAAAGGAGGAATAGATGAATGGATGGATGGATGAAAAAGAATTAATAGATATAATTGATCGATAAAATAAAATATGGATGGATGGATGGATGGATGGATGGATGGATGGATGGATTGACAGATAAAACAAAGGATGGATGATAGATAAAACAAAAGGAGGATGGATGGATAGATGGATGGATAAATGGATGGATAAAAGAAAGGATGAATGATAGACAAAACAAATTAAGGGTGGATATATGAATAAAACACAGTATGGATGGATAGATGGATGGCTGGATAAAACAAAGGAAGGATGGATGAATGGATGAAACAAAGGACGGATGGACAGATAAAACAAATTAAGGGTGGATGTATAAATAAAACAAAGGATGAATGGATGGATGGGTAGCTAAAACAAAGGAAGGATGGATGGATAAAACAAAGGATGAATGGATAGATAAAGGATGGATTGATGGATGGATGAGTAAAACAAAGGATGGATGGATGGATGGATGAATAGATAAAACAAAGAAACAATGAATGAATGGATGGATGGATGGATACAAGAAAGGATGGATAGATAAAAAAACAAAAGGATGAATGGATGAATGAATGCAACAAAGGATGGATGGATTGATAAAAAAAGACAAAATGGACAGACAATGGATAATACAATGAATGGACCAATAAATAAAACAATGGAATGTTGGATCAAACAACTGATGGATGGATGGATTAATCACTGGATGCATAGATAGATTACACAATGGATGGATGGATTAAACAATATATGAACTGATTAAACAATAGAAGGTTGGTTAAACAATGGATGGATGGATAAAACAACAGATGGTTGGATGGATGAATGGATGGATAAAACTATGGATAAATGGGTAGATGGATAAATAAAACAATTGATGGTTGAATTAGACAATGGATAGATGGCTGGATGGATAAAACAATGGATGGTTGGATTAGACAATGCATAGATGGATGGATGGTTGGGTGGATGGATAAAACAATGGGTGGTTGGATTAGGCAATGCATAGATGGATGGTTGGGTGGATGGATTAAACAATGGATGGATAAAAATCAGATGAATTGATGATGAATGATGGTCAATAAACAAACAAGACAGATAGACGTCCATCTCTTCAGCGGGTTTCAGGCCTTCAGATGTCAGTCTTTAACTCTCCTGCACAGGGAAATCTGCTTAACTGGCAGTAAAAACATTACACATTTCATTTATAATTATTGTCAATACTAATAAGTCCTGCGTTCCTCAGGGGCCTGAAACAGCACATTCAGCCCATTTCTGCTGGATCGGGTGTGTAATTAGAGAGCAGCTGATGATTATTTGATTAGTGCAGCCGATTATTGTCTGATTAATAATTTAGGAAAATTAAATGAAGTGTACTAGTGCAGTTAATTGGGCAGAGAGTGGCCCTCACTCACTCACCAGAGAAAGAGATTTATGAATTTGTAAAGTGTTGTTGTGTTGACTTCCTTTCCGTTCAGCTGCCTGTTTATAAGTGAGTTTTTATTTATGCTTTTTGAAAGAAGTTTATTCTGCTCACCAAGGCTGAATTAGATTGAAAAGAAACAGTAAAAAGGTGTATCATTATCATTTAAACTAGCTGTTTTGTATTTTAATATATTTTACAATGCAATGTATTCCTCTGATTAAAATATTTCAGCATCAGTACTTGAGCCTTCAGTAGCACAAAGTCCTTCAGAAATGTTTCTTGTATTCTGATTTACCCCTCAAGAACATTTTAATCTCTTCTTTCAAATTATTTGGAGGATTCTGGAAATTTTAAGTCTTTAATGGATGGACGGATGGATGGATAGACTGACGGATGGATGGATGGATGGATTGACAGATGGATTGACAGATGGATGGATGAATGGATTGACAGATGGATCGACAGATGGATGGATGGATGGATTGACAGATGGATCGACAGATGGATGGATGAATGGATCGGCAAATGGATGATGGATGGATTGACAGATGGATGGATGAATGGATCGGCAGATAGATGATGGATGGATTGACAGATGTATGGATTGATCGACAGATGGATGGGTGGATTGACAGTTGGATGGACGGATAGATCGACAGATGGATGGATGGTTCGGCAGATGGATGATGGATGGATTGACAGATGGATGGATGGATCGACAGATGGATGGGTGGATGGATTGACAGTTGGATGGATGGATAGATCGACAGATGGATGGATGGATGATGGATGGATTGACAGATGGATTGACAGATGGATCGACAGATGGATGGATGGATCGGCAGATAGATGATGGATGGATTGACAGATGGATGGATGGATGATCGACAAATGCATGGATTGATGGATAGATGGACGGATGGATCGACAGATGGCTGAACAGATGGATTGACAGATGGATGGATGGATCGACAGATGGATGGACGAATAGATCGACAGATGGATGGACGAATAGATCGACAGATGGATGGACAGATGGATCAACAGATGGATTGCCAGATGGATGGATGGTTGGATGGATCGACAGATAGATGGACGAATGGATTGCCAGATGGATGAATGGATGGATGAGTGGACCCATCAATTGAGAGATGGATGGATGGATGGATGGATAGACGGACGGACAGATGGATGGATGGATTGACAGATGGATGGATGAATGGACCCATTATTTGAGGGATGGATGGATGGATGGATGGATGCATGTATCGATCAACAAATGTATGGATAAACGGATGAATGGATGGATGCATGTATGGATCAACAGATGCAAGGATGATGGATGGATGCATGAATGGATCGGCAGATGAATGGATGCATGTACAGATCAACAGATGGATGGATGGATGGATGCATGTATGGATCGGCAGATGAATGGATGCATGTACAGATCAACAGATGGATAGATGGATGGATGCATGTATGGATTGACAGATGGATGGATGATGATGATGATGATGATGATGATGAAAGGATGACAAGATGGATGAAAATTGTTGGAAGAATGGATAGATGGATGGATGATGGATGGATGGATGGATGGATGAGTGAAATGGGTGTATGGTTTCATGGATGAACAAAAGGATGTAGATTAATCAACTTTCAGATTGATGACTGATGGATGGATGGATGGATGGATGACAGGTAAAACAATAGATGGATGAATGGATGGATGAAAAATGGATGGATGAATTAATGAATGAATGAAAAAATAGATAGTTGGATGGATAAAAAAATAGATGAATGGATGAAAAATGAATGGATGGACGGACAGTAGATAAACCAATACAAAAGAAAGGATGGTGGCTGAACAGATTGATAGACAGACAGACAGAGGTTTATAAGATCAGATAATCAATAACAGAGTGCAGCAGGTGGAGCTGAATATTCCGGCAGCACATCCATCCTCTCCTCTGCTTGCCAATGAGATATTGTATCAGTCTTTCTTCACTCCGACAAGGGGAACAGAGAGGATGAGTGCAGGCCTCTGTCGTCTCTTTCAGACATCAGTAACCGTGTTAATTACCATCATTACCAAGCCTACTTGACTTCTGACTCCGCTTTTGCGCTGATTTTTTTGTCCTGAATCACAGACTAAATGAATACAGCGAGCTTACAGATCTGATATGAACATTTCCACAGAAAAAAAGATCATGTGTATGATGTTAGATTAAGAGTAGTATTTCTTCCAGTTTGAGTTTTTTTTTTAAGCAGTTTTGTTTTTTAGATTAACTTTAGTTTATTTCTTTATTTGTTAATTTATTGCCACATTAGCAACCTATGGCTATTACACGGTAAGACCAATATACACTACCTGACAAAAGTCTAGTCACCTATCCAAATTTTAGGAACAACAAATAATAACTCCACTCTAATGCCAAAGAAAGCGTTCCTGCAGGACTCCCAGAGTTCATCAAGAGTCTTTGTGTTCATCTTCAACGCCTCCTCCTTCATCTTACCCCAGACATGCTCAATAATGTTCATGTCTGGTGACTGGGCTGGCCAATCCTGGAGCATGTTGACCTCCTTTGCTTTAAGGAGCTTTAATTTGGAGGCTGAAGTATGGAAGGAGGGCTATCCTGCTGGAGAATTGTCCCTCTCCTGTGGTTTGTAATGTAATGGGCAGCACAAATGTCTTGATACCTCAGGCTGTTGATGTTGCAGATCTCTCGCACGCCCCCATACTGAATGTAACCCCAAACCATGATTTTTCCTTCACCAAACTTGACTAATATCTGTGTGTATCTTGGGTCCATGTGGGTTCCAGTAGGTCTTCTGCAGTATTGATGATGATTGGGATGCAGCTCAACAGATGATTCATCAGAGAAATCCACCTTCTGCCACTTTCACACATGATCAACTAGAAGTCACGTTATTATTTGTTGCTCTTACAACTGACGACAAGACTTTTGTCGTTAATTGCATTTTATTGTGTTGATGCAATGCAACAATCCCAGAATCCACAGTGTTTACATTGACTTCTGTACCTTGTTTGTATTTGAGCAGCAGCTCCCAGATGCCTCTGCGTGCGTACGGATCCACTCCTGCCGTCGGCTCGTCCAGAATCACAACATTCGAGCCACCAACAAACGCAATGGCGACAGAAAGCTTTCTCTGCATCCCACCTAAACACAAACCACAGAGAAGAGACCGTCAGCTGGTGCCAGTACCACTAAACCGGATTAACTGGCTAGTCAGCTAAATTTTAGTTCAGTTTGCACCAATACTGGGTTTTAGCCAGCATAAAAGTAGCTTGGCTACTTAAGCAATGCTAACCTCCAGGGCAGGATATGTTCTGGTTATGTTAAGATTATTTTCTTGTGATGTACAGGTTCTGCTCAGATTATGTTCTGGATATGTTTAGATTATGTTCTGGATATGTTCAGATTTTGTTCGATATGTTCAGGTTATGTTCTGGTTAAGTTTTGATAATGTTCAGGTTTTGTTCAGATTATGTTCTGGATAGGTTCAGATTTTGTCCAATATGTTTAGTTTATGCTCTAGTTATGTTCTGATAATGATCAGTTTATGTTTAGATTATGTCCTGGTTATGTTCAAGTTATGTTTGGGTTATATTCAGATTATGTTCAGGTTATGTTGAGTTTATGTACAGATTATGCTTTGATTATGTTCAGGTTATGTTCAAATTATATTCTTGATATATTTAGGTTATGTTCTGGTTATTTTCTGGATATGTTTAGGTTATGTTCAGATTATGTTCTGGTTATGCTGAGATTATGTTCTGAGTATATTTAGGTTATGTTCTGGATACATTTAGGTTATATTCAGATTATGTTCTAGTTATGTTTAGATTATGTTCTTGTTTTGATTAGACTATATTCTGGATATGTTTAGGTTATGTTCAGATTCTGTTCTGGAAAAGTTCTTGTTTTGTTCTGGATATGTTCAGGTTATGTTCTTGTTATTTTCAAATTATGTTCTGGATATATTTAGGTTATGTTCTGGTTATTTTCTGGATATGTTTAGGTTATGTTCAGATTATGTTCTGGTTATGCTGAGATTATGTTCTGGATACATTTAGGTTATATTCATATTATGTTCTTGTTTTGTTTAGATTATATTCTGGATATGTTTAGGTTATGTTCAGATTCTGTTCTAGAAAAGTTCTTGTTTTGTTCTGGATATGTTCAGGTTATGTTTTTGTTATGTTCAGATTATGTTCTGGATATGTTTAGGTTATGCTCTGGTTATGTTTGTGTTATATTCAGGTTATGCTCAGATTATGTTTTGGATATGTTCAGATTATGTGGAGGTTATGTTCCGATTATGTTCCTGCTATATTCAGATTATGCTCTTATGTTCTGATTATGTTCAGGTTATGTTTCTGTTATGTTCTTATTATGTTGAGGTTATGTTCTGATGATCAGCTTCATAATACCAACAATGCCTGAATGCACTGGTTTGGTTTTGTCAACTCCAAACTAATTCTGTAATCCTGAGTTTGTCAAGCCAGCATCGTGATACACACACACCTGAGAGATTCTTAGCAAGGTCTTTGCGTTTGTGAGGAAGACCAACATCTCTGATCATCTGATCGATTTCCTTCTTCACCTCTTTAGAGCTTCTGCCTTTCAGACGCGCATAGAAGTAAATGTGTTCCTCCACCGTCAGACTGAGAAAACAAACAAACAGAGACATTTGAGCATCTGGATTACACTTTTATTGAGTGGACTTAACTACTAGGAACTTAGGTTCAAATATAAGTACAATGTACATATTGTAGGGATGGGGATGAATGAATTAAATATAATAGATAGATAGATAGATAGATAGATAGATAGATAGATAGATAGATAGATAGATAGATAGATAGATAGATAGATAGATAGATAGATAGATAGATAGATAGATAGATAGATAGATAGATAGATAGATAGATAGATAGATAGATAGATAGATCGATCGATCAATCAATTAATTAATTAATATCCCTGCATTGCAAAAATGGTTTTCTTAATTAAACTTTTTTGTCTTGTTTCTAGTCCAAATATCTAAAAATCTCTAAATCAAGAAGCATTTTCTAGACGAGTAAAAATATGGTCTTGTTTTCAGAAATAATGAGTGAGTTGTGTAGTGCGTGTTGGAGGATTTACTCACTCATCGAAGAGCACGTTGTGTTGCGGACACATTCCTAGCTGTTTTCTGATGGAGTCCATGTCTGTTCGGATGTCGTAGCCGTTAATGTAAGCCGTTCCAGATGTGGGAGCAAACAGACCTGTCAGAATCGACCTGATAAAACAACAACAAAAACATTAGGAGGCGCATTCACAAAACATCCGAGAGGCTACAAATACACTGCAAAAGATGACTTTCTTTTTTTAACAATATGTAAATCACATTATGTAACACAATATATATATATGAGTGTGTGAGAACGCACATGGTGGTGGTTTTTCCGGCTCCGTTGTGTCCTAGAAATGAGGTGATGTGGTCCTGATAGAAGTCCAGGCTCAGTCCGTCCACCGCTAGTTTTTTCCCCGTCTTATAAACCTTCACCAGGTTCCGGATGCAGACACCGGGCTTCAGGCCAGACGGAGGCTTTTCCAGAAAACCTGCACAAACACACTTATTTAGAGGAGTGTGTGTGTTTCTGTGCGAGTCTGTGTGTTTGTGAAGGTGTGTGTTGGTATGTGCGTGTGTGTTTGAGCATATGTATGTGTGTGTATGCGTGTGTGCACGTGTGTGTGCACATGTTTGTATGTGAATGCATGTGTGTGTGTGTGTTTGTGTATGTGTGTGCACATGTTTGTGTGTGTGTGTTGTGCGTTCGTGTGAGTGCACAGGTGTATGTGAGTGTCTGTGTGTGCATGTGTGTGTGTGTGCACGTGTATGTGTTTGCATGTGTGCACGTGTATGTGTGTTTGTGTGTGTATGTGTTTGTGTGTGTGTATGCGTACATGTGTTTGTGTGTATACATGCATGTGTGTGTGTGCACGTGTATGTGTGTGCAAGTGTGTGTGTGCACGTGTTTGTTTGTGTGTGTGCACATGTGTATGAGTGTATGCTATGAAGGTAAATCAGTTGCTAAACTCAAGAGCTTGTAAATCTAAATGTGAGAACTTGTAATAATAATATTTGTATGTGTAGGTTGAAATGTACACTCACAGCTCTGATGTGAACAGCTGAATCCCTCGATTTGCACACACACACAATAATCCACACACTTGTGTTTTGAATTCGAAGTTGCAGAATAATAGTTGTGCATTTGTAAAATGTCATTCACAAATACAAAATGACAGACACAGATGTGCAAGTCAAATTTGATTGCAGCTTCGCTGTACAACCACAGGTCGGCGCTCACAACCTCTCAGATTTGCCAGTTCAACTACAAATCTCCCGCGCTCTGACTTTTGCTACACATCTTCCGCAAGCTCTGTTGCAGAACTCATCTGTGCACTCGTAGATGCAGAGGCGCGAGCAGCGCGGGGCGGGGGAGGGGCGGGGCCGGGGTAAAGCTGTTTTATTGGCCGATGCCTGACCAATGAACAATGCCGGAAGCCAACGGGGACTCGGCTGCAGATGAATAATTTATATGATTATTTTATTATTTCGGTTTTTTTTTTTCACTAATTTCTCAAAAGATGTTTGATAAATATCATTAACTCTACAGAAATGTATATACCAATAAAAGAGCAGCAAAGTCAGCATTGGCTAGAGCCAGCCAATGAGATGGGACGTTTCTGTACGTCAGCAGCACGCTTGACAAAGGGCAGCTCGCTCCGTTGGAGGCATCTAACAATCTAAGGGTAAGTTATTGTTTTTAATAATTATCTATATGTTCAATACTGTTAGCTAAGCTAAGGACTGTGCTATGTGGTTCTGTAGTTTTTATAAGTAACAGTGGACGGCGATCATTATACACGGATGGTGAAGGAGAGGATGATAGATTACACTCGCTGTGTATAAGTGTTTCCTCAGATTACTGTGAAGACTATGACTTTAATCGAGTCATGGGACAGAGAGCTGTCACAACAAACAGCAAAGTGAAGAGGTTCAAATTGTACATTTCGAGTTACATCGATCATTTTGGGGGTGCATATTATGCTATATATAAGAATAGCAATAAAACGCTTGTCTTGTCTGGTTCATACACACTCTAAAAAACGTGTTTTAGTAAGTTAATGTATTTTTTTTATCAAATTGCCTCTCCGTGTCGTGTTTTTTTATATCCGTGTCACCTAGACTCTTAATTATTACAAGCGCGCGCTTCATAGCCGATCTATACGCGGATAAAAACCCTTTCTCTACCTCCGTGTTCATCTCTACAGCTGTTTTGGAGGAAATATTACACACATTTGAGATATTCTGCCGTCATTAATGCCTTTAGGACCCAGCGGAGACATCAACCCGGAGTCGCGTCCAGTCTTGGTTAAGGTATGTTGTCTTAAAAACCCTGTTCTTTCGCTAAGAAATTATATTGTAACATCTAAATGTTAATATAGACACATATATATGCTACATTTTATTTAATAAGTTGCTAGTTTTCCCAAGAAGTACGGAATCGGAGCATTATATTATTATTGGTTATTATTCGCCGCTAGAGGGCGCTGTGGAATGCAACCATAGATCTCAACATTTCATGAAGAAGTTATACTGGACAAGAGCAGAGCAGAAGCTCGCTAAATCATCTTTTATCACAAGAGGATTCATGATCCATTTCAAGGTACTTGATTATTAACTGTTGAAAGTTAAATGTTATTATTATTGTTTGTGTGTACTATATTAAAGGCCCTGTAAATTGCATTTTCCCTACATCTTATAGAAACCTACAGGGATGAAACCACACCCTGATAATGTTAGATGCTAATAGAAATGTTGAATCAGTTATATATGTCATACAACAATTAAATATAAGTGCATAAATATATATATATATATATATATATATATATATATATATATATATATATATATATATAAGAATTGTAACATCTGTTAGCTTTGTATAATAATAGTAGTAATATATGCTAATGAACAATAATACAAAGCCCTTAAACATACATTGTCCTTGCCCAGATTTCAAATCAGGTGAGATTTTAGTGATGCTGTGACCCACTGAACTAATAAATGTTGTCTGTCAGCTCATGTTAATTTGTGGTTTATTTTTTTTGTTTGTTTGTTTATTGTAGGTTGCGCTGGACAGAGCGAGCTTTGAACCTCCTTGATAATCTTGTTGAGAAAGGTGAGAAAACAACAGCTCTGTATTTTGTAATATTTACATGATGTAAAAATGCACCGATACACACAGTTAAGCAATATCATATGCTGTAAATGTGTCTTTACGTCACTATATTTCTTAAAATCAAATTATACATTTCTAGTTCTTCTGTAAATGCATTTATACATCTCTGAACAGCACTGGTAGTGTGTAAAGACACAAATGCCTCTTTCAAAGTGTTTCTGTGCCTTATTTCAGTGTGAATTTGGTATTAGACTCTGTATCAGGCATGAGGCCACAGGTAAGTACAGATGACTGATATATAGTCTAAGCACAGTTCAGACATTTCAGAACTCCACTCCTGGAACATTTGACCAAATAAATTGAGATATTACAGACATTAAACTGTTTATATTATTTATTGCGTTATGACAATTTACTGAAAGGTTCCAGTTATTTCAGTAGAAATCGGTGATCAAGAGTTTGACTCTTTTGCAAGCTTCTGGCCATGAGAATTAAGCACACTGATGAACATCAGTGCACAATTGACCATCTAAAATGGACCTTATTTGCCCAACAAATTTGCAAATGTGATGCACCTGAAGAACTCGCATTAAAGACCTGCAGCTAAAAGTGTACATTTTTATAGTTTTTTGTTCTCTCTCTATCTGTTTAAGGTACCCCTGGAGATGACCACTTGCAGCCTTACAGTTATATTTTCTCCATTGCTAAACTGGGTAAGTACATGATTTTGTTGTTATTTGGTCCAGCATACATGTGCAAATTACAATTTAAAATGTCTGTTTTAAGGTTGGAGCAAACATCATTTGGTATATGGAGAGGTAGGAGCAACAGAGGCGAATCTATCATGTCCTGGAGCTGGGTCAGTTGGCATTGCTGTGTGGAGTTTGCAAGTCCCCCACAGTCCAAACACATGCAGTATAGGTAAATTTAATAAACTAAATTGGCCGTAGTGTATGAGTGTGAATGAGTGTATGGGTTAGAGATGCGCGGATCAGCTCAAATGTTACCCGAATCCGCTCCTTCATTCTATTCATCCACCCGCCACCCGCCCGCACATATTATTTTATCTGATATATATATCCGCACCCGACCCGCACCCGATCGCCACTTTAATAATTCAAATTCTTTGTTTTAAGCATGATGATAGGTGTAACTTTCTCCGCAATGTCCGGCGGCAGAGTAACAGCTCGTTAATTCATGCTCGAGCAAATGATGAGACGGACAAAAGTACTCGATGCATGCCCTTCTTTTACTTATTTCAGTGTTTTCAGGTTCACAGTGCAAAACAGCTCCCGGGTGGAATTACTGAAGTAAACATAAAATAAAACCGGATAAAATTTTCTCCCTCTAATTCACAGCACGCACAGCACACAGCGAGAGCTCACATCACACAGCATGCGTGTCGAACTACACTACCCACAATGCCCCTCGCTATGGAATACAACTCCCGTAAAAGCAGGCAAGCGGCCACACTATTTCCCCTCTCCTGCAATTTAGGTCACAGTGGGTCGTTCGTTATTAACAGCAGATTCAGCTTTTACATATACAGGAAAAAGAGAACAAAAACGGCGTCCCTTCAGCCTAAACAGCAGCTATGTTGTGTGTACTTGGCGCTTTTCTTAACACTGTGCAAAAACAGAATAGCATCTACTGTGCCTGGATTCGGGCGATTCCGCCTCGCCTCCAAAACACGGCTGGCTGCACTAAATGAGCGTTCGCGCGAACCGCTTGTTGCAGCAATGCACAAGCTTCTCCTTGCAAGGCGCTGCAGTCGTGTAAATAAGCGATCTTGTTTCTCCCAGAACGACAGCAGATTTCCCTCTGATGACTCCTCTAACTGAAGTTAGCACAGTACTCTTGCACTTCATCCATTATTTTGGGCGTCTCTCATCTTCACATTCTGCGAAGTCCACTCTCTGCTTTTTTGCTGGTCAACTGCTATGACCCGCTACATCCACCCGCGACCCACCCGCAATTAATCATAATGTATTTTTTTATTACCTGACCCGCCCGACCCGCGGATTATCCGCAGCGCCCGCGGATTTAACCGCCATCCGCGCATCACTAGTATGGGTGTTTTACTGATTTTTGTATTTTTATTATTATTATTATATTTATTTTTTTGTGTAAAATATCCCTTTAATTAGGGCTGGACAATAATTCGATATCAATATATATCGCGTTAGATTTTTTTCAATAATGGTGATATGATTTTTAAACCCATTTCCGGTATTTCGATATAATTATGCATATATATATTGGTATATATAGACTCACTCTCATTTCATCAGTCCATAAAACCCTAGAAAAGTCAGTCTTGAGATATTTCTTGGCCCAGTCTTGACGTTTCAGCTTGTGTGTCTTGTTCAGTGGTGGTGGTTTTTCAGCCTTTCTTACCTTGGCCGTGTCTCTGAGTATTGCACACCTTGTGCTTTTGGGCACTCCAGTGATGTTGCAGCTCTAAAATATGGCAAAACTGGTGGCGAGTGGCATCTTGGCAGCTGCACGCTTGACTTTTCTCAGTTCATGGGCAGTTTATTTTGCTCCTTGGTTTTTCCACATGCTTCTTGTGACCCTGTTGACTATTTTGAATGAAACGCTTGATTGTTGGATGATCACGCTTCAGAAGCTTGGCAATTTTAAGAGTACCTCTGCAAGATATCTCACTATTTTTGACTTTTCGGAGCCTGACAATTCCTTCTTTTGACCCATTTTGCCAAAGGAAAGGAAGTTGCCTAATAATTATGCACACCTGATATAGGGTGTTGATGTCATTAGACCACACCCCTTCTCATTACAGAGATGCACATCACCTAATATGCTTAATTAGTAGTAGGCTTTCCAGTCTATACAGCTTGGAGTAAGACAACATGCATAAAGAGGATGATGTGCTCAAAATACTCATTTGCCTAATAATTCTGCACTGCCTGTATATATATATATATATATATATATATATATATATATATATATATATATATATATATATAAGAACTTATACATGTATCACTTGTCACTGAAAAACGTTCAGTGTTCAGCCGTCAGAAAGAGCATGATGTCACTTGCGTGATGACGAACACCACAGACACGCTTCCAGCGCTCAGCACAGTTGCCGTCACAGAAAGTTTTAGCTACAAAATGAGTGCTCTGAATACAGATGCAAATGAACAAGCTTCCCCAAGTAAGAATGCAGACGAAATAGTTGATAAGAAAGGAAAGACTAATGCAGTGGTCTGGAAGTGGTTCGGCTTTTTAAGTTCCGATAAACTTCGTTTCGGTGCTCTGCAAAGTGTGCCAGAGAGTGTTGCTGACTAGCGGCGGGAACACATCAAATCTGTTTCACCATTTGAAGCAGTTCCACCCGATAAAACATACTGAGAGTCAGAAGATGAGGCAACATAAAAGTTTAAGCCAACCTGTGGCCTCACCACCATCCACCTCCCCGACACTGAAACCAGCGGTGTCAGAAGAGAAGGCAATGAAGCAAACACAGATGCTATGAGGCGCCATGTAGGATTTAAATCAAACTTTGCTTTTCATCATGTGCATAAACGCCTATAAATCACTTGAATATACACCTATACTATTGAATGTTCAAAACATGTATGAAACTTGCGCATATACATATAAACTTGATGCATGCATACACCCACCCACATACACACGCACATGCATATAAACTCGACGATCCTTGCATATATTCCCACATTAACACTCACATACACAAACTCGCTGCATGCTGGCATATAGCACTCGCGCACTTACAAAATAAAACTCACAAACATATTATTCAGGAATCAGGTTATTGCAAAGCTGATGAAGTAGAAAGAATGTGATTAATAGAGCTATTAAATCTGTTAAATAATGAAAAATAATGTAAGATTTTGATTGTTAAAAATTCAGCATATACAAAAAAAAAATATATATATAAGCTGAGTCTGAGAGTTTTATTTATTTGGTAGTTTATTTCACATTTCTTGTTTGTAAAGGCTAAATACAAATAAGAAGTAAACATTAGTTTTTTTGTACTGTTTTTATTTTTATTTTTTAAAGTTATAAGAGTCTGGAGGTATTATAGACTTTGCAAATTCACTTTGCAGACATTTGTAGGTACAGACATCCATTATGTGCATTCTTGGCAGTTTTTTCCTGTCTTCTTAATATTGTCCATAACGATATCGGAATTATATCGTATCGACCGAAATTAAGAAATATATCGTGATATAAATTTTTTCCATATCGTCCAGCCCTACCTTTAATAAATCCAGTGTACTGTTTTTATGACATGGATTTAAGTGCTGTTTTTGTTTATTTATTTTTAGATTGCTCAGGATGGGTATTTTATACCCACACACCAAAGATAAACATTTTGAGGTTTGGGGAGATGCATCACTGCGGATTCTCTTGTATTGCAAAAAAGAGAAGAGAGCCTTGAATCTACCAGTTCAAGCAAACATTTCATCTGGTGAGAAAATCCTGTATAACAGCTCTGTTTTAATCTCAACTTGTAGCATTTCACCTTTGATATAAGGGCATTGTTTTGAGTTTAATTATTGTGTTTTTTTCTGTTTGATGTAAAGGCAGCCTTGGAGATCCCGCTTTGGAGATGGTGCTTTAACAACTCTGCCAGCTGTCTTTTCTCCAATGCCATACAGATTGTGCAGCAAGATGGTTCGGCCCCCATACCAGGAGGCAAAACAAGAATTTGTTGATTTGCAACCTCTAGGTGCATTATTTATGACAATAAATTTTGGACATTATTTAATTTATGTGTGAATACTTGTATTTCGTTCAGTACTTAAAGGAGGAGGAGTATCAGAGACAGAACCCTCTTGTCCTGATGCTTGGGGATGAACTAAATTGCTTTCAGGCGTTTGTTATTGTGGGAGGAGTGGCACTAAATTCATGGATTTAAATAAAGCATTGCCAATGTATTAAAAGCTGTGTTTTTTTATTTACATATAAAGATGATGACTACTACAATAAAAATAATAACAATAATAATAAATTATTATTACATAGTGGTTAAGCCACTTTTTGGCAAAATAATCCAACAAATTAATTATTTTTGTAACCCAAACTGTTGGGTTGACCTTAACAACCCAATGGATTGGGTTAAAATAACCCAACAGAAGGTCAGTGACAAATTGACCCATCTTTGTGTTACCTGTTGGGTTATTATTAACACAACTATTTTAAGTGAGCAGGGTTTTTGTTATATTTTAATTACCTGCATCGTTTCTCTATCCATCTATCTGTCTATTTACATGTTTGTGTACTTTGTGTCTTTAAAGGAGAGATCAGCGTGTTTCTGGTCGATGAGGAACTCAGAGAAGCTGCATAGCTTGAATAGGAAGTTATTTAGGCTCAAGATGACATGATGATCCAGCTCATCTACAAAGACATCAAAATGTTTCAGACCATTCGAGAGAAAGCTGACCATTTCTTTTTTTACCTGTTAAGATGACTACAGATTTGAACAAACACACACTCACTCAACTTTTAATTTGATAATTGTTTAATATTGTATTTTTACACATTACTGTAAGGAAAATGTTTAACATTAATGTCAAATAATTTATATTTACATAACTGCAGTGCAAATGTCTAAAGATATTT
>LR812525.1:88293635-88321135 GCA_903798195.1 Danio kyathit | reverse complement strand
TCTTTAGAAATGTATTGGTGACGTCACAGATACCACGTTCAAATTGTTTAGTCGATGGTTTTAACATCTGGAAAATATCTCTGAAGATAAAATAGACAGAACTGGTTGTTTAATGTAAAATAATGCTTTATATACAGCATTGTGAGTCATTTGATTACAGTGGCTTTACATTTCTATTATTGTCATTTGAGTTCAGCATAATCCTACATCACTCTCTCTTTGCCGCTGCATTACAGAGCCGTAATGTCAGACGCTTTATATTCAGCATTAAAACCTCAGGGAAATTGTGTCTCGCATTTAAAGAGACGGATTGATTTTCCTTTCACTCTTTGTGGAATAAAACACAGATCAACATGAACCTGTTCGGTAAGACGAAAAAACATCTTCTGCTCACTAATGCTGCATTTTTTTTTTTTGGTCATAAATAAAATTAAAACTGTAGTAATTTTGCGGAAAAGTCAGCATATAAAAATATCAAAATGCAAAACTGTTATTTTAAATTGTGTCAAAACTTCACGTTATTATGACATTAAAATCTCGTTATTATGAAATATTAAAATCTCATTATTATGACATAATATCTTGTTTTTTTTATAGATGTTACATTGTTATAATCAGTGTTGGGAGTAACGGAATACATGTACCGGCGGTACGTATTTAGAATACTATTCATGAGTAACTGTATTCCGTTACAGTTACTATTTTTAAACAGGGTATTTAGAATACAGTTACTGTCCTAATACCATTGGAATACTTCGGGCGATGCGTGTCTGGCCCATAATAATATTACTAAATTGCCGCCGAAACCATAGAAACAGAAGCTACACTCCCGACTGCAATCACCAGCGTTAACTCAGTGAGACTCACGCAAATGACCCTGTTCTCACGCTCTCACGCCACACCTTCAATTCCTCACACAACACAAAGGACGATCGCAAACACCGAACAACCGGACAACAACCATGATTTTCAAATAAACTGCTTTTTTGCCGTTATTGTTCGTGAATTCGCTGCTTGATGTTACGTTTGCGCTTTCAGGGGTTTTGTTTACGCTCAAAGCCCTCTTCATAAAGTACAACACTACATCCTAGAGCGACTCTTCAGCCAGGGAGGGCTCATTTTTACTCCTCATCGCAACAGAATGACAGATAAGCACTTCGAAATGTCTCTATTGCTGCACTACATCCGCCTTTACTTGTCTGTTGATTAGGAAAGCATAGGTAGTTAGGTACTGTAGATAGGTGGCTACTGGCTAATATGTTTGACTTAAAACTTGTTCATTTTGATGTTTACATGTTTGTAAAGCAAACACATTTAGCATTCTGCTAATATTTGCAATATTGTTCTTAGGTGAGAAGTTTTCATAATAGAAATTAAAATGTTGGATAGCACCTTACATTACCTTGGTTTTACATAAACTATTTTGAAGTTTTTCTTTTCTTGTTTACCTGATATTTTGCTGTGCAGACTGTGAAATACAAAGGGTAAGCAAAATGCATATTATATACATATACTGTATATTACAGACAGTAATGCTGTCTATGTTCAAGCACTTTTTATCTTTATTACAGAAACAGAAATTGAATTTGTTGACACTTTTTTAAATAAACTTTATTTAATAAACATAATTATAGTGTTTTATTTATTTTTCCCTGTCAGTCAATAATGTTTAGCATTAGAGGCCGTCTGTTTTCCTGCAGAAATTGCTACCAACGCATAGTGTGGCATTTAATAGACTTGAAGGCTGTTTTCAAGGGGAGTATTCCAAGTATTTAGAATACAGTACCAAGATTAAGCAAAGTAATGGAATACATTACAAAATACATTTTAAAGCAGGTATTCTGTATTCTGTATTTAAATACATTTACAAAGTATTCTCCCCAACACTGGTTATAATGACATGATATCTCGTTACTTCGACAAAACTCGTTATTTTGCCATATAAAACGTTATTATAACCAAAAATCTAATCCTAATATCGAATAACTCATTATAAAGACATAATGTTTTATATATATTTATGTAATAACTCGCTCTTGAGACATAACTCATGATTATGAAAAAATATCTCATTATTTTAAGAATAAATCTGCGGTCACACTGGAGTTTGAGTTTGCGAAATTCTGTCGTACGGTGCTGCGAAAAGGGGCGGGATTAAACAAGATGATTTGACATTAAAAAAGCGAGCGATTGCTCCATGTTTTAAATTTCTGTTCAGAGAGGTCATGTTTTGATCCTGGATTGGTCTCACACAGTCAAGTGATGCGATTTCGCAGGTCAGAGTTCACCAAGCTTGAACTTTCCAACGCAGCAACCTGCAAAACCTGACGCACGAGCTTGCGTTTCCGGTCTGACGCATTCGCGTGCGTATGAATGGAAGTCTATGGGGGGGGGGGGGGAGTCCAGTGTGACCGCAGCTTAACTCGTTGTTACAACAAAATATGCATGTTATTTTGACATAAATTATTATTAAGACTAAATATCTCGTTATTTCAACATAATTCGATATTATGACATAACTCAGTATTACAACATATCTTGTTATTGTGACATAAATCAATATTTTGAGATAATATCTGGTTATTAGACTGTAATATCTCATTATTTTGAGATAATAACTTGTATTTACAACATCAAGACATAACTCATTATTACGAGAAATTTATTTAGAAAATAACTCGTTATTACTATATAAAAAATCTCGTCATAACTTGTTATTAAGGCATAATATCTTGTTATTTCAACATAACTTATTACAACATAACTTATTATTTTGCAATAATAATTCGTTACTACAACACAATATCTCATTATTCTGCATATAACTGGCACTTACAATGTAATATCTCATTGTTTCTACATTACTCGTCATTAAGACATAACATCTTATCTATACATAACTCGTTATTAAGACAAAACTCATTATTACAACATAATATCTTGTTATTTCAACATAACTCGTTATTACAACATAACTTATTATTTTGCAATAATAATTCATTATGGCGCCGCAGTGCCGCAGTAGGTAGCGATGTCGCCTCACAGCAAGAAGGTCGCTGGCTCGAGCCTCGGCTGGGTCAGTTGGCGTTTCTGTATAGTTTGCATGTTCTCCCCGTGTTGCCGTGGGTTTCCTCCGGGTGGTCCGGTTTCCCCCCACAGTCCAAAGACATGTGGTACAGGTGAATTGGGTAGGCTAAATTGTCTGTAGTGTGACTGTGAATAAGTGTATGGGTGTTTCCCAGTGATGGGTTGCAGCTGGAAGGGCATCTGCTGCGTAAAATATATGCTGGATAAGTTGGCGGTTCTTTCTGCTGTGGCGACCCCAGATTAATAAAGGGACTAAGTCGAAAAAAAAAAGAATGAATGAATGAACAATTCATTATTACGACATAATATCTCTTTATCTCATTGTTTCTACGATACTCGTCATTAAAGGCTCGTGCACACCGAGACGTTTTTTTGCTTGCGTTTGCCGTCGACATTTAACGCCTCGTGACTAAATAAAGGGCGCCAATGTGATCGTGCACACCAACACGCAAAACGGCAGGCGCAAAAGCGTCATTTTTAAAGAAACGCCTCATGCTCGTTTTTATGTTTTGACGCACCTTGTCAAAACCTTCTCCACCAATCAGATTAGCACTTTTGTTCACGTGCACGGAGCTGCTGAAGTTACAGTAAACAGCACTTGGAGGCGCTCAAGCGCAAAACTGTCAATGCGAGCGCACATTAAAGAAGATGCCCAGAGGCGATATGAACATGGAGCTGCTTATTGCACTGCTGAATAATAATCATTTCTTCATAGCTAGAGCTGGAGCTGCTACTTGAACCATCCATAACAACAAGCGCGTCAACTTTGTCTTCTTCTTCTGTTACAAGCGGGTGTCAGAAGCTTAAAGTTGTGTAGCGCCATCTAACGTCAAGGAGTGATTTGCATACTCTTCTGCTCGACGCCTGTGAAAATCGCTTGGGTTTGAATTTCGGAAAAACGTCTTGAAAAACGCTGACGATAAACGCAAACGAAAAGACAAAACTCATTATTACAATAAAATATCTCGTTATTTTGACATAAATCGTTATAAAGACAAAACATTTACAATGTACTATCTCATTGTTTCTATATTACTCGTTATTAGGACATAATATCTCGTTATTTCAATTTAGATTGTATTTTTAAAATAATAACCTGTTATTACAACATATCTCAATATTTCGACAATATTTTCAAACTTGTCATTAAGACATAACATCTTGTTATCTCGACATAACTCGGTATTAAGACAAAACTCATTATTACAACGTAATATCTCATTATTTTAACAATAACTTATTATATACATATATATATGTATATCTCATTATTCGACACAACTCGTTATTATGAAATAATATCTCATTATTTTGACATAACTTGTTTTTAACATATAATATGTCGTTATTTTGACAGTAACTCATTACGGCATGATATCTCATTATTTTGCGCGTAACTGTTAATTACAATGTAATATCTCATTGTTTCTATATTACTCGTTATTACGAAATATTACCTCGTTATTTCAATTTAGCTTGTATTTTTAACATAATAACCTGTTATTACAACATATCTCAATATTTCGACAATATTTTCAAACTTGTCATTAAGACATAACATCTTGTTATCTCGACATAACTCGTTATTAAGACAAAACTCATTATTACAACGTAATATCTCATTATTTTAACAATAACTTATTATATACACATACATATATGTATATCTCATTATTCGACATAACTCGTTATTATGAAATAATATCTCATTATTTTGACAATAACTTATTATATACATATATATATATATATATATATATATATATATATATATATATATATATATATATATATGTATATCTCATTATTCGACATAAGTCGTTATTATGAAATAATATCTCATTATTTTGACAATAACTTATTATATACATATATATATGTATATCTCATTATTCGACACAACTCGTTATTATGAAATAATATCTCATTATTTTGTCATAACTTGTTTTTAACACATAATATGTCGTTATTTTGACAGTAACTCATTACGGCATGATATCTAATTTTTTTCCGCGTAACTGTTAATTACAATGTACTATCTCATTGTTTCTATATTACTCGTTATTAGGACATAATATCTCGTTATTTCAATTTAGCTTGTATTTTTAACATAATAACCTGTTATTACAACATATCTCAATATTTCGACAATGTTTTCAAACTTGTCATTAAGACATAACATCTTGTTATTTCGACATAACTCGTTATTAAGACAAAACTTATTATTACAACGTAATATCTCATTATTTTGACAATAACTTATTATATATAAATAAATATATATTCATAATATAATATAATAATAATAATAATATAATAATAATAATCATTATTCGACATAACTTGTTTTTAACACATAATATGTCGTTATTTTGACAGTAACTCATTACGGCATGATATCTCATTATTTTGCGCGGAACTGTTAATTACAATGTACTATCTCATTGTTTCTACATTACTCGTTATTACGAAATAATATCTCATTATTTTGACATAAGTAGTTATTAAGACATAATATCTCATTATTTTGACATAACTAGTTATTAAGACATAATATCTTGTTATTTTGACAATTGCTCATTATTACGACATGGTATCTCGTCATTTTAAAAATAATTTGTTATTACAACATATAACTTTTATGAGGAAAAAAGGTGTGTTGTTGTTGTTTTAAGCACCTGGATAGACATTCTCTATGTACCAGGTGAGGGTCCAGTATATGACGGCGTCGAACAGCATCATGAAGATGGAGACGATAAAGGAGTATCTGTCGTTGTCCTGCGGGCTGCTGCGGATGTTGCTCCACTGGATCCCCACACCCTGAGCTTCATAGGTGGAGAAATTCTCACAGCCGTATCCGAACGCCACACACGACAGCAGACTCTACACACACACACACACAATCCTATACTACATTTTATGCATGTATGACTGATAGCAGCGCCCTAAAAGACTGATAGCCACACCCTAAATGACTGATAGCTCCGCCCTAAATGACTGATAGCCTTACACCAAATGTCTGATAGCTCCGCCCTAAATGACTGATAGCCTTACACCAAATGTCTGATAGCTCCACTCTAAATGACTGATAGCTCCACCCTAAATCACTGATAGCCCTAACATAAATGACTGATAGCCACACTTTAAATGACTGACAGCCCCGCCCTAAATGACTCATAGCTCCGCCCCAAATGACTCATAGCCCCACCATAAATGATTGATAGCCCCGCCCTAAATGACTGATAGCTCTGCCCTAAATGTATGATAGGCCCACTAAATGACTGATAACCCCACCCTAAATGACTAATAGCCACACCCCAAAATGGCTGATAGCTACGCCCAAAATGACTTATAGCTCCGCCCTATATGACTGATAGCCACACCCCAAAATGACTGATAGATACGGCCTAAATGACTGATAGCTTTGCACTAAATGTCTGATAGCCCCCCCCCCCTTAATGACTGACACCCCACCCTAAATGACTAATAGCCATACCCCAAAATGGCTGATAGCTCCGCCCTAAATGACTGATAGCCACACCACAAAATTGCTGATAGCTACGCCCTAAATGACAGATAGCTCTGCACTAAATGTCTGATAGCCCCCTTAATGACTGATAACCCCACCCTAAATGACTGATAGCCCCACCCTAAATTACTAATAGCCACACCTCAAAATGACTGATAGCTCCGCCCTAAATGACTAATAGCCACACCCCAAAATGGCTGATAGCTACGCCCTAAATGACTGATAGCTCTGCACTAAATGTCTAATAGCCCCCCTTAATGACTGATAACCCCACCCTAAATGACTGATAGCCACACCCTTAATGACTAATAGTCACATCTCAAAATGGCTGATAGCTCCGCCCTAAATGATGATAGCCACACCCCAAAATGACTGATAGCTCTGCCCTATATGACTGATGGCCACACCCCAAAATGACTGATAGCTCTGCCCTATATGACTGATAGCCACACCCCAAAATGACTGATAGCTCCGCCCTAAATAACTGATAGCCACACTCCAATATGACTGATAGCTCTGCCCTAAATGACTGATAGCCCCCCTTAATGACTAATAGCTCCACCCAAAATGACTGATAGCCCCGCCCTAAATGACTAACAGCTCCTCCCTAAATGACTTGATAGCACCACCCCTAATGACTAATAGCTCCACCCTAAATGACTGATAGCCCCGCCCTAAATGACTAATAGCTCCACCCTAAATGACTGATAGCCCCGCCCTTACTGACTAATAGCTCCAGCCTAAATTACTGATAGCCCCGCCCTAAATATCTAATAGCTCCACCCTAAATGACAGCACACACTCACACACACTCCTTCACACTCGCAAACAAACGCACAATCTCTCTCTCGCACACACACAAACAACATACTTTCTCGCACTCTCACATCCACACAAACACACACACACTCTCACACACAACTCTCTCTCTTTCAATCTTTCTCTCACACACACACACACACACACACACACACACACACACACACACACACACACACACACACACTGCTGAATAGAGTGAATCTCTGAGATAAAGGTCAGTCTGATTGGTCACAATGACAGAAGTGCAGCTGTAAGTCATTTGCTTTCGCTTTCTCTCTCTTCATTCTCTCTTTCTCTCCTCCTGAAAGTTCATCTGTGCTCCTCCATCGCTCTCACTAATGCTCCTGAAGGAGATCTCAATCTCTGCTGGAGAAAACTCTTCATTCTCTGAGGCTTTAAATCAACGTACAGCGCAAATAACAGCTCCTGCTCTTGCTGCTCTTCGACCTGTCTCTCTGTCTGCCTCTTTAAAAGAGCACCGGAAATAATAATGCTCTCTATGAGAATTACCGGAAATTAATTGGCAATTAATTGGAGAATTACCGGAAATTAATCATTCCTTTAGGGCAAGGCTATCAGTGATTAAGGGCAGGGCTATGAGTTGTTTGAGGTGGGGCTATCAGTTCTTTAGGGTGGGGCTATCAGCCCAATTGGGTGATGGTATCTGTCAATTAGGTAGGGATATCAGAAATTTAGGGCAGGGCTATCAATCCTTTAGGGCGGTGTTATCAGTCATTTAGGGCGGGGCTATAAGTCGTTTGGGGTGGACTATCAGTCATTTAGGGCAGGGTTATCCATCGTTTAGGGCGGGGCTATCAGTCATTCCGAAAGGGGCTTTCAGTCTTTTAGCATGGGCTATCAGTCCTTTAGGGCAGGGTTATCAGTCATTTAGGGCGGAGCTATCAGTCATTTAGGGCGGGGCTATCAGTCCTTTAGGGCGGGACTATCAGTCCTTTAGGGTGGAGCTATCAGTCATTTACGGCAGGGCTATCAGTCATTTAGGGTGGGACTATCAGTCATTTAGGGTGGGGTTATCAGTCGTTTAGGGCGGGGCTATCAGTCATTCCGGGCGGGGCTATCAGTCTTTTAGCACGGGCTATCAGTCCTTTAGGGTGGGACTATCAGTCCTTTAGGCTGGGGCTATCAGTCATGTAGGGTGGGACTATCAGTCATTTACGGCAGGACTATCAGTAATTTAGGGCGGGACTATCAGTCATTTAGGGTGGGGTTATCATTCGTTTGGGGCGGGGCTATCAGTCATTCTGGGCGGGGCTATCAGTCTTTTAGCGCGGGCTATCAGTCATTTAGGGTGGGACTATCAGTCATTTAGAGCTGATCAGTCCTTTAGGGCAGGGCTATCAGTCATTCTGGGCGGGGCTATCAGTCTTTTAGCGCGGGCTATCAGTCCTTTAGGGAAGGGCTATCAGTCATTTAGGGCGGGGCTATCAGTCCTTTAGGGCGGGGCTATCATTATTTTAGGGCGGGGCTATGAGTCATTTAGGGCGGGTCTATCAGTCATTTAGGGTGGGGCTATCAGTCATTTAGGACGGGGCTATCAGTATTTTAGGGCGGGGCTATCAGTCATGTAGGGCAGGACTATGAGTCATTAAGGGCGGGTCTATCAGTCATTTAGGGCGGGGCTATCAGTATTTGAGGGGGGCTATAAGTCATTTAGGGCAGGACTATGAGTCATTTAGGGCAGGTCTATCAGTCATTTAGGGTGGGGCTATCAGTCATTTAGGGCAGGACTATCAGTCATTTAGGGCGGGTCTATAAGTCATGTAGGGCGGGGCCATCAGTCGTTTAGGGCGGGCTATCAGTCTTTTAGGGCGGGGTTATCAGTCGTTTAGGGTGGGGCTATCAGTCATTTAGGGCAGGACTATCAGTCATTAAGGGCGGGTCTATAAGTTATTTTGGGCAGAGCTTTCAGTCATTTAGAGTGAGCTATCAGTCATTTAGGGCGGGGTTATCAGTCATTTAGGGTGGGGCTATCAGTCATTTAGGGCAGGACTATCAGTCATTTAGGGCGGAGTTGTCAGTCATTTAGAGCAGGGTTATCAGTCTTTTAGGGTGTGGCTATCAATCTTTTAGGGCGGGTCTATAAGTCATTTAGGGCGGGGCTATCAGTCATTTAGGGCGAGCTATCAGTCATTTAGGGCAGAGCTATCAGTCATTTAGGGCAGAGCTATCAGTTGTTTAGGGCGGGGCTATCAGTCATTCAGGGCAGGGTGTCCAAGCATTTGGAGCAATAACATTTTCCTTTTTTCTACAAGTGCACATTTAATAGAGTGGTGCATGGATGTCATCAGATCCCAAAAGAACATGTTGAGGGTTCCTTTTTTATTTTGTATAATGAAGACTTAAAAAATTAATAAATCAATAAAGTAAGAAGTGTGATAACTCAACACACAGCAAATATGCTATAAGGTTACTGGAATGGCTTCACCGGTAAATTCAATAATGAACTCCAGAAATTCTAATGTAAATTCTCATGCTGGAACAGAACACATTTTCCAGGGTTCTGACGTCATCACTCTATAATGTAATCAGTGCACTTCTGTCTCTCTCTGCTGTTATTTTCATCCTCTGCTGGTTTCAGGCGTGATTTCTCACCGTTGCGATTTTGGCTCCGAATCCCAGCACGTCCCTCCAGGCGTAGCAGAGCACGTGCGGCAGGTAGAGCAGGAAGTACAGAAGGCCCCCACAGGCAGCAGCCAGATTCGCCCGAGAGAAAAACACACTGATGAAAAAGCACTGCATGACTGTGGCCAGGCAGAAGACCAGCAGGAACACAAAGATCACCGAAGGGTCACTGTATCGCAGAACCTTTCCATACTGAGAGAGAGAGAGAGAAAGACACGTAAAAACACACTTGCTGAGACAATTGATGGATCAGGAGTGGGAAGACATCCACAAATAACCGCGTGACAGATCTTTAAAGGAACAGTTCACCCAAAAAATGTAATTACCACATAGTTCACTCACCCTCAAGCCATCCTCAGTGTATGGTATTTTTTTTGTTAACAGTTTAGTTCACAATTCATGCTAATAACTACTGGCTTATTACACGTAAAAACATTCATAGGATTTACACAATTTCTTTAAAGTAAGCAGTGGTAATGGTTTGCGAATTGTGACCTAAACTTTTTCTTCTGTCAAATCAACAGTTGGAGAAGTTTTATTGTTATCCTATAATGGTGTTGGATAGTGACTTTTATTTTAAAGTTTCCAAAAGTACATAAATCCATCATAAAGCTAACCCATACACCAGGGGGTTAACACATGTCTTATGAAGAAGATCAATGAGTGTATCCAAAATCACCCCCTATACCCTTAGTAGTGTACTATTTGAGGGAGTAGCCATTTTTAGTGGTGTCCAAAACCATAGTGCACTCAATCGATCCCACAATGCACACGAGTCTAGAACCCATGTGCACTCAACAGCTACAAATCCCCCTAACTCAGAGTGAGATTTTGCATGCCGAATGAATTTTTGCATTTGAACTCTAGATGGCGTCTACAGCGAAGTTCTATTGGTGTAAATTTCAAAATAAGATATAATTAAAGTAACGTTTGTTTACATGACAGAAATCAAGAGTCTTTGTTTCATTACTAATCGACAAATCGCTACGTGTTAAATAACCATCACTCGAGTGCTCGAATTCACTCCTTCAAGTAGACTATATTAGCAGACTAATGTAGGGAATAGTGAATGAGGGTATATGAGCGACTGATGTATATGATGTGTGACGTAAAAATGTAAAAGTGGAAACTCGGGAACAAATTCCATACAAGTTGCATTCCAAATGACACACTATGCACTTATACACTATACAGTTATGCACTTATACACTCGAATGTGTTGTGTAGAGTTTAGTGTCATCCGAAATGGACCACTAGCGTTTTTCTACCAAACGGAAATTAAAACCCTTTCCCAGGCGACTTTTAACGGTTGCCAAATTAGGGATATAAATTACCAAGATAGATAAAGACGTCTCATGAAGATCAATGACTATACAGAAAATCCCCATAATGCACCGTGAGATTTTGCACGACGAATGCATTTCTCAATCTGTCCACTAGATGGCGTCTAAAGTGCAATCCTATTGGTGTAGTTTCAAAATAAAATATTATTTAATTAAAGTAACGTTTGTTTGCATGACAGAAATCAAGAGTCTTTGTTTCATTACTTATCGACAGCTCACTAAGTGTTAAATAACCATCACTGGATTGCTTGAATTCACTCCCTCAAGTGGACTAAATTACCACTGATGTATATGACGTGTGATGGAAAAATGCATTCGTAGCAGAATAAGTTGGTCCCCAATGACACACTGTACACTATGCACGATGACTGTATAGAAAATCCCCATAATGCACCGTGAGATTTTGCACAACAAATGCATTTCTCCATCTGACCACTAGATGGCGTCTAAAGTGCAATCCTATTGGTGTAGTTTCAAAATAAAATATTATTTAATTAAAGTAACGTTTGTTTACATGACAGAAATCAAGAGTCTTTGTTTCATTACTAATCGACAAATCGCTACGTGTTAAATAACCATCACTCAAGTGCTCGAATTCACTCCTTCAAGTGGACTATATTAGTGGATTAATGTAGGGAATAGTGAATGAGGGTATATGAGCGACTGATGTACATGATGTGTGACGTAAAACGCATTCGTTGCAGAAACTCAGAAACAAATTCCACATAAGTGTCGTCCCAAATGACACTGTACACAATGCGTATATGGACTTATAGACTCAAACATGTTGTGTAGAGTTTAGTGTCGTCCCAAATGGACCACTAGCATTTTTCTACCAAAAGGAAACTCGAATTGTTTCCCGGGCAACTTTTAACGATTGCCAAATTAGGGATATTAATTATCAAGATAAATAAAGATGTCTCATGAAGATTGATTACTATACAGAAAATCCCCATAATGCATCGTGAGATTTTGCACGACAAATGCATTTCTCCATCTGACCACTAGATGGCGTCTAAAGTGCAATCCTATTGGTGTAGTTTCAAAATAAACTTTTATTTAATTAAAGTAACGTTTGTTTACATGACAGAAATCAAGAGTCTTTGTTTCATTACTAATCGACAAATCGCTACGTGTTAAATAACCATCACTCAAGTGCTCGAATTCACTCCTTCAAGTGGACTATATTAGTGGATTAATGTAGGGAATAGTGAATGAGGGTATATGAGCGACTGATGTACATGATGTGTGACCTAAAACGCATTCGTTGCAGAAACTCAGAAACAAATTCCACATAAGTGTCGTTCCAAATGACACACTGTACACTATGGACTTATACACTCAAACGTGTTGTGCAGAGTTTAGTGTCGTCCAAAATGGACCACTAGCGTTTTTCTACCAAATGGAAATTAAAACCCTTTCCCAGGCGACTTTTAATGATTGCCAAATTAGGGATATAAATTACCAAGATAGATAAAGATATCTCATGAAGATCAATGACTATACAGAAAATCCCCATAATGCACCGTGAGATTTTGCACGACGAATGCATTTCTCAATCTGTACACTAGATGGCGTCTAAAGTGCAATCCTATTGGTGTAGTTTCAAAATAAAATATTATTTAATTAAAGTAATGTTTGTTTACATGACAGAAATCAAGAGTCTTTGTTTCATTACTAATCGACAGCTCGCTACGTGTTAAATAACCATCACTCAAGTGCTCGAATTCACTCCTTCAAGTGGACTATATTAGTGGATTAATGTAGGGAATAGTGAATGAGGGTATATGAGCGACTGATGTACATGATGTGTGACGTAAAACGCATTCGTTGCAGAAACTCAGAAACAAATTCCACATAAGTGTCGTCCCAAATGACACTGTACACAATGCGTATATGGACTTATAGACTCAAACATGTTGTGTAGAGTTTAGTGTCGTCCCAAATGGACCACTAGCATTTTTCTACCAAAAAGAAAACTCGAATTGTTTCCCGGGCAACTTTTAACGGTTGCCAAATTAGGGATATTAATTATCAAGATAAATAAAGATGTCTCATGAAGATCGATGACTATACAGAAAATCCCCATAATGCATCGTGAGATTTTGCACGACAAATGCATTTCTCCATCTGACCACTAGATGGCGATCCTAAAGTGCAATCCTATTGGTGTAGTTTCAAAATAAAGTATTATTTAATTAAAGTAACGTTTGTTTACATGACAGAAATAAAGAGTCTTTGTTTCATTACTAATCGACAAATCGCTACGTGTTAAATAACCATCACTCAAGTGCTCGAATTCACTCCTTCAAGTGGACTATATTAGTGGATTAATGTAGTGAATAGTGAATGAGGGTATATGAGCGACTGATGTACATGACGTGTGACGTAAAACGCATTTGTTGCAGAAACTCGGAAACAAATTCCACATAAGTGTCGTCCCAAATGACACACTGTACACTATGGACTTATACACTCAAACGTGTTGTGCAGAGTTTAGTGTCGTCCCAAATGGACTAGCGTTTTTTTTTTTTACTAAACGGAAACTCAAACTATTTCCCAGGCAACTTTTACCGGTTCCAAATTTGGGATATAAATTACCAAAATAAATAAAAACGTCTAATGAAGATCGATGACTTTATAGAAAATCCCCAGAACGCACTATGAGATTTTGCACAATGAGTGAATTTCTGCATCTGACCACTAGATGGCATCTAAAGAGCAATCCTATTGGTATATAGTTTCAAAATAAAATATTATTTAATTAGAGAATAGTGAATGAGGGTATATGAGCGACTGATGTATATGACGTGTGACGTAAAACGCATTCGTTGCAGAAACTCGGAAACAAATTCCACATAAGTGTCGTCCCAAATGGACCACTAGCATTTTTCTACCAAAAGGAAACTCAAATAATTTCCCAGGCAACTTTTAATGATTGCCAAATTAGGGATATTAATTATCAAAATAAATAAAGATGTCTCATGAAGATCGATGACTAAAGAAAATCCCCATAATGCATCGTGAGATTTTTCGCGACAAATTAATTTTTCTATCTGACTAGATGGCTTCTAAAGAGCTATCCTATTGGTGTAGTTTCATAATAAAACAAAATTTAATTAATGTTTGTATACATGACAGAAATCAAGAGTCTTCGTTTCATTACTAATCGACAGCTCACTAAGTGTTAAATAACCATCACTGGATTGCTTGAATTCACTCCCTCAAGTGGACTAAACTACCACTGATGTATATGACGTGTGATGTAAAAATGCATTCGTAGCAGAATAAGTTGCGTCCCCAATGACACACTATACACTATGCACGATGACTGTATAGAAAATCCCCATAATGCACCGTAAGATTTTGCACAATGAGTGAATTTCTGCATCTGACCACTAGATGGCGTCTAAAGCGCAATCCTATAGACCAATTACCAACCTACGTCACACATGACGTCACACGGGTCCCCGGTTGCAGAAAAAGACCGGCTGCTATAGCAAACATGTCGTGTTTTGCGGTAGGATGCCAAATTCGAAAACTTACCAGTTACATATAGTTAATTAAACTGCGGACACTGAATGCTCAGAATGAAACGTGAAAGTGTAAGTTATTAAAGTAAAGTTGGTTTTATATTCACACATTCATTCAGTGACAACTTGTGACACACTCCCTATATTGTTTACCACGGCACTTTGAGTATTCGGTCTGAAATAACCTGCAAGTGTGACTTGAAAACAACATGAACACTGTTTATGCGAATCTGTTGCTAACTTTACTGAACTCACCCAGGCCTTGTATAACGTTAGCTCCGTCTTTTTTTCCTTGTCTTTGGCTCGGCAGAACCTCGGTTTTTAGCACTACATAGTTTTGACACAATTGATGGCATCCAAACACTTGTAGGGCTTTAACTTCTCTCGTAAAATCCCTTGGAGCTTCAATGAGATTGTATATTTGGGGCTGGATGCTTGGTCATTTCGTCTTATTCAATATCCATTGGGAGGGTGCTATCGCAAATGGACCTGTCAGACGAACGCCGATCCCTTTAACGTTAATTTTGCAGAATAACTGTGCTTATTACTGGGTGACGAGCTGTTATAATACACTGTAAGCATTATGTAAATAATATATATAATATGCAATCAATCTAACTTATTTCTAAGACAACAAACTCTGAACCGCATCGGATGTCATTCCCTCTCTGTAAATGCTAGCGCTCCCGGTTTTTTTCTGCAACCTCCCTGCGCGCGCATCCTGAATGTTTACAAACATGGTAATAGGTCTATTGGTATATAGTTTCAAAATAAAATATTATTTAATTAGGGAACAGTGAATGAGGGTATATGAGCGACTGATGTATACGGTGTATGACGTAAAACGCATAGTGTGTCCCAAATGACACACTATGCACTTATACACTAAAACATGTTGTGTAGAGTTTAGTGTCGTCCCAAATGGACCACTAACATTTTTTTTACTAAACAGAAACTCAAACTGTTTTCCAGGCAACATTTAATGGTTGTCAAATTAGTTGTATAGTGTTTTCATGCTTGATTGTAGATATTTCTGTTACAAAAACACATGGATCTGCTTCATAAGACGTGTGTTAACCCCCTGGCCGTGTATTAGTACTTTGACCATACACTTTTTGGAAGCGTCAAAATAAAAGTCACTATCCAACGTCATCATATAGCATAGAAGAGCCAGGTTAAAGCTTAAAACGACACCGACTGAGTTCATCTGACAGACAAAAAGTCATTTACACCAAAGATGGCTTGAGGGTGAGTAAAACTACTGGGTAAATTTCGTTTTTTGGGTGAACTATTCCTTTAAAGAACAACTCCATGGATGCAACCTGATAACTATAAAGCACAATAACAGGCACCGGTCTGAAAGAGAAAGAGCATTGCATCTGTAAAGAGCAGCGACGGAGAGAGACGGAGCTGATTAAAAGCAGATCTGTGATTGTAGAAATGGCAAACGTCAGGCTCTGGTGGGTCAGGATGAACAAATCATGTGTGCAGTTGAATATTGAGGGCTCATCTCATGTTCTCGAACCCACACAGAGTCACTGAGCTCACCGCAAAACCACACATTCACAAACACCGCATCATCTGATCCTGGACCAGCCTTACAAGCAACTGTGTGATTATATAGTGCTATTGTTCATTTCAGGATGAACACACCTCACATTACTGTGCTAGGGAATGTAAGAGAGACAGCGAGAATTTGGCTTTTGGTAGCAAATTATGAATTGTTGGAAGACCAAATGTGCAACAAAACCACTGAGATATTATGCGAACATCTTTTGGGGTTATCAAACAATATTTGTGATAGCAAACAATATATTACTTAGGCTATATAGGTAAAAAAATCCACTGGTAAACAATGTGTTTTGTAAATATAGATGCTGGTATCATTGGCCTAGCTGCTGTAGAATTCTCCTACATCGGGTTATGCAATTAAGAAATCACCATTCTCCCTTAAATCTTGGAGTATCTCAAACATTTCAGCAAAGTAAGCTCTCTGATCTTGTACTCCAGATCAGATGTCAGATGCAGAGTTTGACCGCAGTGTTTGTGAATGGCAGTAAATCAGCATTAATCACCTTGAGAATGAGCGTGAGGAGTGCGGCGCTGACGGCGAGGGGTAAAGTGCTGCTGATGGCCCAGCTCAGCCAGTAGGTGGAGCTCTTCAATCCCATCATCCTCACAGTCTCCTTCAGACGCGCCTCTTTCTCCTGAACCACGCCCTTGACTATCAGCGCGACCGAGAAGATCCACGCGAGCGTCATATATAAGGGCAGGGAGCGCGTCAGAGAGCGCAGAAACCTACACATGCACAACAAAACAAGCATGAGGACGTCAGCCATGCTTTAGTTAGCTTGCGTTTGGACTGCTGTAATGCACTTAACCAAGCTTGTCTTTAGCGTTTGCAACTTGGTACAAAATGCAAAATAAAGTACACGTGAAAGCAAATCTTTTGGTAGCTCACATTGCTAGTTTTATGGTGAACAATTCATCTGTGCATGCTATTAGGAATGCCATTACTTTATCACAATACTCTACAATTTTTCAATACTCAACAACCACACAACCGAGCTAAGTTCTTGCCCAAAAACAACAACAGGTTTTCTCTAAATCATTTCTCCTGGACACCAGAGAATATCTGTCACTGAAACCCTTCCGGCTGGCAAAAGTCGCCTGGAGATGATCTCTTCTCTTTTTGACTGGATCTGTCTGCAGTCTAATTCACTATCTACTTTTGTCCATCGGGCATCACATGAACTTCAACCTGCTGTCTTGAGATGTACACTGCCTGTAGATCCTTCAGGGCAACTCGGAGGCAAAAGGAGCCTCAGTCACATCAACCGATCCCTGGTGTACCTCAGGGTTCGCTACGTGGCCCGCTTCATTCCTTGATTTACACAACATAGCTTCAGAAAAAAAGCATACTGTTTTAGCACATACATTTTCCTGCACTGCTACTTCTCAGCCTGACAACCTCACAGCAGATGCACAGATCTTGACTTGTCTAGTAGACGTGTCAACACTGTAGTACCTATGTACACTCATATTTATAAGTCTTCCCTCCAGAAGTCGGCTGTCAGAGACTGGGTAGCGCCTCATGGCATAAAAAACAGAGGCAAACGATACCATGTCATTGTCACCTTAACTTTGGAAGTTTTCTCTATCCTTTTTTCTCACAGTATTTCCTGTAATATTTTTTTTTCTGCTGGAAAAAAACTATTTAAAAACCATTTATGGTCAATTTATGGCAAAGAAAACTGTCCCAGAATTCCCTGCACGATGCTTAAATTTGTAATGAAAAATTAAAAAATTAAATTTTTTAATGAAAAAATTAAAAAATAAATACATAATAATAAAATATTAAATAAATGAACAAACAAAGAAATGTATTTATTTATCTTAACCCATGTGCAAAAAATAAATAAATAAATACATAAAGAAATAAATGATAATAATAATAATAAAGGAATTTTTTTTAATAAATATATATTTTAAAAAATAATAATAATAATAATAATAATAAATTAATAATAATAAAATGATAATAATGATAAATGAAAAATAAATATTTAAATATTAATACCAATAATATTAATAACAACAACAACAATAATAATAATCATAATAATAATAAATATTTAAATAAATAAATAATAAAATTATAATAATGATAAATGAATAATAAATATTTAAATAATAATAATAATAACAATAATACATAATAATAACAACACAATAATAATAATAATAATAAAAATAAATATTTAAATAAATAATAATAAAATGATAATAATGATAAATGAAAAAGAAAAATTTAAATAATGATAATAATAATAAATATTTAAATAAATAATAAAATTATAAGAATGATAAATGATTAATAAATAATAAAAATAATAATAATAATAACATAATAATAATAATAATAATAATATTAATAATAATACATATTTAAATAAATAATAATAAAATGATAATAATGACAAATGACAATAAATATTGAAATAATAATAATAATAATAATAAAATATTTAAATAAATAAATGATAAAATGATAAATGAAAAATAAATATTTAAATAATAAAAAAATAACAATAACAATAATAATCATAATAAAATTATGATAATAATAAAAAAATATATAAATAAATACATATTTAAATAAATAAAAATAAAACGATAATAATAATATTAATACATTCATATTAAAAAATATTTAATTTCTTCTTCAAATATTTCCCAAATGATTCACAGTATTTCCTATAATGTTTTCTGAAAAAAGTCTTATCTGTTTTTATTTTGGCTGAAATAAAAGCAGTTTTTAATTTATTAAAGCAATTTTAAGGTCAATATTATTAGCCCCCATAAGCTATATTTGTTATGGATTGTCTCCAGCACAAACCACTGTTATACAATGACTTGCCTAATTACCCAACTATTATGAATGCAACTACTGTATGAACTATAGCAATAAAGGCCCTGATACGTAAACAAAGTTCTCTTTCATTCTATGTTTGATTGCAAAAAGAGTTAGAATAAAATTTATAACTACTTCTGTGTTTAAGTCACAAAAGACAGCTAAATTGGGGGTCATTTTCATTTTTGGGTGAACTATTCCTTTAATATTGCCATAAGCATTGATGTAAAGAGAAGAACTAGGTCATGAGTTGCATTACTAGGGTTATACATGAACTGATGAACTCTACACCTCCAGAGAAAACTCAAGTCTGTTCAATAAAAGTGTCTGCCAAAATGCTTAACTCTGAATGCATCCTAGATTCATAGAAGTGTTCAGGCGCTGGGCACAACTCCATCAGCTCATCCACTGAGGCTCTTGCGTTTAATAAATGCCCAGTCATGCAATTACGATATAAGTGTTAAATAATCTAAAGAATTAAAGTTAACTTAAATGTGAACTTGCTGACTATAGGATATAATATAAGTGTCTTGATGGTGGTCTCTGGCCCAAATCACTGCAAAGACAAAGGTGTTAGTAATATTCTTGATTTGACCCACTTTTCAGGCGCCGATATGCTTAGTGTGCTCCCCCTTGTGACAATAAGCGGTTTGACATAATGACACTTTGGGTACGTATAAATAAATAAAGGTGCAGCCCACGAATTGTACCCATCATTCTTCTGAGTGTAAGCAACCTCCAGAGCAAGCTAAGTCTATTCAATAAAAGTGTCTGCCAAAAAGCTTAACTGTGAACGCATCCTAGATTCCCAAGTGTTCAGACGCCACCACCGCTACTAAATCCACGCCTGGCACAACTCCATCAGCTCATCCACTGAGGCTTTTAATCAATTAAACTGTGTTAAAAGTGGTCAGTATATCTAAAAGAAGGAGTGATGCGTTTAATAAATGCCCAGTCATGCAATTAACAAAAGTCTCCCATCAATTTACACCACGCAGTTACGCCTTAAGTTCTGCACTAATCTGTTCATTTGACCCATTTTCACCATGGAAACGATGAGGCGGGAAGGAGTTTTGGACGGTAAAAGGCTGAGGAGGTTGAATAATCACACCGCTGATTATAAGGACTCCTCTAATGGCTCTATAACAGGCCAGCTGTCATTCCCGGCTTCATCTTGGAGAGGAACAAATTTAACCTGTTTCACGAGACTCGGAAATATGTCACCGCAGAGGAGAGCTGCTTCTACTAGCATGCTAGTCTGCTATTATCAGTTCTGTATCGTCTGTTTTCTATAAAGTATGTACATTAAAATAAATCAGCATGTGGGTAATACGCCCTGCTCAAAGATCAATCTCGATTGATCACATCCAAAATAAACGTTTGTTTTGACATAATAAAATCACTCAATCTCCTCCGGCTCAGTCAATGATTTATTAAGGGTCGCCACAGCTGAATGAACCACCAATTACTCTGGCTTATGTTTTATGTGGCGGATGCCCTTCCAAAATATATGACAAAATATATATGTGTTCATCATATATATCTATTACGTACAGTGCATCCGGAAAGTCTTCATAGCGCTTTACTTTCTCCATATTTTTTTTTATGCTGCAGCCTTATTCCAAAATGGATTAAAATCATTTATTTCCTCAACATTCTACACACAATCCCCCATAATGACGATGTGAAAAAATTATTGCAAATTTATTAAACGTAAAAAAGCTGTAAAATCACACTCTAAAGTGAGCTCAGGTTCATTCTGTTTCCACTGATCATTCTTGAGATGTTTCAGCAGCTTTATTGGAGTTCACCTGTGGTCAATTCAGCTGATTGGACATGATTTGAAAAGGCATCTGTCTATTTGAGGGCCCAGGGTTGACAGTGCATGTCAAAGCACAAACCAAGCATGAAGACAAAGGAATTGTCTGTAGACCTCTAGATTGTCTCCAGGCACAAGGCTGGGAAAGGTTACAGAAATATTTCTGCTGCTCTGAAAGTTCCAATGAGCACAGCGGCCTCCATCCTCCATAAGTGGAAGATGGAGAACCACCAGGACTCTTCCTAGAGCTGGCCGGCCATCTAAGCTGAGTGATCGGGGGAGAAGGGCCTTAGTCAGTGAGGTAATCAATAACCCGATGGTCACTCTGTCTGAGCTCCAGCATTCTTCTGTGGAGAGAGGAGAACCTTACAGAAGGACAACCATCTGTGCAGCAATCCACCAATCAGGCCTGTATGGTAGAGTGGCCAGACTGAAGACACTCCCCGCCTGGAGTTTGCCAAAAGGCATCTGAAGGACTCTCAGACCATCAGAAACTAAACTCTCTGGTCTGATGAGACTCAAATTGAACTCTTTGGAGTGAACGCCAGGCGTTACGTTTGGAGAAAAGCAGGCAGCGCTCATCACCAGGCTAATAGCATCCCTACAGTGAAGCATGGTGGTGGCAGAATCATGCTGTGGGGATGTTTTTCAGCAGCAGGAACTGGAAGACTAGTCAGGATAGAGGGAAAGATGAATGCAGCAATGTACAGAGACATCCTGAATGAAGACCTGCTTCAGAGTGCTCTTGACCTCAGACTGGGGCGACGGTTCATCTTGCAGCAGGACAATGACCCAAAGCGCATCGCCAAAATATTAATGGATATTTTCAGTCGCTAGTGTTTAATGTGCTTCCCCTCATGACAATAAGCGGTCTGACATATTCTGACATTTTGTGAATAAACAAACAAATATAGCAGCCTATTAAATGTAGCCATTATTCTTTTGAATGTGTTTTTTGAGCCACCTCCTTTACTGTAGACATATTTAGCAAACCTATCAATTACGCTCAGTGGGATTTTTTTAATAGAAAGTTTAAAAATAAACACAGGAAATTATGTGAGAACCCTAGGAAATAAAGCAGGAGTGTTGACAGGTACGGTTAAAGCAGAAATGTGACTCAAACACAAAGTACAGACCCACGAGCCGACAAAAAAGATGATTTTCCCAGCAGCAGCGCCCAGTCTGAGTGTGAAAATGCACAAAACACACACACACTCACAACCAATGAAATAAATGAACTGGAGACTTTCTGGCTTTTCCTCAAAGTGAAGCTGCTTTCAAATAAGTTCAAACGTTCACATGATCTTTAAATTATATTGATATTTAATATATATTCCCGTTCTCTGACAATACTGGAACTCACTGAAAATTAGCTGAAAGAAGCGATGGAAAAAAAAAAAGTGTCCTTAATATATATGATGATTATTCCTTGCATGACACTTCACTTTTTATGCTTTTAATACAAATTAAAAAGAAATAAATAAATAACAATAATAATAATAATAATAAATAAACAAACAAACATATGTATTTATCTTTTGCATGTGTGCATTATTTTCTAATATTTCAATGAGGACCCAAATAAAAAAACAAACATTGTAAAGTAAATAATAATAATAATAATAAAAATAATAACAAATGAAAAAAAAACATTCAAATAAACAAACAAACGTATTTATATATCTTTTTAACCCATGTATGCATAAAATATATAAATAAATAATAATACACAAAAAATGAATAAATATTTAAATAATAGTAATAATAATAAAATGATATAAACAATAGTAATATCATGTGATGTAATATGATATGATACGATATAAATAATAATAAATAAACAAAAAAGTTTAAATAAATATTTTAATAAATAAATAATAATATAAATAAAATCATAATAATAATAATAATAAATATTAAAAATAAATACATATTTAAATAAATAAACAATAAAATGATAATAATAAAAAGAAATGTATTTAAATAAATAATAAAAAAATAACGATGACAAAAAACAAAAAATAAACAAATATTTAAATAAATAAAAATAATAAAATAAAAATAACAACAAATGAAAAAATAAAATAATTTTATAATATAATTTTATAAATCTTTTTAACCTGTATGCATAAAATAAATAAATAAATAAATAAATAAATAAATAAATAAATAAATAAATAAATAAATAAACAATAATAATATCAATTAAAAATAAAAATGAATATTTAAATAATATTAAAATATGAATAAAATGACAATAATAACAAATTAAAAATAAATACTTCAATAAATAATAATATGAAAAAATGATAATAATAAAAAAATGAAAAATAAATATATATTTAAATAAATGAATAATAAAATAAAATAAAAATGAAATATAAATATATAAATAATAATAAAACGATAATAACAATAAATGAAAAATAAATACATATTTAAATAAATATAATAAAATAAAAATGAAAACAAATGAAAAAATAAAATGATTTTATTATAATAATTTAATTTATTTATTATTAAATAAACAAATAAACAAATGTATTTATTTATCTTTTTAACTTGTGTGGATAAAATAAATGATAATAATAATACATAAATTAAAATAAATATTTTTAATAATAATAACAACAATAATAATATTAAATAAAACAAATTTCAATAAATAAATAATTTTATTAATAAAATTATATTAATAAAAAATTAAAATAAATGAATAAATGTTTAAATAAATGAATAATAATTAAACGATAATAATAATAAATAAAAAAATAAATACATATTTAGAAAAAAATAATAATCAAATGATAATAATAAAGTGAAAGATACATACATATTTAAATAATAATAGTAATAATAATAATAAATGAAAAACAAATATTTATGTAAATACACTAACAAGCAAACATATTTCTCTTTTCCCCGCTGTGTGCATTAGTTTCTAATAATTCAAAGATGACCACACGTACTGAACTACAGCTTTACACCACTGAAGCCCCCAAAAAACCCTGTTAGTGTGAAAGCGGCGAATCCACAAAGCCAGAGAACAAACAGCAATAATAAAACATAAAATCTCTTTAATAAACAGTCGGAGGCAGGCAGCGGCGAAACGCAGGAGGTCGACTCTAAATCATCAACAATCTGATACTGTGCATAACAAATCAGCATAATAACCCAATTTACAGGAATCAAAGTTCAACCCGTTTCTGCTTGATTTGCTGCAATTTTGGAATAATCATTTCCCTGTAATTATGATTATTATTTCCAGTGCGATCATGAGCATCAAAAACCACAAAAGCACTTTGACTCTATGAGCGTGAACCTCTCCATAAAAACACTTTCATTTCTGACGCCGTAAATACATTATTGAGCCTTTCAACTCTGTTTATCATGATGATTTTAATTAATGAAGTCGTTTCTCATGGTTTGCGTGGCAAAAAACGGCAGATCTGTTGATTTTTTGTGAGATTGTATGCTCTGTGGTTAGGCCATAATTCAGTGCATGTTGACTTACACTCACCGGCCACTTCATTAGGTACACCTTACTGGTACCGGGTTGGACCCCTTTTGCCTTCAGAACTGCTTTAATCCTTCATGGCAGAGATTCAACAAGCTACTGGAAATATTCCTCAGAGATTTTGCTCCATATTGACATGATAGCATCACACAGTTGCTGCAGATTTGTCGGCTGCACATCCATGATGCCAATCTCCCGTTCCACCACATCCCAAAGGTGCTCTATTGGATTGAGCTCTGCTGACTGTGGAGGCCATTTGAGTACAGTGAACTCATTGTCATGTTCAAGAAACCAGTGTGAGATGATTGGTGCTTTATGACATGGTGCATTCTCCTGCTGGAAGTAGCCATCAGAAGATGGAGACACTGTGGTCATAAAGGGATGGACATGGCCAGCAACAATACTCAGGTAGGCTGTGGCGTTGACAAGATGCTCAATTGGTACTAATGAGCCCAAAGTGTGCCAAGAAAATATCCTCCACACCATTACACCACCACCACCAGCCTGAACCGCTGATACAAGGCAGGATGGATCCATGCTTTCATGTTGTTGACGCCAAATTCTGAGCTGACCATCCGAATGTGGCAGCAGAAATGGAGACTCATCAGACCAGGCAACGTTTCTCCAATCTTCTATTGTCCAGTTTTGGTGAGCCTGTGTGAATTGTAGCCTCAGTTTCCTGTTCTTAGCTGACAGGAGTGGCCCCCGGTGAGGTCTTCTGCTGCTGTAGCCCATCCGCCTCAAGGTTGGACGTGTTGTGTGTTCAGAGATGCTCTTCTGCAGCTGTTGAAGGTGAAATATCCAAATGTCTTCCTTTCTGTCTCTGAGGAATTGAGGTATTTGCTGTCAAACTGGTTATCCTCGGCCCATCTTTGCTCCTAAAGGACTAGACCTTTCTTGGATGCTGCTTTTGTACCAAATCATAATTGCAGTCACCTGTTGACATCACCTGTTCCACATCACATCATTATTTCACCAGTTTACTTGATTATTAGCCCTAAACTGCTCATGTCTCAGCTGTTATTGGAAAGTTTTGCAGGTCTGAATGACAGGAAAGGAAGTATATTTACAAATGAAATGAAGTTGACCAGACAAAATACGAAATATTTTGTGTTCATATTGTCTGCAATGAAATACAAGTCAAAGCAAATTAGGAAATCATTACTTTTTTATTTGTGTTTTCCATACTGTCCCAACTTCTGATTTGGGGTTGTATATTACGATCGAGTCGCTCTGAGATGCTAAAAACTGGAGCAGCTCATGTGTAAATATTCAAGCTCTGATTTATTATCTAAGCTCTGAGTTTTTGGTAAAAGGTGAGGAGTCTGCATTCCTGTTTGCGGTGCTCTGATTGACTGATATTTGATGCGTTTTGATTGGCTGACATTTTCTGGGTTCTGATTGGCTGATCTGTATTTTCAGCATCGGCGCACTGACCTTCACCATGACTGAGATGAGTGCACAGGGAACCATCAACAGAATCATGTTCTCTGCAAACCAGCAGAAGCGAATGGTGGAGTTTGAGACACCAGAAACCCGCAGCACCTCCTTCAGCCGCCGCTCCTTCTCTAGAACCAGACCCTTTATGATCTCCGACACCGAATAGTTAAACGCCAGGACCAGAAACATGGGCAACATCGTACCGATGGCGGAAACAAAGCTGCAGGAGCGAACAGAGCTGATCTCAGAATGGAGGAACATTCACTAGCTCGAGTTTTTGATATACGAGAGCAAATTAAATGATAATGAATAAAAATAAAATAAAAAATAAAATTGAATAAAATAAAATAAAAAAAATAAAAAATAAAATAAAATAAAAATAAATTAAAATCAAATTAAACAAAAATTAAAATACAAAAAACTAATAAATAAAAATCAAATCAAATAAATCAAATAAAAATACAAAAATACTAAAATTAAAGAAATAAATAATTAAAATAAAATATAATAAAATGAATGAAATATATTTTAAAAAAATCAAATGAAAAAATTGAAAATTACAAAAAAATTAAAATAAATAAAAATAATAATAAAAATAAAATAAATAACAATAAATAAAATAAAATTTAAATAAATTAAAATCAAATAAATTAAATACAAGTACAATAAAAAAATAAATAAATATAAATAAAAAAATAAAAAAATAAAAAAATAAATAAAATAAATATATATGAAGACTGTATAATATATATATTTCTGAATGGGGCGGAGCAGCAGCTAATTTGCATTTAAAGCAACAAAAACAGCACATTTCAGCTAACAACTTAAAAGTGACGATTTCAGCAAACTACAACAATAATATGTGGGTTATTTTCAGCTAAAACTTTACACACACACTTTTTTAAGAGACTTATCTTGTAAATTGGGGCATAGCAAGTCTTGATTTTCAGTGCAGTCTGTAAAAATACTCTAGTAGTTTATAGTAAATATTATATATACTGTTTTTGAACCATCCCATAAGATTTTTTGTAGCATTTTATGGATTGTTTTCCCTCACAGTGACTCTGCCCCACACTGCACCACTAGCTTTGAAGCCCCGCCTTTTGAAAAGGGGGGCGGAGCAGCATCTAATTTGCATTTAAAGCGACAAAAAGAGCAGATTTCAGCTCATAACTTATAAGAGATACAATTTCAGCAAACTATAAAAATAATATGTGGGTTATTTTCAAGCTAAAACTGCACAAACACACTTATATTAAGAGACATATTATTTCTTGTAAAACGGGGCATAACAGATCCCCTTAAAGTTGAATTTTAGTGTAGTATACAGAAATACTATAGTAAATAACAGTA
>LR812525.1:88261135-88288635 GCA_903798195.1 Danio kyathit | reverse complement strand
AACCTTTTGATTGCCGGCCCAGATTGTTCACCCCTGGGCGACACCATCACAATTCTGCTCGGGTTTCAGACAAAAACGAGGATAAAAGAGTGAAGAGATCAGCACAGATAAAGGCTGGGGGAAAAAAGACGGAGGGAGAAGCAGAATGAAACCTGAGTTAATTGTTGTGAGGAGATCTGAAGAGAAATGAGTACAGACGAATGAACAAACCAGCACTCGGCAAATTTGGGAAATCAGTTCATGAGTGAGTAAATCACTTAATTAGTTGAGAAACAGAATTTTTGCTTTGTAAAAAAATAAAGGTAATTAAAGACCCCATACTTAGTAAATCAATCAAGATAATAAAGCTTTCCAGGCTCACTGGAAATACGTGAATAAGCAAACATATCTGTGAAACCTGAAATATGTTGCTTCGGCCTGGCAAATCCACTAGAGGGTGCTGTCTACATGTTTTTCAATCTGAAATATGCTACTTGGGGTATGTTTTGCTGTACGTTTCAGATGACAAATCCACTAGAGGGCGCTGTCTACATGTTTTTCAATCTGAAATATGCTACTTGGGGTATGTTTTGTTGTACGTTTCAGATGACAAATCCACTAGAGGGCGCTAAGTATACTAAATTTTTTTTAAATCTGAAATACTCAGGGTGCATTTTGTTGCATGTTTCTGATTACAAATCCACTAGAGGGTGCTGTCTACATGTTTTTCAATCTGAAATATGCTACTTGGGGTATGTTTTGTTGTACCTTTCAGATGACAAATCCACTAGAGGGCGCTATATATACTATATTTTTTTAAAATCTGAAATACTCAGGGTGCATTTTGTTGCATGTTTCTGATTACAAATCCACTAGAGGGCGCTGTCTACATTTTTGCGAATTTGAAATGCGTTACCTAGGGTACGTTGCGTTGTATGTTTCAGATGATAAATCCACTAGAGCAGGGATGTCAAACTCAATTCCTGGAGGGCCGGAAACCTGCACAGTTTAGTTCCAACCCTAATTAAACACACCTGATCAAACTAATTGAGTCCTTCAGGCTTGTTTGAAACCTACCAGTAAGTGTGTTAAAGCATGGTTGGAACTAAACTGTGCAGGGTTGCGGCCCTCCAGGAATTGAGTTTGACATCCCTGCACTAGAGGGTGCTGTCTACATGTTTTTCAATCTGAAATATGCTACTTAGGGTATGTTTTGTTGTACGTTTCAGATGACAAATCCACTAGAGGGCACTATGTATACTATATTTTTTTAAAATCGGAAATACTCGGGGTGCATTTTGTTGCATGTTTCTGATTACAAATCCACTAGAGGGCGCTGTCTACATTTTTGCGAATTTGAAATACGTTACCTAGGGTACATTTTGTTGTATGTTTCAGATGATAAATCCACTAGAGGGTGCTGTCTACATTTTTGCGAATCTAAAAATGTGTTACTTGAAATACATTTTGCTTTACGTTTCAGATCCAAATCCTTTTTGTACATGAGAAGACGGTGCTTGTCGCACAGATCAGTTAGCGAACCACTGATCTAAACCTAAACCAACTAGCTAGCGAAAAGTGTTTTCAGAAGCAAATGCAACAAACTAAAACGTAACTTAAACTAAAATATCTGAATAGGGCATTTTGCCCTATGTTTCTGATTACAAATCCACTAGAGGGCGCTGTCTATATTTTTGCGTATCTGAAATATGTTACTATGAAAACATTTTCATGTACGATTCAAATGACAAATTCACTAGAGGGCAATTTCTACAACTTTGTAAATACATTGCTTAGGGTACTTTTTATTGTACATTTCAGATGTCAAATCCACTAGAGGTCACTGTCTACATTTTTGCGAATCTGAAATACGTTACTTAGAATGTGTTTTTTTATGTTTCAGATACATGTGCTTATTGTACACGAGAAAACGGCGCTTGTTACACAGATCAGCTAGCTAATAGTGTTTTCAGAAGCAAACGCAACAAACTAAAACGTAACAAACTAAAATATCTGAATAAGACATTTTGTTGCAGGTTTCTGATTACAAATCCACTAGAGGGCGCTGTCTACATTTTTGCGAATCTGAAATATGTTAACTATGAATACGTTTTGGTGTACGTTTCAGATGAAAAATCCACTATCTACATTTTTGTAAATCTGAAATATGTTAACTATGAATACGTTTTGGTGTACGTTTCAGATGAAAAATCCACTATCTACATTTTTGCGAATCTGAAATACGTTATTTATGGTGCGTTTTACAGTACGTTTCAGATGAAAAATCCACTAAAGGGCACTGTAAACAACTTTGTGAATCTGGAATATGTTTTGGTGTACGTTTCAGATATCAAATCCACTAGAGGCCGCTGTCTACATTTTTGCGAATCTGAAATACGTTACTTAGAATGTGTTTTTTTCTGTTTCAGATACATGTGCTTATTGTACATGAGAAGACGGCGCTTGTTACACAGATCAGCTAGCTGATAGTGTTTTCAGAAGCAAACGCAACAAACTAAAACGTAACTTAAACTAAAATATCTGAATAAGACATTTTGTTGCAGATTTCTGATTACAAATCCACTAGAGGGCGCTGTCTACATTTTTGCGAATCTGAAATATGTTACTATGAAAACATTTTCATGTACGATTTAAATGACAAATTCACTAGAGGGCACTTTCTACAACTTTGCAAATACAGTGCTTAGGGTATATTTTGCTGTACGTTTCAGTTGTCAAATCCACTAGAGGGGGCTGTCTACATTTTTGTGAATCTGAAATACGTTACTTAGAACATGTTTTTTTGTTAAATTTTCGATTACTTCAAGTACTTTTTTGTACATTTCAGATACACATGCTTCTTGAACACAAGACAGCGCTTGTACAGATCAGCTAGTGAATAGTGTTTTCAGAAGCAAACGCAACAAACTAAAACGTAATTTAAACTAAAATATCTGAATAAGACATTTTGCTTTATGTTTCTAATTACAAATCCACTAGAGGGCACTGTCTACATTTTTGCGAATCTGAAATATGTTAACTATGAATACGTTTTGGTGTACGTTTCAAATTACTTAGAGTACTTTTTTGTGCATTTCAGATACACGTCCTTCTTGTACATGAGAAGACGATGCTTGTTGTACAGATTAGCTAGTGAACCACTGATCTAAACCTAAACCAACTAATAGTGTTTTCAGAAGCAACAAACTAAATTTAACTTTAACTAAAATATCTGAATAAGACATTTTGATTTATGTTTCCGATTACAAATCCACTAGAGGGTGCAGTCTACATTTTTGCGAATCTGAAATAAGTAACTATAAATACATTTTGTTGCACGTTTTAGATGACAAATCCACTAGAGGGCACTGTCTACATTTTTGCGAATCTGAAATTTGTTATTATAAATATGTTTTGTTGTACATTTCAGATGACAAATCTACTAGAGGGCGCGGGCTACATTTCTGTGAATCTGAAATATGTTAATATGAATACGTTTGGTTGTACGTTTCAGAAACCCATCCTTGTACATGAGAAGACAGCGCTTGTCATACAGATCAGCAAGCGAATCACTGATCTAAACTTAAACCAACTAATAGTGTTTTCAGAGGCAAATGCAACAAACTAAAATGTAACTTAAACTAAAATATCTGAAAAAGACATTTTGTTGTGTGTTTCAGATGATAAATCCACTAAAGGGTGCTGTCTACATTTTTGCGAATCTGAAATATGTTACTATGAATACGTTTTGTTGCACGTTTCAGATGACAAATCCACTAGAGGGCACTGTAAACAACTTTGCGAATCTGAAATATGTTACTATGAATACGTTTTGTTGTACGTTTCAGATGACAAATTCACTAGAGGGCGCTGTAAACAACTTTGCGAGTCTGAAATATGTTATTATGAATACGTTTTGTTGTACGTTTCAGATGACAAATCCACTAGAGGGCGCTGTAAACAACTTTGCGAATCTGAAATATGTTACTATGAATACGCTTTGTTGTACGTTTCAGATGACAAATCCACTAGAGGGCGCTGTAAACAAATTTGCGAGTCTTAAATACTGTATGTTACTATGAATACGTTTTGTTGTACGTTTCAGATGACAAATCCACTAGAGGGCGCTGTAAACAACTTTGCGAATTTGAAATATGTTACTATGAATACGTTTTGTTGTACGTTTCAGATGACAAATCCACTAGAGGGCGCTGTAAACAACTTTGCGAATCTGAAATATGTTACTATGGATACGCTTTGTTGTACGTTTCAGATGACAAATCCATTAGAGGGCGCTGTAAACAACTTTGCGAGTCTGAAATACTGTATGTTACTATGAATACGTTTTGTTGTACGTTTCAGATGACAAATCCACTAGAGGGCGCTGTAAACAACTTTGCGAATCTGAAATATGTTACTATGAATACGCTTTGTTGTACGTTTCAGATGACAAATCCACTAGAGGGCGCTGTAAACAACTTTGCGAATCTGAAATATGTTACTATGAATACGTTTTTTTGTACGTTTCAGATGACAAATCCACTAGAGGGCGCTGTAAACAACTTTGCGAATCTGAAATATGTTACTATGAATACGTTTTGTTGTACGTTTCAGATGATAAATCCACTAGAGGGCGCTGTAAACCACTTTGCGAATCTGAAATATGTTACTTGGAACATGTTTTGGTGTACGTTTCAGATGACAAATCCACTAGAGGGCGCTGTAAACCACTTTGCGAATCTGAAATATGTTACTATGAATACGTTTTGTTGTACGTTTCAGATGACAAATTCACTAGAGGGCGCTGTAAACAACTTTGCGAATCTGAAATATGTTACTATGAATACGTTTTGTTGTACGTTTCAGATGACAAATTCACTAGAGGGCGCTGTAAACAACTTTGCGAGTCTGAAATATGTTATTATGAATACGTTTTGTTGTACGTTTCAGATGACAAATCCACTAGAGGGCGCTGTAAACAACTTTGCGAATCTGAAATATGTTACTATGAATACGTTTTGTTGTACGTTTCAGATGACAAATTCACTAGAGGGCGCTGTAAACAACTTTGCGAGTCTGAAATATGTTATTATGAATACGTTTTGTTGTACGTTTCAGATGACAAATCCACTAGAGGGTGCTGTAAACCACTTTGCGAATCTGAAATATGTTACTATGAATACGCTTTGTTGTACGTTTCAGATGACAAATCCACTAGAGGGCGCTGTAAACAACTTTGCGAATCTGAAATATGTTACTATGAATACGTTTTGTTGTACGTTTCAGATGACAAATCCACTAGAGGGCGCTGTAAACCACTTTGCGAATATGAAATATGTTACTATGAATACGCTTTGTTGTACGTTTCAGATGACAAATCCACTAGAGGGCGCTGTAAACAACTTTGCGAATCTGAAATATGTTACTATGAATACGTTTTGTTGTACGTTTCAGATGATAAATCCACTAGAGGGCGCTGTAAACAACTTTGCGAATCTGAAATATGTTACTATGAATACGCTTCGTTGTACGTTTCAGATGACAAATCCACTAGAGGGCGCTGTAAACAACTTTGCGAATCTGAAATATGTTACTATGAATACGTTTTGTTGTACGTTTCAGATGATAAATCCACTAGAGGGCGCTGTAAACAACTTTGCGAATCTGAAATATGTTACTATGAATACGTTTTGTTGTACGTTTCAGATGATAAATCCACTAGAGGGCGCTGTAAACAACTTTGCGAATCTGAAATATGTTACTATGAATACGTTTTGTTGTACGTTGCAGATGATAAATCCACTAGAGGGCGCTGTAAACAACTTTGAGAATCTGAAATATGTTACTATGAATACTATTTGTTCTACGTTTCAGATGACAAATCCACTAGAGGGCGCTGTAAACCACTTTGCGAATCTGAAATATGTTACTATGAATACGCTTTGTTGTACGTTTCAGATGACAAATCCACTAGAGGGCGCTGTAAACAACTTTGCGAATCTGAAATATGTTACTATGAATACGCTTTGTTGTACGTTTCAGATGACAAATCCACTAGAGGGCACTGTAAACAACTTTGCGAGTCTGAAATATGTTATTATGAATACGTTTTGTTGTACGTTTCAGATGACAAATCTACTAGAGGGCGCTGTAAACAACTTTGAGAGTCTGAAATATGTTATTATGAATACGTTTTGTTGTACGTTTCAGATGACAAATCCACTAGAGGGCGCTGTAAACAACTTTGCGAGTCTGATATATGTTATTATGAATACGTTTTGTTGTACGTTTCAGATGACAAATCCACTAGAGGGCGCTGTAAACAACTTTGAGAGTCTGAAATATGTTATTATGAATACGTTTTGTTGTACGTTTCAGATGACAAATCCACTAGAGGGCGCTGTAAACAACTTTGCGAGTCTGATATATGTTATTATGAATACGTTTTGTTGTACGTTTCAGATGACAAATTCACTAGAGGACGCTGTAAACAACTTTGCGAGTCTGAAATATGTTACTATGAATACGTTTTGTTGTACGTTTCAGGTGACAAATTCACTAGAGGGCGCTGTAAACCACCTTGCGAATCTGAAATATGTTACTATGAATACGTTTTGTTGTACGTTTCAGATGACAAATCCACTAGAGGGCACTGTAAACAACTTTGCGAGTCTGAAATATGTTATTATGAATACGTTTTGTTGTACGTTTCAGATGACAAATCCACTAGAGGGCGCTGTAAACAACTTTGAGAGTCTGAAATATGTTATTATGAATACGTTTTGTTGTACGTTTCAGATGACAAATCCACTAGAGGGCACTGTAAACAACTTTGCGAGTCTGATATATGTTATTATGAATACGTTTTGTTGTACGTTTCAGATGACAAATCCACTAGAGGGCGCTGTAAACAACTTTGAGAGTCTGAAATATGTTATTATGAATACGTTTTGTTGTACGTTTCAGATGACAAATTCACTAGAGGGCGCTGTAAACAACTTTGCGAGTCTGAAATATGTTACTATGAATACGTTTTGTTGTACGTTTCAGGTGACAAATTCACTAGAGGGCGCTGTAAACCACCTTGCGAATCTGAAATATGTTACTATGAATACGTTTTGTTGTACGTTTCAGATGACAAATCCACTAGAGAGCGCTGTAAACAACTTTGCGAATCTGAAATATGTTACTTGGAATATGTTGTGGTGTATGTTTCAGATGTCAAATCCACTAGAGGGGAAAATGCTTATCCAGCAGAGGACGCCTATAGCAGTAAACAAAGAAGCCTGATGTCAAATCTAGCAGGATTTTATCGATTTCATAAACTATGCAGCATCCTAATGTTCTCATATTAAATTCAGGCAAACTTTAGCAAACAACTATACATTGTATAATAAAAAAATATACAAAATGTATTACTTTGTAAAATAGTTTAACACCTTTTAAGCGTTTTATATTCCTCTAAATTGATTAACCAACTTTTAATCCTTTTTAAGACCCCACAGACACCCTTCAGTACCTTCAGGATCTGCGTGAGCTGCTGTGCTGATTGGCTCATGGTGGTAAAGACGTTTCTCCAGTCGAATGATGGCATTCCCGTCGGCCGCTCCGATTCCGGCCCGTTGAAGAGGAAATTACTGATCACGGCTGAGGAAAAGCCAGTGTTCTCCAGAGTCTGATCCAGAACCACTGCCAGGACCGGGTTCTTCAGCAGAACCTGAGAAACAGAGGAAAACACAATCATTCAGAGCCTGTCAGGAGTCAAGATTCAATTCCAAAACTATCCATGATCGACTTTTCCACCCATTCTTCCTATTTCTATACATCTGTTCAACTTTACAGAAGAGTTTCTATGCTTTTGTTTATGTATGACAGTACTGCCATCTTAGCACCACACACACATGCTCACACACATGATCCCTGATCCAAACGCATGACAATCACACAGAATCAGCCAGTGTGTGTGTGTGTGTGTGTGTGTTTAGTCCTCTCTCGCTCGGTGTGTGTTTAAGCTAGGTGGCACTGTTGATCTTCAGTGCGCCAGAAAGAAGCTCTGCAAAAGCTTCTTTGTCTCTCTGTGTTTCTCACACACACTCGAACACACACACACACACACACGTTTTTGTCATAAATTGCAGTTCCACCCTCTCCTTTATCATTCCTTGTCCTAACCTGCGAGGATAAAAACATGTCACTCCACACGCCGGTGCACAACACACACACACACACACACACACACACACACACACACACACACACACACACACACACACACACACACACACACACACACACACACACAAACACACACACACACACACACACACACACACACACACACACACCAGCTTTCATACAGAAATGCAAATATACACTCGCAGATATACAAACACACACACACACACACATGATTTGTGCACACAGCATTCCTACAGACATGCAAATATTAACACAGGTATACAAACACACACACACACACACATACATATATATACATATATATATATATATATATATATATATATATATATATATATATATATATATATATATATATATATATATATATATATATATTAGGGATGCAACAATACAGTTAGCTCACGGTTCAATACATACCTCGGTTTTTTAACACGGTTTTCGGTTCGGTTCGGTTTTGATGGCTTAACACATAAGTGTTTTTTTTTTTTTTATTGTTATTCTATGCTTAGGCAATAGGAACAGTAAGAAAGAGAAAAAAAAAATAAAAACGATTTATTGCAATACTCCTTTATTTTACTTCAAAGCCAAGAAAGGTACACTAGTTCCTAGTGTATTGTATAATAAAGAAAAATTAACACTAAAATCTCACAGCTGCTGGTAGCCTATGTACAAACTGGGCATTAAATATTAATTAAATCTTTTTAATAACTGCTTTCTTATTGTATGTAGTTTCAAATAAAATTATTACTCCAGACATTATTGCTTTTATTACTATTACCATTAAAAATAATAATAATAATAATAAAAACAAGAATAATTAATATTAGAGTGATTTCTGAAGGATCATGTGACTCTGAAGACTGGAGTAATGAAGCTGAAAATTCATCTTTAAAATCACTGGAATAAATGATTCAATTAAATTATAAACTACTTTTAAACAGTTATTTTATAGTGCAATAACATTTTACAATTTTACAATGTGTGCTATATTTATGATGAAATAAATGCAGCCTTGGTGAGCAGGAGAAGCTTATTTTAAAATATTTAACAATCATACTGACCCCAAACTTTTGAGCAGTTGTGTATATATTTTATAAGCGAAAATGTGCACTTTAATTTTGACACCCACAGACATAAATACAAATCAGAGAGGTCAGACTTGCTCATACAGAGCCTCATTTCAGTTGTTAAGTTTTGTGAAAATCTATTGAATTAATCTATTAAAGAAACGTTGGCTAGAATTATGCATTATAGGCTTAAATTACAAATAAACAGATGAACCGATCATCAGATCATGCATTAGATCATGAAGCAGATCAATGTTGATCTTTCTTTCGAGCTGTCAGTGCAGAAATGAACAAAACAACAGGCCTAATATAACATATTATAAGATTAAAATATGGAAAGATTATCAGTTGGTAACTTCGTTCAATCTTCCTAACTGATAAACAGCTCTCGTTAATATTTCAGCATGCTTTCACTTTCGCATTAGACACGAAACGCACATTTACCGGTAGGAATGACATCCCGCCCTGCTCATCATTCGTATATATGGCTATTACACAATCATAATACACTGTGGTATAGCCTGGGTCCTTAGTTCGTTGAATTGTTTTGTTTTCTCACTACAATCGATCTGCTCAATCGACCAGAGACCACCTCATTCAGGCGATCTCGGAGCGATTGATTTGGCGCTGATTTGAGCGCGATTCCTGGACTCGCATTTGCCAAACGAACCGCGCTAACGGGGGGAAAGAGACAGATTCCGAAACAAACGTCTATGTGTGAAAGCATCCTAAGATTGTATTTGAACGCAATTGACAGACAGTCGCAGCCAAACTTTTGTGACAAGGCAGCACTGGCCCGATCGGGCCAGTGACCATTCTGTACACTGGCCCGAGCGTCTCTCATGCTGGCCTCGGGCCATCGGGCAGTCCTTATTTTCGAGCCCTGTAGTGATTGAATATTTACTCGCGGGGAGGAGTTTCCTCATCTCAGCTCGTAAACTTACAGGGACACACAAACAGTCTATTCGGAGAGAAATAAAACGCACATAAATTATTTAAACGTAAAACCGGAAAAACCGCAATTCACAAGCGCGTATTGAACCGTGGATGTCGTACCGAACGGTTCAATATTGTATTGAGAATTGTGGCATCTCTAATATATATATATACAGATATTAATAACTCATATACTGTACACACACACATACACACACACACACACACACAAATATATAAACACCCACACACGCAATGACAAACACCACATACATATTTAAACATGCTAAAATGACCATAACAACAAACACACACACACACACACAGATAAATGCACAGACATGCGCGCATAAACAAACACACAAAGATAAACATAAATCCCACAAATAAACATAAACCCTGTACACACACACACACACACACACACACACACACACACACACACACACACACACACACACACACACACACACACACACACACACACACACACACAGATCTGCAGAAAGTCTCTATTCAAATGTAAATCTCTGCTGTGTGTGCAGTCCATGCTGAAGAGGACACACACACACACACACACACACACACACTCATGGAGCGTATAATGAAATAATGATAAAAGAGTGACATCACCGCTGTTAAAGGCTTATTACTGCTCATTATAAATGCATTAAAACTTCTTAAACCTGTTTAGCGCTTCACTGTAAAAGCTGCAGATGAGGAATGGTGGGAAATAATCATCAGGAACAAACAACTGGAGATGTTATGAAGTGAAATGTGTGACTGACAGACTGTTTGAGAGGCAACACTACAGATACACTCTCTAAAACATGCTCAGATGCCTTAATTACATTTTGAAGTTGAATAAAAAACATTTTAAACCAACTGCTGGGTTTGTATATATTATTTTCAGCGTTGGGATAAAACAACCCAGCATTTTGACATAAAAAAACGAAACGTGGATACATAAAAGGACAACAAGCAAGTAAATAGTTAAACAAAAACCTCATCCCATTTTGAATGATTAAGAACATATATTCACACACATGTTTGATGTTGTATACCCTCTTAAAAATGCTAGGTTGTTTTAACCCAATGTTGGGTCAAATATACACAAAGCCAATATTGATTTAATTTTGTATGTTCATTTTTTGTATTTGGATGGATGGATGGATGGATGGATGGATGGATGCATGGATAGATACAACAATAGTTAGAACAATAGAACAGTCAATAGATGGATGGATGGATGGATAAATATAACAATAGTTAGAACAATATAACAATCAATAGATGGATGGATGGATGGATGGACACAGCGATAGATAAAATGATAGATAGAACAATAGAGCGATGGATGGATGGATGAATAGACAGATACAACAATAGATAGACGGACGGACGGATGGAGAGATGAATGGATGGAGCAATAGATAGAACAATGGATGGATGGATGGATGGATGGATAGGTGGATTGATAAATTGATGGATGCATGGATAGATACAACAATAGTTAGAACAATAGAACAGTCAATAGATGGATGGATGGATGGATAGATGGATACAATGAAAGAAGGATGGAGGGATGGATGGATAGATACAATGATGGATGGATGGATGGATAAAACAATAAATTGATAGATGGATGGATGGATACAGTGATAGAACGATAGAGCAATGGATAAATGGATGGATGGAAAAGTGGATTAATCTATTTGTTGGTTGAATGGATAGATACAATGATGGATGGATGGATGGATGGATGGATGGAGTCAACAATAGAACGATGGATGGATACAACCATAGACAGAATGATAGATAGAATGAAAAAGCGACGGATGGATGAATGGATGGATAGACAGATACAACAATAGATAGACGGACGGACGGATGGAGAGATGAATGGATGGAGCAATAGATAGAACAATGGATGGATGGATGGATGGAAGGATAGGTGGATTGATAGATTGATGGATGCATGGATAGATACAACAATAGTTAGAACAATAGAACAGTCAATAGATGGATGGATGGATAGATGGATACAACGAAAGAAGGACGGAGGGATGGATGGATAGATACAATGATGGATGGATGGATGGATGGATGGATACAGCGATAGACAGAACAATAGATAGAACGATAGAGCAATGGATGGATGGATGGATAGGTGGATTATTGGATGGATAGATGGATGGATGATGGATAGAGTGATAGATAGAATGATAGAACAATAGAGGGATTGATGGATGGATGGATAGGTGGATTATTGGATTGATGGATGGATGGATGGATGAATGATGGATACAGCGATAGATAGAATGATAGAACAATAGAGCGATTGATGGATGGATGGATAGAAGGATTGATGGATAGAAGGATTGATAGATGGATGGATAGATGGATGGATGAATGGATAGATACAAAAATATAGACGGATGGATGGACGGATCAATAGATTATTGGATTGATGGATGGATGCATGGATATACACAACAATGGATGGATGATGGATAAAGCGATAGATAGAATGATAGATAGAACAATAGAACAATGGATGGATGGATAGGTGGATTGATAGATTGATGGATGGATAGATGGATAGATACAAAAATAGTTAGAACAATAGAACAATCAATAGATGGCTGGATGGATGGATAGATGGATACAACGAAAGAAAGATGGATGGATGGATGGATGGATGGATGGATGGATAGATAGATAGATTGATACAATGGTGGATGGATAGATGAAAGGATGGATGGATGGATGGATAAAATGATAGAATGATTGATGGAATGATGGATGGATGGATACAGCGATAGAGCAATGGATGAATGGATAGATAGATAGATAGATAGATAGATAGATAGATAGATAGATAGATAGATAGATAGATAGATAGATAGATAGATAGATAGATAGATAGATAGATAGATAGATAGATAGATAGATAGATAGATAGATATATAGATAGATAGATAGATAGATAGATGTAATACACTCTTCTTAGGATCACTCATTCAAAAGCATTGGCACTCTATTTTCCAATAAAACCTGAAGCTGGGCTTGTTAAAATGTTCAAATGTTTTCAAATGAAGCTGAATGAAATGAACGCATTAGAGCACAGCTGCTAATGGAGACCACCGTAAAATATTCCAGCCATTAAACATAAATTATTCTGCCAAAACACCTGACCATAAAAACTGTAATTTACTTATCAGAAAACAGACTGTGACAGCAACCACACAGAGAGAGAGAGAGAGACACTGGCGGCTTTAATAACACAGATAATAACACTTTATAATCATTCACTGTAAGTGTAATGGAGGATACTCGATCTCTACAAATCATACAGTATATGCAGCACTAGTAATGGGCGATATAAACGATATGCGATATAAACGATACAAAATTGGCCTACGATAGAGATTCTAATTCTATTGCACTATCGCGATAATGCATGTTTGATGACGCAATCTACCCGCGAAATTAAGAGCAACAGCAACAACAGCACTAAGCAACGCATGGCACCAAATAGCGGCGTGTTGCACAACTTGCGAGCCTCATGCATGGCATATTGTGGCTTGTCTAGTGAACATCAGTGCCTCCCACACAGATTTTACCTGGGCGGCCGATATATTATTGGGGCGGCCCGGTTCTGTGTTCGCGAGAAACTGAGAACACTCTGCCACAGACTCACATGCTCTGCATGCAGACCCACAGAGACGCGCTGGATACAGAACTGTTGTCCTGATTTGGGAGCAGCTTTAAGAAGAGCGCGAAGACTAAATAGACTGATCCAGCTCATTATTTGGGGTGACAATACATTCTCTTTTCCCCGGACATGTCCGAGAATTTGCTTTTGCTTTTGATATTAATTGTATTCATTTTTGCATTACTTTATTCACAAACTTTGTCTGGTGCGTCTCAATCTCTCAGCAGCACCAACACTACAGCAGACAGAGAGAGAGGGAGAGAGAGAGAGAAAGAGCAGATCAAGACACCAGTTTTAATTTCATTAGGAGAACAAAATGTTTAAAATCAAATGCATTACCTTAGGCTGCAGGTTAGAAATATGTTTTTTATTTAAAGTATCTGCAATACACAATTTTATTTGACTAATTTAATACTGGAAGTAATTTCAGTACAGTGTAAGTTCCTTAACTAAAAAGACACCAGTTTTTTTTGTTCTCTGCAACTTGGCATTTAGGAACCAAGGACTTAAAAGAAAAGTCTTTCTTTCTAAAAGGCACTACATTTAGTTTATTTATCTGCAACATTGTGTTGTTTAATTACAGTTTTGTTTTTGCACAATAAATGTTCTCAAAACGACATGCAACGTTTCTTTATTTCTTAAAAAAAAATAGCAGTTTGGCTTTCCTAAGGGTCTCTGTAACCTGTTCTGAAATGGTTCTATTATAATTTATATATCGCAATATATATCGTTATCGCAAGAGGCTGCAATGTATATCGCAATATGGATTTTAGGCCATATCGCCCATCCCTATGCAGCACTCATTCAGGACGTACACAAGAGATTTGACTCACACTTTATTACAGAGTCTGATGCAAGAGGGTACAGCTCTTGTTAGGTGTGGCTAACTATTTTTTATCTTTTAAAGGGCACCTATGATGAAAAATCAACTTTTGGAAGCTGTTTGGACAGAACTGTTGTGTTGTTTACACTACCTGACAAAAGTCTTGTGGCCTATCCAAGTTTTAGGAACAGCAAATAATAACTTGACTTCTAGTTGATCATCTGGCATCAGAATTGGCGTGTCTAGCTCCGCCTTTTTGTACCCTTTTGTTGTGCTAGGTACCCTTTGGAAAGTGGTACGGTTCGCTTTTTTGTGTCTTTTCACAGTGAAAACGGACAGAGAAGCGTACCAACCCGTACAGTTACCACTTAACAAAAAGATTTGAGATGAGACTACTGCTGCTACTTTCATCCTCACTTGTGAGTTGCTTTGGATAAAAGCATCTGCTAAATGAATAAATGGAATAGATAAATGTTCAGTATCTAGTCAAATCTTGACCAATCAGATGCTTTTAGTGTCTGACATGCCCCGCCCCCTTCTTCTCATTTGCTGTTCATTTGATGTGCTTGACTTCAACCAGTCTCACTGCCAGAGCTGTGATAAAGCAAAACACTATTGGCTGATTTTAAGAGGGAGGGGCTACACTAGTCAAATCTTATCCAATCAGATGCTCTATGTATCTAGTCAAATGTTGACCAATCAGATGCTCTCTAGAGTCTGACATGCCCCACCCCCTTCTTCTCATTTGCCGTTCATTTGATGTGCTTGACTTCAACCAGTCTCACTGCCAGAGCTGTGATTTAACAAAACACTATTGGCTGATTTTTAAGGGGGAGGGGCTACACTAGTCAAATCTTATCCAATCAGATGCTCTATGTATTAATCCAGGGATGGGCAAACTTGATCCTGGAGGGCCGGTGTCCCTGCAGACTTTTGTTCCAACCCTAATCAAACACACCTGCCTGCAGCTTTCTAGTGATCTTGAAGACACTGATTAGTGTGTTCAGGTGTGTTTGACTAGTGTTGGAGCAAAAGTCTTCAGGGACACCGGCCCTCCAGGATCAAGTTTGCCCATCCCTGATCTAGTCAAATCTTGACCAATCAGATGCTCTCTAGTGTCTGACATGCCCTGCCCCCTTCTTCTCATTTGCTGTTGATTTGATGTGCTTGACTTCAACCAGTCTCACTGCCAGAGCTGTGATAAAACAAAACACTATAGGCTGATTTTAAGGGGGAGGGGCTACTATATGTCCCGCCCTCTTTCTATGTTTAAGTTGAAATGACGTCACACATTGAACTCAGTTCAATGGCTACTGAGTTTAATTGTGTGAGTACATTACATGATTATAGGAGCAAGACGCTCATATCCTGGCTCTTGAAAAGAGTTTGGCTGGCTGTTTATTTATACTTCAAGCAAAGAAAGCAAACATATAAAGAAAACAGTACATGTAACGTTGATATCTTGGTAAAAAGTAATTCTGACATTCCTAGTTCATAATAGTCCAGAAGGTGATGATAATGGTTAAACATGGCAGTTTGTTCATCTTTTAGGTTGCTAAAAGAATCATCTGCTCCTTTGTTTTTTGCACTCTGCCATTTGTGCGTTTCTGTAAGGATGGTAAAACCACTTCAATAATCATGCGCAGGTTATTAGCATCAGCTCAAGCTCGTTATTTCAAAAATAGACACACGGTGAGTGCATGTGAGCTCTCTGGAGAAAGTGAAACCACTCACGCTTTGAGGCAGCCTCGTAAACAACAACAGGACACACGGCAGATTCTGTTCTTCTTGGCTTTGTGGCTGTTCATCAAGACGATGACAAGGTTTGTTTGAGCTCAGGTCGACCATGGCTCGTTATTATATGTATATAGTATTATGGTGTAATGTCTCGGCTGTGTATTTAAAAATGGCGCTTCCTTTGTTTTCATTCTCTTGACTTGTGCACAAGCTAGTGACGCTTCTCTGTTAACCAAAAGCATTCAGCTGCGCATCTAGCTCCGCCTTTTTGTACCCTTTTGTTGTGCTAGGTACCCTTTGGAAAGTGGTACGGTACGATTCGCCTTTTGGTACCTTTTGACAGTGAAAACGGACAAAGAAGCATACCAACCCGTACTGTACCACTTAACAAAAAGATTTGAGATGAGACTACTACTACTACTTCTTTTACCCTCACTTGTTAGTCACTTTGGATAAAAGTGTCTGCTAAATGGATAAATGTAATATAAATGTTCGATATCTAGCCAAATCTTGACCAATCAGATGCTCTTTAGTGTCTGACATGCCCCGCCCCCTTCTTCTCATTTGCTGTTCATTTGATGTGCTTGACTTCAACCAGTCTCACTGCCAGAGCTGTGATAAAACAAAACACTATTGGCTGATTTTTAAGAAGAAGGGGCTACTATATCCCCCGCCCTCTTTTTATGTTTAAGTTGAAATGACGTCACACATTGAACTCGGTTCAATGGCTACTGAGTTTGATTGTGTGAGTACATTACATGATTATAGGAGCAAGACGCTCATATCCTGGCTCTTGAAAAGAGTTTGGCTGCCTGTTTATTTATACTTCACGCAAAGAAAGCAAACATATAAAGAGAACAGTACATGTAACGTTGACATCTTGGTAAAAAGTAATTCTGACATTCCTAGTTCATAATAGTCCAGAAGGTGATGATAATGGTTAAACATGGCAGTTTGTTCATCTTTTAGGTTGCTGAAAGAATCATCCGCTCCTGAGTTTTTTTGCACTCTGGCGTTTGTGCGTTTCTGAAAGGATGGTAAAACCACTTCAATAATCATGCGCAGGTTATTATCATCAGCTCAAGCTCGTTATTTCAAAATAGACACACGGTGAGTGCATGTGAGCTCTCTGGAGAAAGTGAAACCACTCACGCTTTGAGGCAGCCTCGTAAACAACAACAGGACACACGGCAGATTCTGTTCTTCTTGGCTTTTTGGCTGTTCATCAAGACGACGACAAGGTTTGTTTGAGCTCAGGTCGACCATGGCTCGTTATTTGGCAAGTAGTACGGTACGGTTCGCTTTTTGGTACCTTTTGACAGTGAAAACGGACAAAGAAGCATACCAACCCATACCGTACCACTTAACAAAAATATTTGAGATGGGACTACTACTGCTTCTTTTATCCTCATTTGTTAGTCGCTTTGGATAAATGAATAAATGTAATGTACATGTTTACTATCTAGTCAAATCTTGACCAATCAGATGCTCTGTAGTGTCTGTCATGCCCCGCCCCCTTTATCTGAACCACTCTCACTGGCAGAGCTGTGATAAAACAAAACACTATTGGCTGATTTTAAGGGGGGGGGCTACTATATGCCCCGCCCTCTTTTCATGTTTAAGTTGAAATGACGTCACACATTGAACAAAAATGCACTTTTTAAAGCACTTCACGAGACCTTTAACAACAGCCATTCATCTGCTTGATGTGTCATGGCCTCAAAGGTCCCGCAAAGGGTAATGAAAAACTCAAAACAAAGTTCACATTCGTCATCCTCTATCCATTCATCCGCACTCGTCTGTCTTCCTGCTCCTCTCATAAGCTCATTTAAAGTGACTCTGCAATAATGGGGTGATGGAGGGAGGATGGAGTGATGGAGGGATCAGCTGAAGGTGCACCGCTGGTTAATCCCTTTCCTGCTGCTCATGAAAATGATCCTGCACTTACACATAATTACCTTCTCCTTTGATGCACCCTATCAGTGAGGAGGGGCAATAAACTCTCTCTCACACACACACACACACGCATGGACGTGCACACACACTCTAGCTGTGACTCTCAGTCATTCTCAATCATCATAACAATATCAGACACTGAACTTCCTCTACTCACTAATAAAGCACTTCCTGATGAAATACTGAAGCACTGCGAGTTCCAGCTACAACTGCGACCAATATATTGGGGATGTTGAGGATCATTGTCTGGCACATATGGAGACCTCTGACTGCATGAGATGTCGCTTTATTTCTGGTAAAGGTCAGATGCATTAGTCTGTTAGTCCGGGGGTCTCCAACCCAGCTCCTAGAGAGAAACCGGAAAGTTGCTCTGTTTTGGAGCCAGCCCCCAGTGGCCAGTCAATGAATTGCAGTTTCAGTTACTTTCATTTTAGCTTCATGATGTAGAGTGGGAGGTTGATGTCTGGGTTAAAATTACTGTCTTTCCCAATTCCTTCTAACAGCCCCTAACCCTCCTGTTGTCTATAATTCTGTATATACAGTTCACCCTTCGAGTCAAAAATGAGCCGCCTTCACTAAACCTCTCAAATAAAGCAGATACTTTTAATCTCAATCCTCAAAATTAATTCAAAATTCACCCCCTCACAGTTGTCATAACGGGTGATATTAGCTATATACACCAAAACCATTTTTTGTACCAGACTGTAAACACCTTTTTTGCAGTAAAGTTGAGCATTTTAACATGGAATCCTATGGAAATTTGCTCTGTGTTGGAGCCAGCCCCCAGTGGCCAGTCGATGAATTGCAGTTTCAGTTACTTTCGTTTTAACTTCACAACGTAGAGAGGGAGGTTGATGTTTGGGTGAAACTTAACTGTCTTTCACTGTTCCTTCTAATAGCCCTTAGCCCTCCTGTTGTCTATAATTCTGTATACACAGTTCGAGTCAAACATGATCCGCCTTCACTAAACCTCTAAAATAAAGCAGATAGATTTAATCTTAATCCTCATATTTCACAATTCACCCCCTCACAGTTGTCATGAAGAGTAATATAAGCTATATACACCAAAATATGTTTGTACCAGACTGTAAACACCTTATTTCTGCAGTAAAGTTGGCCATTTTAACATGAAAGTCTATGGAAATTTGCTCTGTGTTGGAGTTAGCCCCCAGTGGCCAGTCAATGAATTGCAGTTTCAGTTACTTTTTTTTTTAACTTCACAATGTAGAGTGGGAGGTTGGTGTTTGGGTGAAAATGTTGTGTCTTTCTCAATTCCTTCCAACAGCCCCTAACCCTCCTGTTGTCTATAATTCTGTATACATCATTCGCTTTTTGAGCCAAAGTGAGCCGCCTTCACCAAACTTCTAAAATATAGCAGATAGATTTAATCTCAATAATCAAAATTCACCCCCTCACAGTTGTCATGAAGTGCTATATTAGCTATATACACCAAAATATTTTTTTGCACCAGGCTGTAAACACCTTTTTTCTGCAGTAAAGTAGGGCATTTTAACATGCGAGTCAATGGAAATTTGCTCTGTTTTGAAGCCAGCCCCCAGTGGCCAGTCGATGAATTGCAGTTTCAGTTACTTTTGTTTCAGCTTCACAATGTAGAGTGGGAGGTTGATGTTTGGGTTAAACTTAAGTGTCTTTCCCAATTCCTTCTAATAGCCCTGAACCCTCCTGTTGTCTATAATTCTGTATACATCATTCGCTTTTTGAGCCCAAGTGAGCCGCCTTCACTAAACTTCTAAAATAGAGCAGATAGATTTAATCTCAATAATCAAAATTCTCCCCTCACAGTTGTCATGAAGTGCTATATTAGCTATATACACCAAAATATTTTTTTGCACCAGGCTGTAAACACCTTTCTTTCTACAGTAAAGTTGGTCATTTTAACATGGGAGTCAATGGAAATTTGCTCTGTTTTGAAGCCAGCCCCCAGTGGCCAGTCGATGAATTGCAGTTTCAGTTATTTTTGTTTCAGCTTCACAATGTAGAGTGGGAGGATAATGTTTGGGTTAAACTTAAGTGTCTTTCCCAATTCCTTCCAATAACCCTGAACCCTCCTGTTGTCTATAATTCTGTATACACCATTCGCTTTTTGAGTCAAAAATGAGCCGCCTTCACTAAACCTCTAAAATACAGCAGATAGATTTAACCTCAATCCTCACAATTCACCTCCTTACAGTTGTCATGAAGGGTAATACAAGCTATATACACCAAAATAATTTTTTGCACCATTCTGTAAACACCTTTTTTTCTGCAGTAAAGTTGGTCATTTAACATGGGAGTCAAAGGAAATTTGCTTTGTTTTGAAGCCAGCCCCCAGTGGCCAGTCGATGAATTGCAGTTTCAGGTACTTTTGTTTCAGCTTCACAATGTAGAGTGGGAGGTTAATATTTGGGTAAAACTAAAGAGTCTTTCCCAATTCCTTCCAATAGCCTCCTAATGTTGGGGTCATTTAAAAAAAGCCACCAAACTTCAAGATTTAAAAACAAACAAAGGCTAAATGATGTTAAAATGGTGAAACCCCCTTCACATGATTTTAATGAGTTTTGTGTGTACAGCAATACTATAGCAATACAAGTACTACTGTATATAAATGCATGCACGCATCCATTCACACACATTCACCAGTGTTTAGGCTGGAATACGAGCCAAAGACTTTCAAATGAGCGCTTGACATTAGCCGAGACCCATTGAGAGGGAAATAAGCAGAGCATGCTGATTTGCAAACTCGTGAAATGCCAAGTGAGCGACAAGTCACCAAACAGAGCTCCCATGAGACACACACACACACACACATTGGAGGAAAAAAAGAGCAGCACAGATAGAGATGCAAACCCGCAGGGGACACTGCGAAGAAATGAGCAATCCAGAAGATGCTAAATAAATAAAGAAAGGACACTGACAGAGTTAAAGCTGAGACAAACTCAGCTCTTTCACACTTGGTTAAAAGATGTCATGCATGACAAATTAAAAAAATTAAATCAATAAAGACTACGTTCAAAAAACTAAATCGAGACAAACTACAGAAGAAGTGTGTGCAGGAGCAGCGGTCTGACTGCACGACTGAAAATAGGTCAGACAGCACTTTTCAGATCGCTATAGGAGCTGATGCATGTGTGATAAGTGTGGAGACATTCGTACAGCTGACACCAATGAAAGAACAGCTCCGGATGAGGCTGTGAATGCACCCATATTACAGTGCAGACTAAATCAAGACTCAGGACAAGACCATGGGTATGTCCCAAACCACATACTTATTCTACACCATTTTGAAGTATAAACAGCACAAGTAGAGCAATCAGACTAAACATTCAAACAGAATAAGTGCACTTTAAATACCTGGATGACGTAGCAGAAGGGGAGGAGCTACTGATAAAGGGAAGGGGCTACTTAAGAATGGGGAGGAGCTACTCTCAATCAGATACTGATGAACGGGAGAAGCTACTGCTGTCAGGGAGGAGCTACTATCATTCAGATACTGGTGAAGGGGAGGAGCTACTGTCATTCAGATAGTGGTGAATTGGGAGGAGCCACTCATTCAGATACTGATGAACGGGAGAAGCTACTGCTGATGGGGATGAGTTACTATCATTCACATACTGGTGACGGGGAGGAGCTACTGCTGAAGGGGAGGAGCTACTAATTTAGATACTGGTGAATTGGGAGGAGCTTCTAATGAAGGGGAGGAGCTACTGCTGACAGGGGAGGAGCTACTCATTTGGATAATGGTGAATTGGGAGGAGCTACTGATGAAGGGGAGGAGCCACTCGTTCTGATACTGATGAAGGGGAGGAGCTACTGCTGACCGAGAGGAGCTACTATCATTCAGATATTGGTGAAGGGAAGAAGCTACTGCTGAAGGGGAGGAGCTACTCTCTCAGATACTGGTGAATTGGGAGGAGCTACTGGTAAAGGGGGGGACTACTGCTGAAGGGGAGGAGCTACTAATTTAGATACTGATGAATTGGGAGGAGCTCCTAATGAAGGGGAGGGGCTACTTCTGACAGGGGAGGAGCTACTCATTCGGATAATGGTGAATTGGGAGGAGCTACTGATGAAGGGGAGGAGCCACTCGTTCTGATACTGATGAAGGGGAGGAGCTACTGCTGACCGAGAGGAGCTACACTCTCAGATACTGGGGAATTGGGAGGAGCTACTGGTGAAGGGGAGGAACCACTCATTCAGATACTGATAAAGCGGAGGAGCTACGGTGAAGGGTAGGGTCTACTGGTGAAGAGGAGGACTACTGCTGAAGGGGAGGAGCTACTAATTTAGATACTGATGAATTGGGAGGAGCTCCTAATGAAGGGGAGGGGCTACTTCTGACAGGGGAGGAGCTACTCATTCTGATAATGGTGAATTGGGAGGAGCTACTGATGAAGGGGAGGAGCCACTCGTTCTGATACTGATGAAGGGGAGGAGCTACTGCTGACCGAGAGGAGCTACACTCAGATACTGGGGAATTGGGAGGAGCTACTGGTGAAGGGGAGGAACCACTCATTCAGAAACTGATAAAGCGGAGGAGCTACGGTGAAGGGTAGGGTCTACTGGTGAAGGGGAGGAGCTTCTATTATTCAGATAGGTGAAGGGGAGGAGCTACTCTCCTTCAGTACTGGTGAATTGAGAGGAGCTACTGATGAAGGGGAGGAGCCACTTTTTCAGATACAGAAGAAGGGAAGGAGCTACTGCTGACAGGGAGGACATACTGGTGAAAGAGAAGAGCTACTGGTGAAGGGGAGGAGCTACTATTATTCAGACAGAGGTGAAGGGGAGGAGCTACTTTCCTTCAGATACTGGTGAATTGGGAAGAGTTACTGATGAGGGGGAGGGGCTATTGATGAGGGCAAGAAGCTACTGGTGTAGGAGAGGAGCTACTGGTGGAGGGGAAAAGCTACAGGTGAGGAGGAGGGGTTACTGATGAAAAGGAGGAGCTACTGATGAAGGAGAGAAGCAACCGCTGAAGGGGAGCTACTCTCCTTTAGGTACTGGTGAATTGGGAGGAGCTTCTGATGAAAGGGAGGAGCCACTCATTCAGATACTGATGACGGGGAGGACGTACTGGTGAAAGTGCTACGGTGAAGGGGAGGAGCTACAATTAATCTGACACAGGTGAAGGGGAGGAGCTACTCTCTTTCAGATACTGGTGAATTAGGAGGAGTTACTATCATTCAGATACTGTGAAGGGGATGAGCCACTCTCCTTCAGGTACTGGTGAATTGGGAGGAGCTACTTATGAAGGGGAGGAGGCACTCATTCAGATACTGATGAAGGAGAGGAGCTACTAATGAAGGAGAGAAGCTGGTGCAGGAGAGAAGCTACTAGTGAAGGGGAGGAGCTATCGGTTAAGGCGAGGATCTACTCTTCTTCAGATACTGATGACGGGGAGGAACTACTGACAAAGGGGAGGGGCTACTGATGAAAAGGAGGAGCTACTGGATTTCTAGACTGGTTCTAATTAGAAATGTGAGACATTTGGACTGATTAAAGTGGTCATCTTGCTCCTCTTGATGAAAAGGACTCTTGTAAAACCCACACGCTGTGTGTAAGGAGCAAAAGCAACTGTCAGCAGAGAGTTTAATGATCACAGCCTCTGCAGTGTGAAGAATGAGTTTCACCCTCTCCACTGTGTAATGGACACGGGTGCGGGATCTCCACAGGACTTCATTACCCACAGCACGGTGCTCCCCCACGCCTGCTTACTCCATCAAGGACGGCTGTTTGCTCCGTACGCTTCAGTTAATTTTGCACCTTCATCTAGCAGACCTTCATGTAGAGCTCAGCGGCTCTTTGCACACTAGTGCTCCCCAGCAGTGATCAGTTTCCACCCTTCAGGGAAGCATCTATTAATTCATTTTACCTACTGTAGAAAGTAAAATGCTTTTCTTAGAGATTTTGTCTTGTTTCTAGTCTAAATATCATAAAGTTTTTTAAATCAAGAAGCATTTTCTGGACATGCAAAAAAATATTGTCTTGTTTTCAGAAATAATGAGCCAAAATTAAGTGAGTTTGTCCTTAAAACAAGCAAAATAATCTAGTTTCACATCAAGAACAAGATTATTTTTCTTACCTCATTGGCAGATCATTTTGCTTGCTTTGAGGAAAAACTCACTACTTTCTGAAAACAAAACAATACGTGTTCCTTGTCTAGAAAATGCTTCTTGACTTAAGAATTTGTAGATATTTGGTCTAGAAACAAGAGTAAGAAACACATTTTTTTCTGAGTGCATGCAGGAGATTAGCCGTCGCTCGCTGGTCATTATTTCACAGCACATTAAACTCGGTGTGCACTCAGATGAACACTGCAGATCTCAGGAGAAAAGCCCTGCAGACTGAACAGTGATAGATCTGTGTGAAGCAGCAGTGTTAGATTACCATTCAGAAACATGTTGATCCCGTCACCTTCTGCTCGCTCCAGCATGCAGGTCACGCTAAACACATTTGCTCTTTTGGCACTACAAGCATGCATGCTTTCAGTTTTTTTTAATAGCCAAATGCACGTGCAATTTTTTTTCTGAGGCCTAAATAAAGAGTCTTTTTTTCACAATCACATGTTTAAAATCAATCATTTATTTCCAATTTTGTAAAATCAACAAGTAGTTTAGTATGTTTAGTGAGTACCCAGGTAGCAAAAAATTCTGGCCCAGATTTGGCATAAAGCTGGCACAGCAGGCATTCTTCCTGCACTGACATACAGCATGTGGGCCAAACATGGCCCGGGTTTGGCAGAGGTGGCATCATCTTTAAGGCGGCACAAGATTTGGGCCAGATTTAAAATGTAGCATTTGGCCCGGATGTAAAAAATTGACATGTGGGCCATGTAAGTCTGGCCTATCTTGACCCACTTTCAAAATACATTCAAATTATTTTTGAGTAAAGAAAAAAAAAATCTACCAATCAGGGGTGCGTTTCCCAAAACCATCGTTAGCCAACTAAGGTCGCAAGTTCCGTTGTTACAAACATAGTTTGTTGATTTGGCGTTTCCCAAATCCATCGCTCCAACGAACATTCGCAAACTGCGTCGCAAACTTGAGCACTTGCAACGACACCTCTGGAGCTGTAGTTAGAAACATAGTTCTTGGCTGTGTTCTATTCCCACTTATCTCCCCTATGCCCTATTAATTTAGAACATTCCAACATGTAAACTTGGAATGATTAAAAATAAAAAGCATTAACATCATCTCTCTTAGGTGTAATTTGCTTTCAAAGTATTTTTACAGTTCAGTTTTAGCGATCTTCATGTTTACAATTGTGCTGCCTTCGCAGTGCACTTTGAAAACATTGATGTCATTTTGAACACAGCCTGACCTACAGGTGAGCTATTATTTAAAAGCGGAATTTATGTTACGTCTCCAAAGCTTGTGAAAACAAAAAACCCATAGCATACGTTGAAGATTTAAATTTATAGTGGGTTATTTATGAAGTATCTGTACTGTATATGACATGGGCCTGTTGGTTAGAACTTTCTGCTGTGGTTTACATGTCTCAAATTGTAAAAGTAGACTTTAAAAAAAAATAAAATAAAAAAAATTAACAATATCCTACTAAATAATAATAATAATAAAAATCATCATCATCATTATTAATATTATTATTAAAGTAAATATATTTATAATAAATCGCCTCATTATTTATTTATTAATATGATTTATATATGATATTAGAATAGTGTTAGCTTTAGTAAGTGATCAGTAGTCTTTTCTGATCCTTCCTTTTTTGCAAAAATAAACCTCAACCACTGACTCTTCACAGCTTCATCTTTGGGTAGAAAATATAACGCAAACTTTCCCTCAAACTTCCACTATTAGAGACAGTGCTGCAATAAAAAATTTGTCCAACTGCATGTCCAGTATTGTACAATGGATGTCTGCAAATTTTTTAAAGTTGAATAAAGATAAAACCGAAATTCTTATTGTGGGCAAAAAACCTGAGCAAGAGAGGATTGAAGCAGAATTGTGTTCTTTTGGTTTACAATCTAAAAAAGAATTAAAGAACCTGGGTGTTATTTTCGATAGTGATTTTAATTTTAAATCTCATATTAATCAAGTTACAAAAACATGTTTTTATCATTTAAGAAACATTGCCAGAACTCGTTCTTTCCTTTCTTTTAATGATGCTAAGAAATTAATTCATGCTTTTATTTTTTCTCGGCTTGATTACTGCAATGCTATTTATATTGGTTTACCTAAGGGTTCTACAAGAAAGTTGCAATTGATACAAAATGCAGCAGCCAGAGTTTTAATGAACTTGAAGAAACGAGAACATATCACACCGGCATTAATAGAATTACACTGCTTACCAGTACACCAAAGGATAGATTTTAAGATTCTTTTATTAGTTTATAAGGCACTACACAACATGACACCTTCTTACATTTCTGATTGCTTGTTGAAATATAATCCAAACCGTTTGCTACGCTCTTCTAGTGCTGGACTCTTAGAATTTCACTCTGTTAATCTGATGTGATCTGGCGGCACCTCTTTCAGTCACTATATGCTCCAAAAATTTGGAATTGTCTTCCAAAAGAAGTGAGAGAATCCCCCAGCATTCATGTTTTTAAAAAGCGTGTTAAGACGCATCTTTTTAAAATTGCGTATGAATATTATATTTTGTGAAGTGTATGCATTTTATTTATATTGTGTTGGTGTATGTATGTACGATGTGTGCATGTATATTCTTATGTGAGGACTTTTGTGTGTGTGATTGTGTATATGTCCATATGTGTACATGTATGCATACATGCGTGTACATGTATGCTTCTATCTGAGTATATATTTGTTTTTTATTTTGCTTTATTTGTCTATACATCTTATTTGTTGATTTTAATGCTTGTTTGTTGGTTGTGAAGCGCTTTGAGTTGCATGCATGTAGGAAAAGTGCTATACAAATAAAATGTATTATTATTATTATAATATCCAGCTAAGCACAGCGTCTTCATGACTCATGACTTCAGGATCTGTTTATCTTCCTCTCTTAGCTGCTGTGTTAGTGGGCGGGGCCGCAGGATTAAATTTTGAGGTCTGCGCGCGCAACCATTATGTTTCGTATCCACGTCATGCCAAAACGGCTAAAG
>LR812525.1:88221135-88253635 GCA_903798195.1 Danio kyathit | reverse complement strand
ATCTGCATCTGTATAATGTTATTATTATCTGCATATTTATATTTGTTTTAATAAACACAAGTGTAGATTTGTCCACCTGTGGGGTTTTGGAGACGTCTGCATCACCATATGGGGCATGAGAACAGGACGTGTGTTTGGATATAACTCAGTTTTCTGACCACACTTCATTATTATTGTTCATTTATTCCTTTGCTGGAGATTAGAACTGAATTTAGAAATAGTTTAGACACAAATCTTTGTGCTTAACAAAGGAGATTAAATATGTGGGCTAATGGATGTGTTCAGTGGAGTGAGTTTCCACCGTTTCCTTACTCCACCAAAGTAAAGGAGTAAAGAGTAAAGAGAAAGTAAAGAGGCTGAATGGAGGAGGCTCGTTCTTTATCCTCGTGCTGCAGATGCTCTGTTTAACTGTTTTCTCTCTAGTGAAGCGTTCAGTTTTTACACTTACAAAGTCGCCATGTAAATAGCAAATGCACCATGGAGTGACAAAACTGACTCTTAAAGGGAATGAGAGACGAGACTCTGATTGGTTTAATGCACATTATGCTCAAAACACACCCAGAACTCATTAAGAGAGTACGCACAACCCTGTTAGACCGACCATGCACCGGGGAACAGAGCGTATTTATCCATCCTTAAATAGCAGAAGTGGATTCAGACACGCTCTTAATGCTTTTGAGCCTAGATCATTAAAACAGAGCCCTTAGAGTGTGTGTGTGTGTGTGTGTGTGTACGTGAGTGTGCATGTATTTGTGTGTGTACCTCTTTGATGATCCTGCGTGTGACGTTGGTGTCAGGTGTGTAAAGGATTTTTCCCTGTAGAAAAGGCTTGAATGTCCTCCAGATGAGACGCGTGCTGGACGAGCTCTCCAACGAGTCCGTCAGGTTTTTACAGAACTCACCTGCACACACAGAGATGCACATTAATACATAAACACACACGCACACAAACATATGGACACACAAACAAACATATGGACACACAAACACACACGCTCGGTTTAAACTGCAGCAGATTGTCTTGACCATGTCTACATGCCTAAATGCATTGAGCTGCTGCCATGTGATTGGCTGATTAGAAATTTCCGTTAACATGCAGCTGGACAAGTGTACCTAATAAAGTGGCCGGTGAGTGTATATCCTTAAGACTTTCATACTGATACTAACATCTAACAAAACGTTATTTTAATTTCACCTTTAGTTCCCCCAACACTGCATTCCCTGTGTTGTAAAGCTGTTATTTACTGCTGCTGGAGATCTGAAGATCCGGAGAGGCGCTTATAAAGCCAGCTCTGGAGGACAATTTACACATAAAATAAGCCCAAATCAAAGTCATTAAACTCTTATTCTTACAATTAAGGATAAATGTTATGCATAAAGGTTTGCACGTGGCAAGACCTGGTCTCAGCTCATGCATTATTTAAAGGAGCTGACACTAACCTAGTTAAGTGTTGTGAAACGGCTGTTCTGCATGCACGGATGGGCTGAGCGTGTCCACAACAGGGGATGAGTGTGGGGATGACTGAGGAATTTCATTTCGTTTTATATGATCATGAAATAACTTTTTCATAGATCACATTTTTCATTTCATATTTCATTTTACAAGTATCAGGCCTCTGCTTTCAGATGGTTATCAATTTAGATGAAGCACAACAGCTGAAGAATTCTAACTAGATGTGTAAAGTTTGATGGTAAAGCCAAGCCTGAAGGTTTAAAGTTACTTTGAGAAGCTAATAAGGAGTCAACAACTTGTTTTATCACAAGGTTAGCATGTTGCTAACACATTTACTTATGTTAACATGCTTCTAGCATGTTTAATGTGTGGCTAACATTTTTTTAGCATGCTGTCAATATGAATTAGCATACTGCCAGCATGTTTACCTCTATGATCTTACCATGTTTAACATGTTGCTAACATATTTAAGTTAACATGTTTCTAGCATGTTTAATGTGTGACTAATTTAGCATGCTGTCAATATGAATTAGCATGTTTAACTCTGTTTTAGCATGCTCCTGTCATGTTTAACAAGTTTTACTATCATGAATTAACATATTGTCAGCATATTGTTCTAGCAAGGTTACCACGTTTCCAGCATAAATAGGCATGTTGCTAGTATATTTGATATGTTAACATGTTTCCAGCATTTGGAATCCATAGCTAACATGTTTCTAGCATGTTGCTAATATTAAATAAAGTATAAGGCCTCTGCTTTCAGAGGGTTATCAATTAGATGAACCACAACAGCTGAAGAATTCTAATTAGATGTGTAAAGTTTGAGCATAAAGCCAAGCCTGAAAGTCTAAAGTTACTATGAGAAGCATTGAAGAAGCTAATAACTTGTTTTATCACATAGATAGCATGTTTGAGCATGTTGCTAACTTAAGTTATCATGTTTCATATTCATGTTTCTATAATGCTTTCAATATGAATTACCAAACTGTCAGCATATTTAACTCTATTTTAACATGTTTTCCATGTTTAACATGTTGCTATCATGAACTAACATGTTGTTAGCATATTTCAAGCAAGGTTACCAAGTTTCCAGCATGAATGAACATGCTGCTAGCAAATTTGGTATGTTACCATGTTTTAGTAAGTTTAATATGTGGCTAATATGTTTGTAGCTTGTAGTTAACATGTTTCTAACACGTTTCTAATATAAATTGGCATGCTTTTAACATGTTTCACTATGTTGCTAACATATTTAATTGTGTCAGCATGTTTCTAACATGCTTAACATGTTTCTAGCATATTGTTATTATTAATTAAATGCTGCTAGCATGTTTAACTATGATTTTACTCTATGTAACATGTTGCATCATGAATTTGCACCTTAGCATATTAATATACATGTTAGCATGTTACAAAAATCCAGTGTAATGAGTATGTTGTTAGCATGTTATATGTTTCTATATGTAACCTATGGCAACAGGTTTTAAATGTGTTGCTAACAAGTTTCTAGCATGCTGCTAATATTAATTATCATGATGTTGACATGTTTAACTCTATTGTACAATGTTCCTACACATTTAACATGTTGCATTGTGATTTTTCATGTTAGCATACTAATATACATGTTAGCATGTTATCGAAATTCAAGCACGAACGACTATGCTGTTAGCATATTTAATATTATATGTTTTAGCAAATGTAACCCATGGCTAACAGGTTTTAACATGTTTCTAACAAGTTTCTAGCATGTTTCTAGCATGCTGCTAATATTATTTATCATGATGTTGACATATTTAACATGTTGCTATAATGAATTAGCATGCTGCTAGCATATTTCAAGCATGGTAAGCACATTTCCAGCTTGAATGAACATGCTGCTAGCATATTTGGTATGTTACCATGATTTTAGTATGTTTAATATGTGGCTAATATGTTTGTAGCTTGTAGTTAACATGTTTCTAACACGTTTCTAATATAAATTGGCATGCTTTTAACATGTTTTGCTATGTTAACATGTTGCTAACATATTTAATTGTGTCAGCATGTTTCTAACATGCTTAACATGTTTCTAGCATGTTGTTATTATTAATTAAATGCTGCTAGCATGTTTAACTATGATTTTACTCTATGTAACATGTTGCATCATGAATTTGCAACTTAGCATATTAATATACATGTTAGCATGTTACCAAAATCCAGTGTAATGAGTATGATGTTAGCATATTTAATGTTACATGTTTCTATATGTAACCTATGGCAACAGGTTTTAAATTTCTGTATAATACTGCTGCTAATATTAATTATCATGATGTTGACATGTTTAACTCTATTGTACAATGTTCCTACACATTTAACATGTTGCATCATGAATTACTAATATGTTAGCATGTTATCAAAATTTAAGCACGAACGACTATGTTGTTAGCATATTTAATATTATATCGTTCAAGCAAATGTAACCCATGGCTAACAGGTTTTAACATGTTTCTAACAAGTTTCTAGCATGTTTCTAGCATGCTGCTAATATTAATTATCATGATGTTGACATATTTACATGTTGCTATAATGAATTAGCATGTTGCTAGCATATTTCTAGCATTGTTAGCAAATTTCCAGCTTGAATGAGCATATAGCATATTTAATATAATATCATGTTTCCACCATGTTTAATATGCTGCTAACATGTTTTAACATAGCTAACAGGCTTCTAGTATGTTGCTAATATCAATTAGCATCTTAACATAAACCTACCATGTTTAATGATACTATTGTGAATTGACTAATTTCAAAAACTGTCAAAATTAGCTTAGGACAAGTTAACACGATAACTTATTATAGCAAACATGATAACAAAAACATTGACAAAACATGTCAATACATGCAATCGCATGCTAAGATATGTTAGCCATGTGCTAAAACATGGTAGAAACATACTGTTATGTCATGCTAGCAACATTAGCATGTTTATTAAGATATTTTAAAGCATGGCTGGCATCTTTAAACACTACAACGCTACCATTAATTAGCACGTTTCTAGTGTTCACTTGAATATAATGGTAAAATCCCCAATAACTTGCTTAGATAATTTTGCTAATTAGTTAAAACCAAGACAAAAACACATTGAAATCATGCTCATTCTTAGTTGTAAATAAGAACAAAAAGTTATTAAATCCTTAATATTCTGAACTGAAGGCTAAAATTAAGCATCTCTAAATGGCTTTATGAATCTGGCCCCAGGTCAGTGTGAATAAAACAAGAGATTTTTCTTCTTCTTCTGCATTTCATTCATTGGGTTTTACTTTCTCAGATGCGTTTCTGTTGTCTGTTCATTGCACACTGCTGAACTCGCTAACAGAAAAGCCCTGATCTCTGAGGGCCCAAGCCTCTTGAAATAAATGCAAAATAAATGAAATGCATCACAGGATGACAAATCACCACCTTCAGTCTCCTGCACAACTACATCATGACGGCTCCCAAAGCACTGCGAGCGCAGACTCAATCCACGGATACACGCTATAATGAAATCAGTTCTCCTCAAACCATACCATGTTACTGCAGAGCAAACAAAAGAAGAAAATCACCCAGCAGACACAAAACACCTACTGAATATCAAACGCACCGTGAGAGTTTAGTATTACTCTAGTGTCATTTACTTTCTAATTAATTGTATTTCTTATTATAAATTCAGTTTTCATGCTATTTTTTCTTTAGGCTTTGTAGGTTTTATTTAAACTCTTATCTGTCACTTTTTTAAGTTGACATTTGAAACTTATTTATTCACATCTGATAAAATAAGTTCAGGTTTAGAGAACACGTTTTTTCTAAATATGTACTTAAAAATGTAAGGGCATGGCATGGATGGCGCACAATCAATTTTAAAGATATTTAAATATAATACAACTTCACAGACTAAAACAACAATGAAACAATCACTAGGAGGACACTGAGAATAAAACTGCATTATAACCCAAGTTATTTGAGAACGAGGGCCTGTACCAGATGCTGGCTTAACAAACTCAGGATTACAGAATAACTGATCCTTGACTAAATCAAACCAGTGCATCCAGGCTTTCTTGGTAACAAAAAGCTAAAGTAAGTATAAACCAAAACATAATCTGAACATAACCAGAACACAAACTAACATACACTAAACATAACTTTGGCATAACCAGAACATAACCAGAGCACAAACTAGCATGCACTAAACATAACCAGAAGATAACATGAACACAATCTAACATAAACTGAACATAACCAAAACATAACCTGAACATAACTAGAACACAAAATAACATACACTAAACATATAGTTTTGGCATAACCAGAACATAACCTGAACATAGGCAAAACATAACCTGGACATAACCAGGACACAACCGGAACATATAACTAAAATATAACAAGAACACAACCTAAAGATGAGAACATAAATTAAAATACACTAAACATAACCAGAACATAACCTGAACATAACCAGAACACAAACTAACATACACTAAACATAACAAGAATATACGCTAAACATAACCAGAACATAGCCTGAACACAACCAGAACACAAACTAACATACACTAAACATAACTTTGGCATAACCAGAACATAACCTGAACATAACCACAGCACAAACTGACATGCACTAAATATAACCAGAACATACAATGAACACAATTTAACATAACCAAAACATAACATGAACATAACCAGAGCACAAACTAACATGCACTAAACATAACCAGAACAAAACATGAACACAATCTAACATAACCAAAACATAACATGAACATAACAAGAACACAAGCTAACATACATTAAACATAAGCAGAACATAACCTGAACATACCCAGAAGACAAACTAACATACACTACACATAACCAGAACATAACCAGAACACAAACTAGCATACACTAAAAATCACTTTGACATAACCAGAACATAACCTGAACATAACGAGAGCACAAAATAACATGAACTAAACATAACCAGAACATAACATGAACACAATCTAACATAACCAAAACATAACATGAACATACCCAGAAGACAAACTAACATACACTAAACATAACCAGAACATAACCTGAACATAACCAGAACACAAACTAGCATACACTAAACATTACTTAGACATACAAGGAATTTAACCTGAACATAACCAGAACATATCTTGACATAACCTGAACATATTCATAATATAACCAGAACATAACCTGAACTTATCCTGCACCAGAGAAGTTAGAGATGCAGTGTAAGTTTTCATGGTGAGTAATGTCAGTCAAAGTGTTTCTGCTGAAGTGTGATTGTATACAATATAATTAATGTTTACCATTAGAACCTGGTAGTTGCCACACAACTGTGTTTAAACCCCTTATAAAAGCATAATAGCTGCCCTTTAAGGAAAATAACAAGCATTCTTCATTCTATAATATCACATGCTGATTTCCTGTGAAATAACTCAGACAAATGCTGTGCATGTGTGTATCTGAATGAGGAAGATAATCACTGCTCGGCTGAAATAACTGCATTTGGGACTTAAGCAGCATGTGAGATGCAATCACATCAAATCCTGACGTATGACTTCCACTGTACTTACTGCTATTTTTTTTATTAGAGTAAGAGCATCCAACGACACACCAGAGGAATGTTCAGCAGCACATTTGCTGAAAGATCAAGCACATGCCCAAATCTCATAACGCAGTTAAATTCCCCATTATGTACAGCCGGCGCACGAGCACACAATCTGTATTTCATAATGCATCTGTTTGCTCTCCCAGCAGAGCGGCGTCCGACTGACACGTCCCTGTCTGCGCTCCCTTGTAAAATCCCCCCGCACACAGAATTCAGAGAGAAAGCACGATCCCATTAGCATGCAAACAGGGCTGAAATGCCTCCGAAGCAGACCGGAGCACAATGCAACACGCTTTTTTTTGTGTGTGTGATTTGCGGTGTCGGAACAACAGAAAGCCGCAGCAGGCCGAGGGGAGAAAACAGCCAATCCTATTTACTGGAGTTTCAAAGAGAAGGTAATTAACAGAACAGCCCAACAGAGTCACTAATTAACCCAGTCCTCCTGATATTCAGCAGCTCTGTGCAAACAGAAGAGCGCCGCGAGAGCCCAGACACTGCAAACAAACAAACCGCAGCGTGGAAGAAAAATCAACCAGACTCTCACCTTCGGCTGAGCTAAACAACTGAAGGATATGGAGGATCTGGACCGGCAGGTGCTTTTAAATCAACTGGTGGGAAAGGTTAAAGTCTGGGTAAATGGATATTAAAATATGTGTTCAGAGTTTGTCACACAATAGATTAAAAATGTGAGTGCTACTTTAGATTAGGTGGCCTTAACTACTACACTGTAAAAACACATCTGTCAATTAGTAGTTTTCCATATTTTGTGATTCATTTTAGTTTGTTTATGCTTTTGAATTGGGACTTCTTAATATAAACTTCTAACCTTAAAAACAACTCTAACTTTATGAGCATTTTTAATAGGGTTGGGTCGATAGAGCCAGCATCGCGATTCTCCGCCCCGCCCTCATCGCAAACACGCTCGCAAAAAATACACACTTAAGGCTCGTACACACCGGGACGCTTTTCGTTTGCGTTTATCGTCAGCGATTTTCCAAGACATTTTTTCGGATTCAAACCCAAACGATTTTCACTGCCGTCGAGCAGAAGAGTATGCAAAATCGCTTGTACCACAGAAGAAGAAGACAAAGCTGACGCGCTTGTTGTTATGGATGATTCAAGTAGCAGCTCTAGCGATGAAGAAATGATTATTGTTCAGCAGTGCAATAAGCAGCTCCACGTTCATATCGCCTCTGGGCATCTTCTTCAACGTGCGCTCACATTGACAGTTTTGCGCTTGAGCGCCTCCAAGTGCTGTTTACTGTAACTTCAGCAGCTCCGTGCACGTGAACTAAAGTGCCAATCTGATTGGTGGAGAAGGTTTTTACGCGGCGCGTCAAAACAAAAAAAAGAGCATGAGGTGTTTCTTTAAAAATGTTTCTTTAAAATTCTTTAAATTTCTTTAAAAATGTTTTTGTGCCTGCCGTTTTGTGCGTTGGTGTGCACAATCACATTGGCACCCTTTATTTAGTCACGAGGCGTTAAACGTTGACGGAAAACGCGTGCAAAAAACGTCTCGTGTGCATGGGCCTTTAGTCCCCATTTACATCCCCATTTACACTAATACGGCATTTTAGAACAAAAACGATCCACGTCCACATTGGTGTTTCATCTAGCATTTCTGAACAGCCCTCCATCCACACTATACTACTACTAATAATAATACATTTTATTTATAACGCGCTTTTCTAAGACCCAAAGTCAGTAAAAGCACTATAAAACACAATCTGTACGACTCTACTGTATAAAAACTAGCTAGATTATTAAAAGAAGAATAAAAATAATAATAATAAAATAAACGAAACTGATGGGATATGCGGCAGGCAACCTGTGCCAGCGTTCTCTCCACCGGAAACTCCTGTTGAAAACGCACATCACGTGACCACACACACAGACACACGCTCATGTGCTGAGCTCCAGGCAGTCAACGGGTGCTTTGAGCAAAAAACCACAGAGAGCAGTGCACGTCGGATAGTTTATCAAGGATGTAGCGCTGGATGGCGTCTTACTATAGTTGTTAAATGTGATGTTTAATTAATCTTGTCTCTATCTTACGACTCTTCACTCTTTTGAATCTATCAGGTAATGTGTCACAGCGTCACTACACTGCTCAATCTTTCGCTTTCACGCTTGTACTTAGTCATTTTAGCATAAACCTCAGTAAACCTTTAGTAAAAAACCTTTTTACCAAACTGTTTGTGGATGCCATTATAAGGACACAGATCACTCTGCCTATTTATTAGGGATGCAACAATACAGTTAGTCTTCGGTTTAATACATACCTCGGTTTTTTAACACGGTTTTCGGTTCGGTTCTGATGGCTTGACACATGTGTTTTTTTTTTTGTTATTTTATACTAAATACAAAAGGAGAAAAACATAAAAACGATTTATTGCAATACTCCTTTATTTTACTTAAAAGCCAAGAAACGTACACTAGTTCCTGGTGTATAATAAAAAAATGAACACTGAAATCTCACAGCTGCTGGTAGCCCATGTATGTGTCTCTCGGAAACAGTATGTTTGCTGGGAAGATTCAGCGAAGGATTGGAGGACTTTATTACCTTCTCTGCTATTCTGCCTTCAGACAGTGATATTGCTGGGTGATGGCGCCACAGATGTGCAGTCATGTTGGAAGTGTTTCCGTTTGAGTAGGCTATACGCAGTGCTTAATTTGTGAATTGCGAGGTTCCGAAACAGATCGGGGTAACAGATCCGGCATGTTACCCGTGGATGGAGAGGTGTCGCGCACGAAAGTGGAGAGCGGGAGAGGGCGTTGGATGGCGGAGGGGTGTCGCAAACTAAGGACGAAAGTGAAGAGCGTGGGGGTGTTGCGGATGAACGTGAAGAGGGTTGGGGAATCGCGGAAGAAAATTAAAGTGAACAGCGGACGGGGAGGAGGGAAGTTGAGGAGGAGGATCGGTAAAATGAGGCGCCGGCGTGTTCCGGCACAAATTAAGCCCTGGCTATACGTGTAAAACAATGCTTGCAGTGCACACAGTCATTTTTTAGCTTACTGTTTTTTCTTCCTCTGCATTATACTCAACGGCAAAACCGAAATGTCTTTTGAAAGACACCGGTGCTTCCTCGTAGTGTTCCCTCTTCACCGCCACTCACCATGGCCGTGATGGTTAAGCGCCCCCTAACTTTAGAGCATTTTGAATATATACTCGCAGGGAGGAGTTTCCTCAACTCAGCTCGTGGACTTACAGGCACACACAAACAGTCTATTCGGAGAGAAATAAAACGCACATAAATTATTTAAACGTAAAACCGAGAAAACCGCAATTCACAAGCCGAACGATTCAATATTATATTGAGAATTGTGGCATCACTACTATTCATGCCAGTGAAAAAAAAGTGATTGACAGGTGGTAATTTGTGTGTAATTTATCTTTATTTATTTATGATTTGGTTATGGGTAAAACAAAGACCATGCAGGTCAGGCAGTTGAAACGGTAGGCAGATAATTAATTTATCATGAATTAATTATTCACAAATAATTAATTCACCACTGCCTACGACGACGATGCCATCGTCCATCGCAATGTTTCACATTAGGCATCGTGCGATGCCAAATTGGTCGACATCGCTCAACCCTAATTTCTAATAGTTTGACGTGATATATTGTCTGGGTTGGTGTTGCATATTACGCTACAATAATAATAACGCTACAATTATAATAATAAACTGACAGTACTGTTACTTATTCCACTCTATATTATTTTATATTATATTATTAATGTCGATTAAAGTCACTTTTTTTAAACTGTAAAGTTGAATTTTCAACATCAATAGTCGACAGAGCAGATCAACATCCCATAATGCAATTCACCATCATCAATAAACAAAAAACACTTAAAATATGGAAACTGTACATGAACAGATATTTTCTTTACAGTGTACTTGCATTAAAAAATAAAAACAATGTACTTACTGTGTTCATAATGCATTGGAGATCACTATTGAGGTGGGATATGGGTCAGGTTAGGGACAAGTTTGGTGGTATGTGTAGTTTAGTGTAGGGTTATTAGCAGGGCTTGACATTAACTTTTTTTGATCACCAGCCACTGTGGCTAGTAGATTTCCAACATTGCTAGCCACTCGTCATTTTCCCTAGCCACACTTTTGTTGTTGGGAAAATTTTATTTATATTTTATATTTATATTTTATATGCATAAATTTGACTTTGACATGGTAAAATGACTTGATTTAGACGTTGTGTTGTGTCCACATGCCTTCTCATTCATTTCACTTCTTGTGTGTATTGTGTATTAGCTTGCTCAGTGTGCATGAGCAAATGGGTTGTGTCGCATTGCAATCAGTTTTTATTCCACACGACTTTTCAGGGCTCAAAATTAAGGATTTACTAAATTTATCTCTGAGCACACCAAATAAGTTTTTCTTAGCCACAAAGTTTTAATGTGTCAAAACAAGGAAAATACAGCTGTATAGGTGCACTTTTTAATTCAACTCGCTTTTTAACAGTCGCGCACATCACATCACCAAAATGTGTTATGGGGTGACATGGTGGCTCAGTGGTTAGCACTGTGGCCTCACAGCAAGAAGGTCGCTGGTTCGAGTCCCGGCTGGGTCAGTTGGCGTTTCTGTGTGGAGTTTGCATGTTCTCCCCATGTTGGCGTGGGTTTCCTCCAGGTGCTCCGGTTTCCCCCACAAGTCCAAACACATGCGCTATAGGGGAATTGAGGAACTAAATTGGCTGTAGTGTATGAGTGCTGGAATAGTTGGGGGTTCTTTCCACTGTGGCGACCTCTGAAATAGAGACTAAGCCGAAGGAAATGCTATATGTTGAATATTGAGTAGGGGGCGGGGCTTTCTTTTGTGCCTCATAATAATATGATGAGGGTATTAATATGCAGTTGCTATGGAAAATTTAGGTTGATGTCAACAAAAGGACCGTCACTCCAAACTTGGAAGCAGATGTTCAGACTTTGATTGAAGATTGCCAAAACAAACATGTGTATTTCAGTGGATTACCTTGCATGGATTAATTATTCATCTTAAAGTGGGGGTCCGCTACGATATCATATGTTAAACTTTAGCTGATGTAGCTGTGTGAACATAAACAACATCTCTGAATGTAAGACGCTCAAAGTTCAATGCAAAGGGAGACATTGGGTTTTACAGAGTTAGCTTAGCAAAGCCTACAGCAAATTAAGTTTGTGGACTACAAAAAAATACATCTAGTGAGATCACAAACGCTTCAAGGTTATGCACATACACCCTGCGCAGCGAAGGGGCTTTGCCAGAGGCACTGTAATGTTATAGCGGAGAAAGCTAAAATGCCGTCCAAACGCTGCTGTTCACACAGAGCCTCCTCTGTTTGTGTATTTGGGCTTCCAAAGTACACAACATCAGACATACCAAGTCTCCCTGAAGTTCCGTGAGTTTCCCGCATACACATAGAGACTCTCGGATGACTGCAAATAAATGATAATCTCCCGAAATTGTGCATCTAGTATGATTAGTATGTTCATTAGTAAGTGTCTAGTATGGATTAGTATAATACTAGTATGGATTGGTTTATTGTTAGTATGTATTGGTATGTTGTTAGTATGTCCAATGTAAAGTCAAGTATTTTACAATGAAAATCTATGGGACAGTTGCTAGGGTGCCGTAAGTTGTTGCTAGGGTGTGGCTAGTAAGTTTAAAGGTCACCAGTGGTTTGCAGATTGGTAGTCTGAGTTAAATGAGCCCAACCTTATGTCTGTATGACAGTCTGGCGCAAAGTTATGAGGTCACAAAGTTTGACCCAATGTTAAGCCAATAGGACTTTTACGAATTTTCTGGGTCAGTTTTGAGAAAACCGTAAGTCGGATCAGTTGGAAAAGACATAGCCACTTAATTCAGTATAGTTTGGAGGTTTGGAGTTAATTTGGTGTTTGTAGTATGAACGGTCTAGGAGGAGATGCGTTCTTAAAATAGTCTCAGAAGAAGAAGACGGAAGATGAAGAATACGTTAATGTAGTTTAACAGTGTGTTGGCTTTCTCAAGCCACCATAATAACGTGATTTTCTACAAATAAAGCATGAGCACACATTGCTTTGCATCTTATAAACAAAACCAAGCCTTAAAAATACATTATGGACCCCCCCTTTAAGAATAACAATGTGAGCTAGCAAAATAAACATTAGGGGTGTAACGATACACCAAAGGCACGATTCGGTTCGGTTCACGGTTTTGGAGCCACGGTTCGATTCGGTTCGGTTCGGTTTCTGTTTGCTGTGGGGTTAGGGTTGATGTCATCTTAACAGCAATGCTAAGGAACAATAGATTCACTTAATAACAAGAACAACTAAACATTTTCTTTATTAACGTTGCCATCACATTTTAGTACAGTCAGGATACCGGAGTAAACAACAAAGATTAAATAAATACCTCCAATATAGAGTAGTCAGAAAAAACAATTCTCTTTAGTGCAGCCATCTTAAGAAAGTAAACTCAAATTAAATAAATAACTGCAGTGTAGACTAGTGAAAGATAAACAGGCTTGTCCTCTCTAAGAACATATGAAATATTTCAGTTAATTTCAGTTAAGATGAACACAGTTTCCATAATTATACTTAACTGATAAAGGTCAATGGCTCTGCATACAATGACTTTATCTTGCTGAAGTCTATATCCGCCTCACTCCACCCCAGGACGCGTTAATGTCGCAAAACGCACAAAAACGCACTAAATCGCACTTCAGCAGCGGTTATTTGAAAGCCCATATAAAGATCTGCACTTGAGCGTGTATATTTGAGGGCGTGCAAGAAGTTTTGCGCACGAACAGAGGAAATCGGCGCGCAAGCAAAGAGAATACACTGCAGTTTTGTCTGAAACTAATGTTACGGTTCTAGCTGGTTGTATTTTAGCCTCCCGTTCGCTCTCTCTCTCTCTCTCTCTCTCACTCTCTCTCTCTCTACGTGCCTGTTATTTCTGTATGTCCACCTTCACGACAGCTGATTGGTCAGGAGACCGATCTATCATCACTGGGCGTCGTGGCGCGGGGATATGAAAAGCCCGTCAGGAAAAGCGGAGATGAGCGCATCTTCCTTTGATCTCGTTTTTCGTGTATTTTGCTAACATGATTATGATTTTCGTTGTTTTTGCTTAACTTTCGTTTGGGCAAAATTATTTAGCATTACTTTTGCCCACTTTGAGATATTTTGTGATTTTTGTACATTTTTAATTTGATTGATTTGTTTGTTGGTTTTTGGCTCAGCTATTTCCCGTCATATTGAGCTTTACCTCCTCAAGTAGAAGATGTCTTATGACTTCCATTTTGCAAACACATAGAAAATGTATTGTTAAAGACATCAGGTAAGAGGTGAACGTCATATTTGTATTGATTTTATTCTACAGTTCAGTATAGGGAAGAATGCGGTGCACGGCGCTGAAAACTGCAATCTCAATAGATTGCCTGCGCGCCTATTCTCTCCGTCCATGCACAAAACTCCTGCGTGCCCCCATATATACTCCGCTCAAGTGCGCCTTAGTGTGTTTATGTAACATGTATGTCTCCAACCTTCATTAGATTTGCTAGAAATATTTATGAATGTCTCCAATAGACCCGAGCGGCATTAATGCTCCCTGAAGTAAAGTGAAACGGCTAAACTCCATCAAGATAACCTCATCTATACATTTTAAAGTATTATAAAGCATTATCTATTATCTATAAAGTATAATTATGGAAACTGTGTTCATCTTAACTGAAAGCGGTCGTATTTGCCAGCCTCACACGCATCATGCACCTGTCAGTCAGTTAGTGATGCGTGATGCGTAAACACACTAAATCGCAATTCAGCTGCGTGTTTTTGAAAGCGCACTTGAGCAGAGTATACACGAGGGCACGCAAGAATCCCGTGCACCAACAGAGAAAACCGGCGCGCAAGCATCAGTCAGTGGCGGGGTGAATTTTGGTGTGGCGCCCTGCCATGGAAGAATGAATGTAGCGGAAACCATGCAGTAATCGAGTGATCGCTCACTCACATGACATGACATGCACTTGGAAAATACTAACTTTAGAATATAATATTTAGAACAAAACCTCATTACTAATACAATTTAATCAAATGTGATCAAATAAATATGTGCTTAAATTTGGTTTAATTAGTTAGAGACAAGTGACGTCAACCTCAACAATGGGCAGCAGGGGGCGTGAGAGTATCGCGGTACACCACGAGAGTTTCGCGATACGTATCGTGGTTGGTGTATCGCGATATTTCGGTTCGGTTCGAAGTATCGTTACACCCCTAATAAACATCGTTAATTTAGATTTCACACAGACTTTAACATTAATGTAGATTTAAGGGGAACGTAGCCATGATCTCCCCTCTCCAGTCAAATTAGCCATTTGAATGATAAATGTGAATCAGCTCTTACTGGTGTTGGTGCTGGTGGAGTTGTTGTTGTCTGCGGTTGCGGCGCGTGTGTTTTGAGGGTCTGATACTGTTGTTGATCTGCTGGTGATGTTAGATGTTTTGTTCAATCCGCTTCCACACAGCAGCTGAGTGATGCTTCCGAACGGATCCGACCTGAAGTCTAAAGATCCAGCGACTCCCAGCAGTGCTGAGGATCTGAAGTCAGGCATCTGTGGAGGAGAAACATCACAGTAAATCTCAGGTGTACACACAGAAACTGCTGCTCATACACTGCTAACAAATGTTATTTTAGGTTCCAAAGCATTCCTTGAACATTTACATTAAAGTACACATGAAATCCAAACTAAGCAAACTGATTCTGTTAGCTCACATTGCTAGATATTGTGCTGAACAATTCATCTGTGCATGTCATTAAAATAAAACTAAACGGTTTGTCCTTGTAATCCTTAATTGAAATCTAAATATGCACTTCCTGTTTGTTTTCAGTTAAATTGTCAGATTAGGTCTCTATGAGGTAGTGGGTGTGGCTAACATACTCAACCACGCCCATTCAGCTGTCAGTTTTGACAACAAACAGAAATAGTGAGGAGGAGGAGGAGTCTGTTAGGTTGTAATAACTCTCCCCAAACCCTTTTCCCCATCTTTCTGAATGAATCAGAATCAGTTTTATTGCCAAGTGTGCTTCACACACACAAGGAATTTGTTTTGGCAACAGAAGCTTGCAGTGTACATAAAGTGACAAGAGACAACACAAAATTAAATATGTGAAAAGAAAAAGGCGATAAACACAGTAGAAAAAACAAGCCACGCCCACTGTGTTCTCATTTAATAGTCCATTTCTCTAGGAACTGCGTCACAATACAAAAGAGAAAAGGAGTCGCAGCTTTGAGTTCATGCTGACTTTAAGCTATGTAATGTTGTTATTTTTGAAAGTTTTTATAATGTTCAAAATGTCCAGTTATTTTTAGATGATGTTTTTTTTTTGTTATAATAACGTTATTCAAAATGATTATAATGTTTCATGATTTCAGATTTGTATTTAAAATGCTATAAAATTGCCAGAATGTTCCAAAAACAATATTTTAATAACATTACATGGTAGGGCTGTCAAAATTAATCGTTTTCTTCAGTGCACCGCGATGCAGATGGGGACAATTCGATATCGGTTCAGTAATAGATCATAACCGGTTATTATGCACTGACGTCATTTATCCCCTATGCGCGATGTCGTGGTAGAATACTACGGCGAAGGAGGCGAGGGTGAGTAAATAAAACACTCCTACTACTTAAAAAGCAGATAATTGTGCACATGTGTGAGTGTGCTGGACAGTCTTTCACTGACACTGAGGAATGGTAAAGCATGAGCCGCTATTTCACTACTAGGGAGAAATGCTGTAAAACTCCATCTCTGCCCCTCTCTCTCTCTCTCTCTCTCTCTCTTACTCTCTCTCTCTCCCACACACACACTTTGTGCATTTGACCCGTTGGCATGTTCGTGAGGTAAATTTTCCTCTCCTCTCGGCTGTTAAAGCGATACTTGTGGATCCAGACACAAGCGTGCCTGTGGTGCGAGTTTATTGTATTGTATTTATTCTATTACGGATTACCTGATAACCGCGTATTATGCGCATATAGACTGACCCGCGGCTGTTTTTCCAGCGTCACTCATTGGCGAACAGCGCTTTCGTTTCTAAAGCCAAGCGCAGCCCTTTCTGTTGAGCGGGTGAAGACAATGACCAATCATAGGGGTGTAAGAACTTGCCAGCGCTCAAAAAGCAAGCGGGATCATATTTACATTAGCTTATTTGTGAAACTTTTATGAATTGCTCGTGCTGTCTTCTGTGTGTGTATTGGGGTTTTCATTCACAAAGAATGTTTTTTTTGAGCAGGTAAAATTAAAGCTACAGTTCATATATCTGACTGCTTGTATTAAAAGACAAAATTGTTTTACAAGTAATATATAAATATAAACATATTTATAGATTTTAATACTATTTTTTTTCTTGTATTGTAAAGAAAAAAGTCTAAGTATGTATGGAAAGTATCGTCAATGCACCGTGATGCACTGAGATATCGAATTGAACCAAATCGATGGCATGATAATCGTAACCGAACCGCGAGACCAGTGTAGGTTCACACCCCTATTACATGGTAATATTTACAAAAGAATGATCCCTGTTTTCTAGGATATTTGACTAAAATACACTAAAAATATAGTGAAATATTATTAGAGTTTAACTCAACTTTTGTACTGAAATACATTTTAAAATATTCCAGTTTTTAGATGTTGTTTTCAATCTATAAAACATTTGCATAACATTTCAGTCTCATGTTATATTGATGTTTTCAGAAACACTTTTAGAGCATTTTATTCACATCATATTAATGTTCTAATGTTTTCAATCAACATTACAGGAACATCCATCACTAACAACTAACATCCTAAAGATCATCTTCTAAGAACGTTTTTCCATCAACATTACAAGAATGGTATTTTAATAATGTTATGTGCTAACATTTACACTTTTATGTAAATGCTGCAGAACATTCTGAGAATAATCCCTGAAAAACATACAAAACCAAAATCTAAATATTATCAGAGCTTAATATAACTATCTTGCATTGCAATTAAAATATACTTCATTAATTCACTCTTTCATTTTCCTTCGGCTTAGTCGCTTAATCATCAGGGGTCGCCACAGAGGAATGAACCACCAACTTATCCAGCATATGTTTTACACAGCAGATGCCCTTCAAGCTGCAACCCAGTACTGGGAAACACCCATACAACTCATACACACACACACACACACACACACACACACACTTCAATTCCCCTATAGCACATGTGTTTGGACTGTGGAGGAAACCGGAGCACCTGGAGGAAACCCACGCCAACATGGGGAGAACATGCAAACTCCACACATAAACGCCAACTGACCCTGCCGGGATTCGTACCAGCGACCTTCTGAGCAACCATGCCACCCCAGAATTATTTCTTTATATATTATTTCTTCTACAGAATTTTATTTCAAACGACCAAAATGTCAATAAAATCACGTTGTTAATCTGTAGAGTTGAATTTTCAGCATCAAAAGTGAACAGAGATCAACAGCCCATAATGCAATTCAAACTGACCCAGCCGGGACTCGAACCAGCTGCCTCCTTGCTGTGAGGCGACAGTGCTAACCACTGAGCCAGCGTGTAGCCCATAATTCATTGATTCCTTTGATTCAAAATGTACAGTATATATCAAGGTGTCCCAGGATCTTAAAAAGAATTTCTTAAATTTCAAATAAAGATTTTAGATGTTAAATGTCTTAAATTGTCAGAAATTTCTTATTTTGTCTTAATTTTCCTCTGTATATGTAAAGTTACCGAATCAGGTCGACCAATCACCGACCAATAAATCTCAATAAAACTTTCAAAAAAAGTTATATATTTACCTGTCACGATCACCAGCGATCTTCTCCCCTTAGATCGCTGGTTTACATGCACTCTCACTCATGGACTACAAATCCGCCATCTTATGGACTACATCCCCATACATGCACTACTCTGACATCACACACAACCGGTTCCACATCATCACTGATTGCATCCCACAGCTGAAGCCACTCAACAACTGATTACACACACTACATAAGCAGAACATACACTCACTCCATTGCCGAGTCTTGTTCATCTGTTCACAGTGTCAATTCTAAGCGTTTCCTTGTTTTGTCTTTGCCGTGTTTGGACCCTCGCCTTGATTCTCTGTTTCTGCCTGTCTGCTGCCATCCCTGTGACCTTTTGCCTGTTATATTGACTACGACTCTGGATTGTCCTCATACATCTGTTTGCTCCTGTACTGATCATTGCTTGTCTGACCATCCCTTAATAAAGACCTGCATTTGGATCCGCATCCTGTTGTCAGCGTATATCCCTGGTTACATTACCAATATGTTCTAATTACTATCTGTACAATAACTTTTGTTTAAAAGCTCTCCATGCATTTTAGACAGACTGTTGTGCATACATTTTGTTTAAATATTTTAACTAGATTTTGCTTGTTTTGACACTCTGAAAATATGCGGTTAAGAAACAACTGAATTAAAATTGTTTTGATTAGGCAAGTTAAAATCTTTTTCATTGGCCCAACCATGAAATTAGAAAAAAATCCTTAGTGTTTAACCCTGTATAAGTCTGAAATTTGCTTCATGATGGTTTTAAAAAGGTCAATCTGACTTGGTGAAACCTGCAGAACCCCTTATATACAGTTGAAAGCAGAAGTTTATATACACCCTAAAAAAGGAACATCACCATTTTAAAAAAAATGTCTGCTGGTAAATCATACTAAACGTTTACTATTTTAGGTCTGTTAGGATTACCTAAATCATTTACATTTGAATAATGAGAGAATTTTTTTTTTTGAGAATTTGTTATCAATTTCTAGACAGTCAAAAGTTTACACACATTTCCTTGGTATTTTTTTAGCTTTGCTTTTAAACTGTATAACTTTGGTCAAATGTTGTATCCTTCCACAAGCTTCTCACAATAGTTTGCAGGAATTTTGGCCCATTCCTCCTGACAGAATTGGTATAACTGAGTCAGATTTGTAGGCTGTCTTGCTTGCACAAGCTTTTTCAACTCTGCCCACACATTTTCTAGAGGATTGAGCTCAGGGCTTTGTGATGGCCACTCCAAAACATTCACTCTGTTGTGCTTAAAGCACATTTTAACTAATTTGGCAGTATGCTTAGGGTCATTTGGAAGACCCATTTGTGGTCAAGTTTTAATTTCCTGGCTGATGTCTTGAGATGTTGCTTCAGTATTTCTACATAATGTTCTTTCTTCATGATGCCATCTATGCTGTGAAGTGGACCAGTCCCTCCTGCAGCAAAACAGCCCCACAGCATGATGCTGCCGCCCCCATACTTCACAGTTGGGATGGTGTTCCTAGGCTTGTAAGCTTTCCCCTTTGTCCTCCAAATGTAACACTGGTCATTATGGCCAAACAGTTCAATCTTAGCTCCATCAGACCACAGGACGTGTCTCCAAACATTATTATTTTTCCCATTGTGATTTAGCTAATTGTAATCTGGCTTTTTTGTTGATTCTGGCTTGTTGATTTTCCCATGTTGTCACACAAGGAAGCAGTGTGTTTGAGGTTTTCCTTAAATACTATTCTACAGTTGTGCCTCCAATTAATTCAAATGTTGTCAATTAGCCAATCAGAAACTTCCAAAACCTTGACACCATCATCTGAGCTTTTTCAGAGGCAGAATAATCTTATTGTATGTAAACTTGACTTTCAAGAAAAGTTATAACAATTTCTCAATAAATCTCTCTCTCATTATTCTGCCATTAAGCAGAACAGAAACAAATGTGATCATCCTGACTTACCTACAAGAGGAAAAGTTTAGTCACATTAACATCTGACTTCTTTTTAAAAGGGTTATGTGCCTTTTTATACAGTGTTTGCAAATGTCTGGTTTCAACTGTATTTAGCATTACAACTTCAGTCTTCAACATCACATCATCTTTCAGCAATCATTCTGTAATACTGACTATTGTCAATGATTAAAACAGTCATATTTTTATAGACATTTTTATTTACATTATAAAAAGCATCATTTATTTAAAACAGAAATCTTATGTAGCATTACAAATGTATGTGTCTGTCACTTTTGATCAATTTAATACATGCTTGTAATATAAAAGAACTATAAAAACAAGAGATAAGAGAGTAGAAATAAACTATGTTTTAGGTGCGTTCATATTATGTTGTCTGTAACCCATTGTTTTGTTGCAGCCCACCAGTTTTTAATCATTCTGTCTTGGCAGGAAGACCAAGCAAAACACTGCAAACATTTGTCCACCCATAACTGAATATCACAGTGTAACATCATTAATTAATGCCATGCGTGTCTAGTTCACGGCTTGTCGGTGTAATATAAGTCCATCTGTGCTTTGCATCTGTTGTCCTGGCGGCTAAACCCCACTAACGCCGAAACCGTGGAAAGGTGAAATGTTTTTTTTGGTGCGTATTCAAGACAGCGCTTTCATAATGGAAAAACAAAGCGTAAACGGCGTTTCTGTCTCATTTAACGAGCATAACAGACATAAAGCCTGTTCATTCAGAACGCAAGTGACAGCTGCTGTGTTAATACCAAATGAGACGCTGTATTATTACTTTCCAGCAAAACGTCCAGCAGATTTTATTGATGCAGACACTTTTAGGCAAACAGTGAGCTGTAATGCATGGCTAATAAAGCAAACATTGATAGCTTACTTCTTTAGTGCCCTTGATTGTGTAAGTGTTTATTTTTCTCCACATTCACAAGCTTGTTCACTTTTGAACCAAACCAATCAGTTCCCAGAAGAATTATTAATGAATAAAAAAATGATTATTAAATGTATACGGTGGAAATCAGAATTATTAGCCCCCCTGTATATTTCTCCCCCCAATTTCTGTTTAATGAAGAGAAGATATTTGTTTTTGTTCAACACATTTCTAAACATAAAAGTTTTAATTAAAATCAAAGAGAATTAATGTGAGAGTATATGATGGGCAGCACAGCGGTCAAGCATAAACATAGTTAACTTGAAATAAAAAAAAATATATAGTGTACTTATTGTATATAGTGCCCTCTAATGGATCTGTCATCTGAAACGTGCAACAAAATGTACCCGGAGTAATGTATTTCAGAATCGCAAAAATGTAGACAGCGCCCTCTAGTGAATTTGTCATCTGAAACGTGCAAAAAAACATACGAGGAGTTACGCATTTCAGATACGCAAAAATGTAGACAATGCCCTTTAGTGAATTTGTCATCAGAAACGTGCAAAAAAAAAACGTACGAGGAGTTACGTATTTCAGATTTGCAAAAATGTAGACAATGCCCTCTAGCTGATTTGTCATCTGAAACGTACAAAAAAACGTACGAGGAGTTACGCATTTCAGATACGCAAAAATGTAGACAATGCCCTCTAGTGGATTTGTCATCTGAAACGTGCAAAAAAACGTACAAGGAGTTACGTATTTTAGATACGCAAAAATGTAGACAATGCCCTCTAGTGGATTTGTCATCTGAAACGTACAAAAAAAACGTACGAGGAGTTACGCATTTCAGATACGCAAAAATGTATACAGCGCCCTCTAGTGGATTTGTCAGCTCAAACGTGCAAAAAAACGTACGAGGAGTTACACATTTCAGATACGCAAAAATGTAGACAATGCCCTTTAGTGAATTTGTCATCTGAAACGTGCAAAAAAACGTACGAGGAGTTACGCATTTCAGATATGCAAAAACGTAGACAATGCCCTCTAGTGGATTTGTCATCTGAAACGTGCAAAAAAAACGTACGAGTAGTTACGCATTTCAGATACGCAAAAAAGTAGACAATGCCCTTTAGTGGATTTGTCATCTGAAACGTACAAAAAAACGTACAAGGAGTTACGTATTTCAGATTTGCAAAAATGTAGACAATGCCCTCTAGTGAATTTGTCATCTGAAACGTGCAAAAAAAACGTACGAGGAGTTACGTATTTCAGATACGCAAAAATGTAGACAGCGCCCTCTAGTGGATTTGTCATATGAAACGTGCAAAAAACGTACGAGGAGTTACGTATTTCAGATACGCAAAAATGTAGACAATGCCCTCTAGCTGATTTGTCATCTGAAACGTGCAAAAAAAAACGTACGAGGAGTTACGTATTTCAGATACGCAAAAATGTAGACAATGCCCTCTAGTGGATTTGTCATCTGAAACGTGCAAAAAAACGTACGAGGAGTTACGTATTTCAGATACGCAAAAATGTAGACAATGCCCTTTAGTGAATTTGTCATCAGAAACGTGCAAAAAAAAACGTACGAGGAGTTACGTATTTCAGATACGCAAAAATGTAGACAATGCCCTCTAGCTGATTTGTCATCTGAAACGTGCAAAAAAAACGTACGAGGAGTTACGTATTTCAGATACGCAAAAATGTAGACAGCGCCCTCTAGTGGATTTGTCATCTGAAACGTACAAAAAAACGTACAAGGAGTTACGTATTTCAGATTTGCAAAAATGTAGACAATGCCCTCTAGTGGATTTGTCATCTGAAACGTGCAAAAAAACGTACGAGGAGTTACACATTTCAGATACGCAAAAATGTAGATAATGCCCTCTAGTTGATTTGTCATGTGAAGCGTACAACAAAACGTACCCGGAGTAACGTATTTCAGAATTATAAAAATGTAAAGGGTGCCCTCTGGTCGATTTGTCATCTAAAATGTGCAACAAAACGCACCTAAAGTGATGCATTTCAAATTCGTAAAATTTTAGCCAGTGCCCTCGAGTGAATTTGTCATTTGAAATGTACAACAAAGCAAACCCAAAGTGATTTATTTCAGATTTGCAGCAATGTAGACAGCGCCCTCTAAAGGATTTATCACCTGAAACATACAACAAAACGTACTCGGAGTAACATATTTCAGAGTCGCTAAAATGTACACTGCACCCTCTAGTGGATTTGTCATCTTAAATGTACAACAAAACGTACACAAAGTGATGGATTTTAGATTAGTAAAAATGTAGAAACGTGCAACAAAACATACCCGGAGCAACATATTTTAAATTTAAGTTGACGCACATATTGACAATGAGCCTGGGCTGTTTTTATGACAATAGTAGGCATGAGTTTTGCTTATTTTTTTCCCAGCCTGTCTGAGTACCTACTGTCTGCATTGCAAGCTCCCAACAAGCAATTTTTAAATATTTTTCAAGTCCGAGTCCACAGATGTGTATCTACTAACTCCACAGTGTGGTTTATTTGTCAGACAAAACAGCGAATAGCAATGTGGAGCCCATAATATTGGCATTATGATTGACCTGTCAATCAAACACCCAGCAAAGGGTGAACTCCTGAGTCTGTGGTTTGAGTGATATTGAGTTTTGCAGGACCACGTGCTAACACTTAAGAGTCTTATCACAGGTCTGTTTCAGATTTATTCAGTATTTTATTTTAAAGTTTGTGAGAACGAGTTACAGCAGACTTCAGTATGAAGATGCATTTTCAATAAACTTGCAGCATCCCAATTCACATAATTACACTGCATCCTAAAAGTATGCACTCTCAGTTTATGCATTTCTTTCATCTCAGTTGGTTTTAACTGATTTTAACTGAACTTAAACTGTGAAAACTGGACTGAAGCCATTTCCATTCACTAGAACTTCATCTGTGGTAAGCTGCTTTAACAAAATCTACTTTGTAAAAAGCACTATAGAAATAAAGATGAATTGAATTGAATAAAAATGATAAAAATCCTATGTTTAAGTTGAGACTCTTTTGTTTTTTTGAATATAAAACACAGAGACTCACCGCTGTCATGAGTGTGGAGATGTGTGCGCTGGTCTGTGCCATCAGAACAGCCGACTCTATGCGGTTCAGACCCAGAGCTAATGGAAGCTGAAAAAGAAAAAGATTCATTCAGTTTATCTTCTGAAACATCAACGTACCTTTACTAGCGCATAAAATTTTTGCAAAAATGTAGACAGCGCCCTCTAGTGGATTTGTTATCTAAAACATACAACAAAACATACACTAAATGATGTCTTTCAAATACCCTAAGTAACGTATTTCCGAATTGTGAAAAATGCAGACAGTGTCCTCATCTAAAACGTACAACAAATTGTACCCTAAGTAACACATTTTTTGGATTTGCTTAAGTTTAGACAGCGCCCTCTAGTGGCTTTATCATCTGAAATGTAAAACATAGCCTAAATAACACATTTTAAATTCGCAAAAATGTAGACAGCGCCCTCTCATGCGTTTCTAATCTAAAACCTAGAACAAAATGTACCATAAGTAACGTATTTCAAAACCACAAAAATGTAGACAGCACGTTCTAGTGGATTTATCATCTGAAACGTACAACAAAATGTACCGTGAATAACGTATTTTAAAATCACAAAAGATGTAGACAGTGCCCTCTAGTGGATTTGTCCTCTAAAACGCACCACAAAACATAACCTAAGTAACGCGTTTCGAAAAATAGCAAAAATATAGTTCATATAGCACGCTCTAGTGGATTTATCATCTGAAACGTTCAACAAAACATACCCTTTATAACGTATTTCAAATTCGCAAAAATGTAGACAGTGCTCGCTAGTAGATTTATCATCTGAAACGTACAACAAAACATACCCTAAGTAATGTATATGAAATTTGCAAAAATATATTTTATACAGCACCCTTTAGTGGGTTTATTATCTAAAACGTACAACAAAACACACCCTAAGTAACGTATTTCAGTTTTGCGAAAATGTAGACGGCGCCCTTTAGTGGATTTGTCATCTAAAACATACAACAAATTGTACCCTAACAAATAGATTTTCGATTTGCTTAATTTTAGAAAGTGCCCTCTAGAATCAGAATCAGAAAGAGCTTTATTGCCAGGTGTGTTCACACATACGAGGAATTTGTTTTCGTGACAGAGCTTCTACACTGCAACAGATTTACAGAGACAGGAAAAAAGTAAAAAGTAGTGAATGCAATATACAAATTGACAAGTGTATGTACTCTAGTAAGTAACGTATTTCAAAACCACAAAAATGTAGACAGCACGCTCTAGTGGATTTGTCATCAGAAACGTACAACAAAACGTACCCTAAATAACACATTTCAAATTCGCAAAAATGTAAACATCGCCCTCTAGTGGATTTGTCATCTGAACCGCACAACAAAACAAGTATTATATATAAAATTTGCAATAATATATTTTATATAGCATCCTAGAGGTTTATTGTCTGAAACTTATAACAAAACGTACCCTAAATAACATATTTCAGTTTTGCGAAAATGTACACAGTGCCCTCTAGTAGATTTATCATCTGAAACGTACAACAAAACATACCCAGAGTAACATATTTGTTTTGTGCAAATGTAGACAGTGCCCTCAAGTAGGTTTATCATCTTAAATGTACAACAAAACGCACCCTTAATAACATATTCCAAATTAACAAAAATGTACACAGCGCCCTCTAGTGGATTTGTCATCTGAAATGTACAACAAAATGTACACTAAGTATCGAATTACAGATGTGCAAAAATCTAGACAGCTCCCTCTAGTGCATTTATCATCTAAAATGTACAAAATGTACCCTTAATAACGTATTTCAAATTCGCAAAAATGCAGATAACACCATCTAGTGGATTTGTCATCTGAAATGCACAACAAACATAACCTATGTATTTCAAATTTGCAAAAATATATTATATATATAGCGCCCTCTAGTGGGTTTATCATCTGAAACTTATAAAAAACACACCCTAAATAGCAAATTTTAATTTTTTTAAAAATGTATACAGCGCCCTCTAGTGGATTTATCATCTAAAACTTAACAAATTGTACCCTAACTAGCAAATTTTTCGATTTGCTTAAGTTTAGAAAGTACCCTCTAGTAAGTAATGCATTTCAAAACCACAAAAATGTAGATGGCGCCCTTTAGTAGATTTGTCATCTAAAACATACAACAAATTGTACCCTAACAAACAAATTTTCGATTTGCTGAATTTTAGAAAGTGCCCTGTAGAATCAGAATCAGAAAGAGCTTTATTGCCAGATATGTTCACACATATGAGGAATTTGTTTTCGTGACAGAGCTTCTACAGTGCAACAGAATTACAGAGACAGAACTAAAAAAACAGATAACAAATATATTTTAAAAAGTAGTGAATGCAATATACAAATTGACGAGTGTATGTACTCTAGTAAGTAATGTATTTCAAAACCACAAAAATGTAGACAGCATGCTCTAGTGGATTTGTCATCTGAAACGTGAAACGTACAACAAAACGTACCCTAAATAACACATTTCAAATTCGCAAAAATGTAAACATCGCCCTCTAGTAGATTTGTCATCTGAACCACACAACAAAACAAGTATTATATATAAAATTTGCAATAATATATTGTATATAGCATCCTAGAGGTTTATTGTCTGAAACTTATAACAAAACGTACCCTAAATAACATATTTCAGTTTTGCGAAAATGTACACAGGACCCTCTAGTAGATTTATCATCTAAAACGTACAACAAAACATACCCAGAGTAACATATTTGTTTTGTGCAAATGTAGACAGTGCCCTCAAGTAGGTTTATCATCTTAAATGTACAACAAAACGCACCCTTAATAACATATTTCAAATTAACAAAAATGTACACAGCGCCCTCTAGTGGATTTGTCATCTGAAATGTACAACAAAATGTACACTAAGTATCGAATTACAGATGTGCAAAAATCTAGACAGCTCCCTCTAGTGCATTTATCATCTAAAATGTACAAAATGTACCCTTAATAACGTATTTCAAATTCGCAAAAATGCAGACAACACCCTCTAGTGGATTTATCATCTGAAACGTACAACAAAACGTACCCTGAATAACGTATTTTAGAATCACAAAAGATGAAGACAGCGCCCTCTAGTGGATTTGTCCTCTGAAACGCACAACAAAACATAACCTAACGCATTTCGAAAAAGAGCAAAAATATAGTTCATGTAGCACGCTCTAGTGGATTTGTCATCTGAAACGTGAAACGTGCAACAAAACGTACCCTAAATAACACATTTCAAATTCGCAAAAATTTAAACATCGCCCTCTAGTGGATTTGTCATCTGAACCGCACAACAAAACAAGTATTATATATAAAATTTGCAAAAGTATATTTTATAAAGCATCCTAGAGGTTTATCGTCTGAAACTTATAACAAAACGTACCCTAAATAGCATATTTCAGTTTTGCGAAAATGTACACAGCGCCCTCTAGTAGATTTATCATCTGAAACGTACAACAAAACATACCCAGAGTAACATATTTGTTTTGTGCAAATGTAGACAGTGCCCTCAAGTAGGTTTATCATCTTAAATGTACAACAAAACGCACCCTTAATAACATATTCCAAATTAACAAAAATGTACACAGCGCCCTCTAGTGGATTTGTCATCTGAAATGTACAACAAAATGTACACTAAGTATCGAATTACAGATGTGCAAAAATCTAGACAGCTCCCTCTAGTGCATTTATCATCTAAAATGTACAAAATGTACCCTTAATAACGTATTTCAAATTCGCAAAAATGCAGATAACACCATCTAGTGGATTTGTCATCTGAAATGCACAACAAACATAACCTATGTATTTCAAATTTGCAAAAATATATTATATATATAGCGCCCTCTAGTGGGTTTATCATCAGAAACTTATAACAAAACACACCCTAAATAGCAAATTTTAATTTTTCAAAAATGTATACAGCGCCCTCTAGTGGATTTATCATCTAAAACTAAAAACAAATTGTACCCTAACTAGCATATTTTTCGATTTGCTTAAGTTTATAAAGTACCCTCTAGTAAGTAATGCATTTTTAAAACCACAAAAATGTAGACAGCGCCCTCTAGTGGATATTTCATCTGAAATGTACAACAAAATGTACACTAAATAACGAATTTCAGATTTGCTAAAAAATTTGACAGTGCCCTCTAGTGGGTTTATCACATGAAACGTACAACAAAACATACCATAAGTAACGAATTTTAGATTTACAAAAATGTAGACAGCACCCTCTAGTGGTTTTGTCATCTGAAACGTACAACAAAACATACCATATTTAACGAATTTTAGATTTACAAAAATGTAGACAGCGTCCTTTAGTGGTTTTGTCATCTGAAATGTACAACAAAACGTACCCTTAATAACGTATTTCAAATTCGCAAAAATGTACACAGCGCCCTCTAGTGGATTTGTAATCTGAAATGTACAACAAAACAAACCCTAGGTAATGAATTTTAGATTTGCAAAAATGTAGACAGCGCCCTCTAGTGGGTTTATCATCTGAAACTTATAACAAAAAGTACCCTAATAGCATATTTCAATTATGCAAAAATGTAGATAGCGCTTGCTAGTGAATGTATCATCTGAAACGTATAACAAAACATACTCTGAGTAACATATTTTACATTCGCAAAACTGTACACAGCACCCTCTAGTGAATTTGTCATCTGAAATGCACGACTAAACGTACCCTAAGTAACGAATTTCAGATTTGTACAAACATGGAAAGCACCCTTTAGTGGATTTACCATCTAAAACGTCCAACAAAGCATAGTCTAAATAACGCATTTAAAATTCACAAAAATGCAGACAGCGCCCTCTAGTGGATTTGACATCTGAAATGATGCAATGCAATGAAACGCAAAAGGAGCAATGTATTTTACGTTTCACAAAAAAATGTAGTCTGAGGCACGTATTTCCAATGAAATGTCTTTTTTCTTGAGCTTAATTGTGTATTACATCGGTTCTCCCTCACGGAGCCAAAGATTAAGACGGTATTACTGAACTGAAGCGAAGTACGGCTGAATCTATAAAGATCATTAGATTTGCAGAGTTTATTCTGGGATGTCAGGCAGTTAAAACAAGCTTAATAAACTCCCATTCACTGGCCTCTTATCTCTGTGTCTGTCGCTCTGACCTTCACACACACTCAATAGCCATTACTTCAGAGGTAAAGCACTGTTCAGATGTGTGTGTGTGTGTGTGTGTTGAAGTATTTATCTGCACAGGGGATTAAGCTGCACATGGGGTTTGTGTGTGTGTGTGTGTGAGTCTTAGTGAGTATGTGTTAATATGTGTGTGCCTTTAAGTGTGTGTGTGTGTGTGTGAGTTTGAGTGTGTGTGTGTGTGTGTGTGTGTGTGCGTGTGCATTATTTTTAACCCAAATCTCTCTGTTTTGAATGATTTACGTGTGTCTAACAGAAACAAAAGAGTTTCACTCACTGCGTTCAGGAGTTTGAGGTTGTCCAGATTCTGCACAAACACTCGTCTGGCTTGAAGAAGCTGATTGGCTGTCAGGGAGCATGTGATGTTCTGAAATTCTGCTTTCTGATTGGCTGAGCTGAACTCCAGGATGCGATCGACTGATGGACCGCAGAGAACAGAGCGCAGATCCCCATCAGCTGAGAGTGCAGGCAACTGTACATATAAATGAATGAGTGAGTGAGTGAGTGAATGAATCAGTGAATAATTAACTCAATTAATGACTGACTGACTGAATAAACAATTTAATAAATGACTAAGTGAGTGAATGAGTGAATGACCAACTGAATGCATAATTAAACAAACGAGTAAAAGGCTGAATGAATTAATGAATTAATGAGTGACTGAATAAATTAATTAATAACTGAATTAATGAGTGACTGACTGAATAAAACATTTAATCAATGAATGACTGAGTGAGTGAATGACTGACTAAATGCATAGTTGAATCAGTGAAAGTGAATAAAATGAATGAATGAATAGAGTGAATGAATGAGTGAGTGAGTGAGTGAGTGACTGAATAAATGAACGAATAACTGAATTAATGAATGAATGACTGAATGAATGATTTAATGAATGAATGACTGAGTGTGTGAGTGAGTGAATGACTAAATGAATAAATAATAAATGAATGACTGGCTGAAATAATGATTTAATGAATGAGTGAGTGAGTGAGTGAGTGAGTGAGTGAGTGAATGATTGACTGGAAGCATAGTTTAATGAGTGAATGACAAAATGTCTGACAATGAATAACTGAATAAATTAATGACTGACTGAATAATGAGTGAGAGAGTGAGTGAATAACTTATTGAATGAGTGACTGAATGAATAACTGAACGAGTGTGAATGAATAAGTGAATGAATGACTGAATAATTGAATAAATTAATTACTGAATTAATAATTTAATGAATGAATGAATGAGTGAGTGAGTGAATGGCTGATTGAATGAATACATAACTCAATGAATGAATGACTGACTGAATAAATCATTTAAAGATTAAATAATTAAAATAATTTAATGAATGAATGAATGAGAGAGTGAGTCGATGAATGAGTGAGTGACTGAATGAATAAATAACTAATAAACGATGGACTGAATTAATAATTTAATGAATAAATGACTGAGTGAGTGAGTGAATGATTAACTGACTCAATGCACAATTTAATGAATGAGTGAAAAAAATGAATAAATGTGTGAATGAATAAATGAATGAGTGACTGACTGAATGAGTGAGTGAATGAGTGAGTGCCTGACTACATAATTGAATGAATGACTGAATGAGTGAGTGAGTGTGAATAAGAGAGTGAATGAATGACTGAATAATTGGATGAATGACTGAATGAATTACCGAATGAATGAGTGAGTGAATGACTGACTGACTGAATAAATCAATCAACGAATGACTGACTGAATTATTAATTTAATTAATAAATGACTGAGTGAGTGACTAACTGACTGAATGCATAATTTAATGAATGAGTTAAAAAAATGAATGAATGCATAAATGAATGAGTTAGTAAGCGAGTGAGTGACTGAATAAATGAATAAATGGATGACTGACTGAATAAGTGAGAGAGTGAGTGATTCAATGAATGAGTGAGTGACCGATTGACTGAGAAATTGACTGAATGAATGAATGAGTGAGTGTGAATGAGTGAGTGAATGAATGACTGACTGAATAATGAATGAGTGACTGAATGAATGAGTGAGTGAGTGTGAATGAGTGAGTGAATGAAAGAGTGAGTGAATGAATGACTGAATAATTGAATGAATGACTGAATGAATGAGTGGGTGAATGAGTGAATGATTGAACAATTGAATGAATTAATTACAAAATGAATGAGTGCGTGAGTGAGTGAATGAATGACTGAATAATTGAATGAATGACTGGATGAAATACTAAATGAATGAGTGCATGAGTGAGTGAGTGAATGAGTGAGTGAATGAATGACTGAATAATTGAATGAATGACTGAATTAATGAATGAGTGAGTGAGTGTGAATGAGTAAGTGAATGAATGATTGAATGACTGCATGAATGAGTATGTGAGTGAGTGAATGAATGAGTGACAGAGTGAGTGAATGAGTGAGTGTGTGAATGAATGACGGAATAATTGAATGAATGACTGAATAAATGAATGAGTGAGTGAGAATGAGTGAGTGAATGATTGATTGATTGACTGCATGA
>LR812525.1:88196135-88216135 GCA_903798195.1 Danio kyathit | reverse complement strand
TCAAATCAAGCAAAAATCAATCAAATCAGTCAAATCAATCAATCTATCAATCAATCAAACAATCAAATCAGTCAAATCAAGCAAATCAATCAATCAATCAATCAATCAAACAATCAATCAATCAATCAATCAAATCAATCAATCACTCAAACAATCAATCAAATCAGTCAAATCAAGCAAAAATCAATCAATCAATCAATCAATCAATCAATCAAATCAGTCAAATCAAGCAAATCAATCAATCAATCAATCAACCAATCAATCAATCAATCAAACAATTAATCAATCAATCCAGTCAAATCAAACAAAAGTCAATCAACCAATCAAATCAGTCAAATCAAGCAAAATTCAATCAATCAACTAATCAATCAAATCAAATCAAGCAAAATTCAATCAATCAATCAACTAATCAATCAAATCAGTCAAATCAAACAAAATTCAATCAATCAAATCAAATCAAGCAAAATTCAATCAATCAATCAACTAATCAATCAAATCAGTCAAATCAAACAAAATTCAATCAATCAACTAATCAAGTCAAATCAAGCTAAATTCAATCAATCAATCAACTAATCAATCAAATCAGTCAAATCAAGCAAAATTCAATCAATCAACTAATCAAATCAAATCAAGCTAAATTCAATCAATCAATCAATCAACTAATCAATCAAATCAGTCAAATCAAAGAAAATTCAATCAATCAACTAATCAATCAAATCAAATCAAGCAAAATTCAATCAATTAATCAATAAACTAATCAATCAAATCAGTCAAATCAAAGAAAATTCAATCAATCAACTAATCAATCAAATCAAATCAAGCAAAATTCAATCAATTAATCAATAAACTAATCAATCAAATCAGTCAAATCAAAGAAAATTCAATCAATCAACTAATCAAATCAAATCAAGCAAAATTCAATCAATCAATCAATAAACTAATCAATCAAATCAGTCAAATCAAACAAAATTCAATCAATCAACTAATCAATCAAATCAAACAAAATTCAATCAATCAACTAATCAATCAAATCAGTCGATTCAAAGAAAATTCAATCAATCAACTAATCAATCAAATCAAATCAAGCAAAATTCAATCAATCAATCAAATCAAATCAAATCAAGCTAAATTCAATCAATCAATCAAAGCAAATCAAATCAAACACAATTCAATCAATCAATCAAATCAAATCAAATCAAACAAAATTCAATCAATCAATCAACTAATCTATCAAACCAGTCAAATCAAGCAAAATTCAATCAATCAACTAAATCAAATCAGTCAAATCAAGCAAGTCAATCAACCAATCAAATCAGTCAAATCAAGCAAAATTCAATCAATCAATCAATCAATCAATCAATCAATCAATCAACAAACTAATCAATCACATCAGTCAAATCAAGCAAAAGTCAATCAACTAATCAATCAATCAATCAATCAATTAATTAAATCTGTCAAATCAAGCAAAATTCAATCAACCAATCAATCAATCAATCAATTAATCAATCAATCAATCAATCAATCAATTAAATCTGTCAAATCAAGCAAAATTCAATCAACCAATCAATCAATCAATCAATTAATCAATCAATCAATCAATCAATCAATCAATCAATCAATCAATCAATCAATCAATCAATCAATTAATCAAATCCGTCAAATCAAGCAAAATTCAATCAACCAATCAAGCAAATCAAGCAAAAGCAATCAATCAATCAACAAATCAAATCAATATTCAACCAACATTTCAACAATCAACATTCAATATTCAAACAATCCAATCAATCAACCAATCAGTCAAATCAACCAACATTCAACCAACATCCAATCAATCAATCAAATCAACCAACATCCACTGTGACAGAGAGACTCTGCTATAATCCACATCACTGGGATGTAGTGTAAAGAGACGCCTGATACATATAGAGCAGTGCTAATTAGCGGGTGAATATCAGGCACTGTGCTGATTAGCGAGGGCACACTATCTGCGTCTTTATTATCGTCTCTTCAATCCTCTCCAAACAGGTCGGACACGGACAAACATGCTCAGTTTGAGAGAGATTGGAGTCGTCACCTCGAACCTCAATCATGCGCGGTTGCATCACGTCATCCTACACTCTGATTGGTCGCTTCATTCGTCTCACACTCTGATTGGTTCCTGCTCCAGCCGAGCGTCTGGCAACGCTGCGAGTTAATTACTCTCTCTTAGATCTCCTGATGAATTTAATCTTGTATAATAGAAGTTCACGGCCCCGGAATGCAAATGTGCGTTCAGTGGTGACCACGGCCTGACAACACAACACACCGGGCCTATTTGCAAATGAGCTTCTTCAGAAATCTGAATATCATTAGACTAAACGGTGTGAATAAACAGCGAGATATACGACCCGCGCTGACGCACCAACAAACACTGCTGTAAATCCAGGCAGAGGCACTGCTGTCGGGTCATTGCGGGAGAAACAGCAAGGGCAAAGCACGTTTGCTTTCGAAAGCCTGACTTATGAAGAAAAATACATGCATTAATAAATTATTGAGGATTTTATGGCTCATAGAGTGAGAATTTATACTCCAGCATTAAAAAAAGACTCACTTTTAATCAAAATTATATTTAAAAAAAATCCTAACTGCACTTGTTTCACTTCAGCATTGCTGATTAACTAGTTATTCAATTAAAAAATATATCAATTGTTATATATATATATATTATAAAATCCTAGTATAATTTATTATTGCATGTATTTTCCTAATAAACAGTAGAGCTGCACGATTAATCGTTAAAAGATCACGATCTCGATTCGACCCCCTAGGCGATCTTAATCCAGCATTTTTACGATTCTGCCATCATATTTTCAAGTTCAGGAGAGAAGAAAGGCGGCCTCATAAGTCTTCACATTGTATTATATACGTAGCTTAGCAACCTAGACACCTCCAAATAGTGCTGAAAGAGTCACTTATTGTATATATATACTATATAAGGTATAATTCACCCAAAAATGTAATTTCTGTCTTAATGTAATGATGTATTCACGGCCGCGAAATCACACGTCACGTGAACTGACTGTGTCGTGAGCTGTTACCACAGAAAGGGCGGGCGCGCGCCTGTGAATGAAGTTTACTTTAGTAAACAGAACCTGCATAGGCTGTGAATAACAGGTAATAAAGTTGTAAATAACATTCAGTTTGTGGTACAGAGTGATCGTTTGGGAGCCGCGCGGAAGTATAAACCGCTTTTAGCAGTGAAAATGAAACCGAAAGCACGCACATCATTTAAATGATCATATCGCATTTTAGAGTTACGATTGCGACAAGCATTTAATGTTTTCCTTTCATAGCGAACACAAATTGTTGTGCATGAGAATAAATGTTTAACAGTGTCAGTTTAACTACTCTAGCTTGTATAAAGTTGAATATAATGCAAGAGGGAATATAATAATGACAAATGTCTCATTTTACCAGTGAAAAAATGGTCGAAACATATGTCTCAAACATCATAATTCAACTTCAGAATTATTAATGGTTGTGTTCTGATGTCATTTACCTTTAAATTACACCTATATAATCGTGAGAAAAATCGTGATCTTTATTTTAAGCAAAAAAAAAAAAAATCGCGATTCTCATTTTAGCCAGAATCGTGCAGCTCTAATAAACAGTATATAAATTTTTTAAAGTCTGACTTATGAAGGAAAACACATGCATGAATAAATTATATTAGGGTTTTATGGATCATACAGTGAATTCACACTCATAAGAAAGACTTTTACTCAAAATTATATAAAAAAAAAACAATTCCAACTGTATCGACAAGTTTGTTTCATTTCAGCATTAGCAAATAACACAAATAATTTCAATTAAAGAGCCCCTATTATGGGTTTTTGAGAATGACCTTCCATATAGTGTGTAACACAGCTCTAAGTGAAGTGAAATATCCAGCTAAGGCTTAAATCTGAAAGTGGACAGTGTTTAAAAATATTGATTCATCTAAAAAAAAAAAGAAAAAAAAAAAAGGAGTCGACTCCTAGTGGTTTAAATTAATCGTCTTCATAACGAGTCTTTAGCCGTTTCGGCATGACGTGGATACTAGGGTTGGGCCGATAGACGATGGCATCGAACATCGGCGATGGTCGATAGACATCGCGATGCTGAGACGGCATTGCCGATCCTCCAACCCTGCCCCCGTCGCAACCCGCTCGTAAAAAATGCACACTCCGGCTCGTTTACACTAATACAGCTTAGTTCAATTCAATTCAATTCATCTTTATTTGTATAGCGCTTATACAATGTAGATTGTGTCAAAGCAGCTTCACATGGAAGGTTATAGTGAATTGAAACAGAGTCAGTTCAGTTTTCAGTGTTTAAGTTCAGTTCAGTTTAGCTCAGTTCAGTGTGGGTTAATAATCACTACTGAGAGTCCAAACACTGAAGAGCAAATCCAAAGCTTAGTTTTAAAATGGCATTATAAAACGAAAATGATCCACATCCACGCTGGCGTTTCATCGATCATTTCTGAACAGCCCTCCAGTCCACTTAAAACGCACATCACGTGACCACACACACATACACACACACACACACACACACACACACACACACTGTCATGCGCTCGTCTGAGCTCCAGAGAACAGTGTACGTCGGACAGTTTATCAACGACTCTTCGGTCTATCAGGTAACCACAGCGTCAGTACACTGCTTCAAACTTTCGCTTTCACGCTTGTACTTTGTCATTTTAGTGTAAACCTCAGATACTGTTGGTTGCGCACCTTTTTTACCAACCAAATTTGTGGACGTCATTATGATAACACAGATCACTCTGCCTACTCATGCCGCACGGGACGCGGACGGCGCCCTGACTGCTCTGCCACCCAAGGCAGCCGCTTTGGTCGCCTCTATGGACGCGCGGCCCTAGTGGTAAATTTGTGTGTAACTTATCTTTATTTATTTATGATTTTGTTATGGGTAAAACAAAGACCATGCGGGTCAGGTACTGTAGTTGAAACGGCAGGCTACAAATAATTAATTCGTTATGAATTAATTAATTATTCATAAATAATTAATTCACCTCCGCCTATGAAGACGATGCCATCGTCCATCGCGATGTTTCACATTAGACATCGTACGATGCTAAATTGGTCAACATCGCCCAACACTAGTGGATACGAAACGTAATTGTTGCTCGCGCAAATTTAAACCTGCGGCCCCGCCCACTAACACAGCAGCACAGACAAACAGATCCTGAAGTCATGAGTCATGAAGACGCGGTGCGCTCCTGGATATTATTGGAAGTGTGAGGGGTTCAGAAATCTGCACGCTTACAATGGGCGATCTATCAGTAAACAGCTCATGGATTAGTTTCTTCCTCCATCTTGTAATGGACAGACAATACACCAGGGGTGCGGGCAAAATAAGGACAGTTAATTAGGCACAAAGTCAAACAAAGGCAGGCTGCTGCACGCTGGGCTTCGGGTTAGTGCGCAGCACTGGAAAGGCTTACGAAGGCTCAGGGCGAGCGCGATGGGAGCCCGCAGAGATAGCTTGTCAGAGGACAGAGGAGGAGCGCTGGTGAGCGCTACAACCCTCCGGCTGGGGATGTGATCGTTGGGCAAAGCAGAGTACAGGTAAGCCCTGAGAACATATAACACTTCAGGCAAGAGGTGCCACAGCAATGATTGCAAATAGAAATGATCTACATGTTTTGTTACTTGTAACCGCGTGTACTGTATCAGCTTAACTCTTTATATTCTCATACCGCGTCTAATGCCACGTTGTAAACGCGACGCGTGCTGCTTTGTTTACGGTGTTAAATGCGTTTGTGAGCTCGTTACACTGTCGCTTGTCTTCGCTATGGCCACCGTTAGCTGATCCTACACACGTGCAGCGGTCAAGGTTCAGAAAAGTTCAGTTTGTGCTGCTGTGTGGATTAATACTGAATGTGTGTCATAGTTAAGAATAGAGTAATATGCTGGTGTTTAACTGCACTGCTTTCGACGCTGAGGTGTCTGAATAACACTGTTGAGAACCGGGTTCTGTTTACTGTGGTGTTAGTAAGTTTACTATGAAGCGTGTTTCGGGCGTCCGCTGCGATCGGATCCTACACTAATGTTGGCGACCCGGGGGCTTGATAAACCGCGCTGGGCATTTTACTGTCTTGGTCTGAACGCTGTCGACCAATCATAACAGGCTGTCATCGGTCCAATCAGCGCAGATTAGCTTTGTGCTAAGAAGGGTTTGGGAACAAATGACTCGCTGAACGATTCATATGGGAGTCGCTGGGATAATAAGACCATGAAAGTGTTTTTTGACATTGCATGCAGATCAGTGTGTTGTTGGAGACCCGTAAAACTGAAATATGACCATTTTGTAATGTGTAATAGGGGCTCTTTAATCAATTAACCAATTAATAGATTTTTTTAAAAGGATATCATAATGATACATGAGGCTTTAAGTACTTTTAAAAATTGATATATAGCAATAAATATATATATATATACACTTTTCTACAGCCTGACTTACATGCATTCATAAATTATATGAGGCTTTTATGGCTATTCATACTGGAGCGTTTACAAAACTCACTTTTAATAAAACTTATGTTAAAAAAACTGTATATATTTCCTGACTTGTGAAAAAATACATAAATCATTTAAATCAGGCGTTTATGGCTCATGTTCTGTGACAAAGTGATAATTTAAATCACTTTTAATCAGAATTATATTAAAAAGGAATGTGAACTACACTGTGTCACTGCATTATTGCTAATTAAGTAGTCGTTAGTAAAAAAAATCAATTAATTAAAAAAGTTGTGAATGGGTTGTGAATAATAATGTTCCATAAGGCTTAAAACTTTTAAAAAATTATAAAAATTATAAATATATATTTAAAGCTTAAAGAAATGTATGCATGCATACGCTATATCAGAATAGTATTGCTTATATAGTGAGAATTCATACTGGAGCATTTAAAAAACTCAATTTTAATCAAAATAATATTAAATAAACTATATATTTTCTGACTTATGAAAAATACAAACATAAATGATTTATATCAGGCTTTTATGGCTCATGTTCTATGATAAAGTGATAAGTCATACTCAAGCATGAAAATAAAATCACTTTTATTATATATATTATTATAATATATTAGTAAAAAAAATCTATTAATTAATAAAAAAAAGAAGTTGAGAATTATATCATATTATATAAAATTATATATATTTATTATATAATATATATTATATGACTTGTAAAGACAAATACATGCATGCATAAATTATATCAGGATTTTATTGAATATTTAGTGAGAATTCACACTTAAGCATTTAAAAAACTCACTTTTAATCAAAATTATGTTTTAAAAAAAATCCTCACAACACTTGTTCAACCTTAACATTGCTAATACTAGGAATACACTCACCGGCCACTTTGTTAGGTACACCTGTCCAACTGCTCGTTAACACAAATTTCTAATCAGCCAATCACATGGCAGCAGCTCACTGCATTTAGGCATGTAGACATGGTCAAGACGATCTGCTGCAGTTCAAAGCGAGCATCAGAATGGGGAAGAAAGGGGATTTAAGTAACTTTGAACGTGGCATGGTTGTTGGTGCCAGACGGGCTGCTCTGAGTATTTCAGAAACTGCTGATCTACTGGGATTTTCACGCACAACCATCTCTAGGGTTTACAGAGAATGGTCCAACAAAGAGGAAATATCCAGTGAGCGGCAGTTCTGTGGGCGCAAATGCCTTGTTGATGCCGGAGGTCAGAGGAAAATGGCCAGACTGGTTCCAGCTGATAGAAAGACAACAGTAACTCAAATAAGCACTCGTTACAACCGAGGTCTGCAGAAGAGCATCTCTGAACACACAACACGTCCAACCTTGAGGCGGATGGGCTACAGCAGCAGAAGACCACACCGGGTGCCACTCCTGTCAGCTAAGAACAGGAAACTGAGGCTACAATTCACACAGGCTCACCAAAACTGGACAAGAGAAGATTGGAGAAATGTTGCCTGCTCTGATGAGTCTCCATTTCTGCTGCCACATTCGGATGGTCGGGTCAGAATTTGGCATCAACAACATGAAAGCATGGATCCATCCTGCCTTGTATCAGCGGTTCAGGCTGGTGGTGGTGGTGTAATGGTGTGGAGGATATTTTCTTGGCACACTTTGGCCTCATTAGTGCCAATTGAGCATCGTGTCAACACCACAGCCTACCTGAGTATTGTTGCTGAGCATGTCCATCCCCTTATAACCACAGTGTCTCTATCTTCTGATCCCAGCAGGATAACACACAATGTCATAAAGCGCCAATCATCTCAGACTGGTTTCTTGAACATGACAATGAGTTCACTGTACTCAAATGGCCTCCACAGTCACCAGAACTCAATCCAATAGAGCACTTTTGGGATGTGGTGGAACGGGAGATTGGCATCATGGATGTGCAGCCGACAAATCTGCAGCAACTGTGTGATGCTATCATGTCAATATGGAGCAAAATCTCTGAGGAATATTTCCGGTACCTTGTTGAATCTGTGCCACGAAGGATTAAGGCAGTTCTAAAGGCAAAAGGGGTCCAACCCGGTACTAGTAAGGTGTACTGTACCTAATAAAGTGGCCAGTGAGTGTATATTGCATTTCCATCAGTTTTGACAGGTTTAGTCCTCACACATTATTAATGTAATGAACTGCTCACCTGCGCTTGTGTTTGTGTTCTGCAGGACAGACGTCCACTGGCTGAAATCATCAGAGATCAGTTTAGCGGAGCTGAAGAACGCAGGATCCGCCAGCAGAGACTGAACCTCCACCAACACCTTCGTTACTCTAAATAAACATCAGAATAAATTAATAAAATGTTTGTACTTCTAATGTTATTTTGCTGTAAAAGGCGTTTGTCAGTCCTTTTTTAAACGCAGTAAATAAATAAGAAAAGTAAAACGTGTGTGTTTTTTGTGAGACTCACGTGGAGTTGTTGAAGTTGTTCACCTGTCCAGGAGCTTCTCCAGGTGTGGGGAAACTGACACACGGGTTCTGCATGTTACACAACATGCCCTGTATCCATGGCAACACACCTGCCGAGGGGAGGGGCTTATTGGGGTAGTGGCCTGAGAGGGAAAAAACATTCAAATAAGTGGGACAATCAAGCATTTGTTAATACATACACATAATCAAATCAAATCACTTTTATTGTCACATCATCAGCAGCACGTGTGCTATGATGAGTGAAAAGCTTAGGTGCTGGCTCCAGACAGTGCAAAATACAGACAGTGTAAATACAACGACAGTGCGAAATACAGACAGTGCAAATACAACGATAGTGCAGAATACAGACAGTGCAAATACAACGACAGTGCAAAATACAGACAGTGCAAAATACAGACAGTGCAGAATACAGACAGTGCAGAATACAGACAGTGCAATATACAACAACATACTCACAAAAAAACAAGACAATGTAAAATTGGCAATGTTGACAGCAATACGTACGATGGATAGGTGTACACATAGTTGTAGGCAGTATCGTTTTAAGTATGGATTTGTTAAAGTGCAGTGCATGCTACATCTTGATGGTGTGCAGTGCGGGGTATGGAAGAGTTTGTGTGGGGTGTGTCATTAATAAACTTAATAAACAATTAAACATTTACAATTAAATTAGTGTGAATCAATTATGTTTTCCGCAATTCTGGTGTGACATAATCAGATTTGATTTGTTTGAAAACACATTCAATCCTAAAGGAGCTATTTCATGATGATGATAATAATAATAATAAGTTTTGATCATGTAGTTGATGCTGTCTTTACTTAAGTATGAATTAAGTCACTAAACTTTATTTTGCATTAAAATATGTTAATTTTATTAGTTTTTTGATACTATTCTATCAATTGTATTTCAGATTTGAAAATGCTAATGTTTTGCTAATATATTAAAATCTAATCTAACATAATTTAATATAAATAATATTCTAATCTAATATGATATAATATAATATAATGCAATATAGTATTATAATCTAATGTAATATAGTGTCATTTAATAATATAATATAATAGACGTTGTCCTCATTTTAATGTTTTAATATAACTTATTTTTAAAAATAATTTAATAATTTTAATATAATTAAATTTTATATAAATAAGAATATAATATAATATAATATAATATAATATAATATAATATAACATAATATAATATAATATAATATAATATAATATAATATAATAATATAATATAATATAATATAATATAAAATAATATAATATAATATAACATAACATAATATAATATAATATAATATAAAATAATATAATATAATATAATATAATTTAATATAATATAATATAATATAATATAATATAATATAATCCAGTTTCCCCCACAGTCCAAACACTTGCGTTATAGGGGAATTGATTAACTAAATTGGCCGTAGTGTATGTGTGTGAAAGAGTGTACATGGGTGTTTCCCAGTGATGGGTTGCAGCTGGAAAGGCATCCACTGCGTAAAACATATGCTGGATAAGTTGGCGGTTCATTCCGCTGTGGCGACCCCAGATTAATAAAGGGACTAAGCAGAAAAGAAAATGAATGAATGATTGAATAATAGATGTTGTCTTAATTTTTTATGTTGTAATAAAACTTATTTTTAAAAATAATTTAATAATAATTTTTATATAATTTATTCATTCATTCATTTTCTTTTCAGCTTAGTCCCTTTATTAATCTGGGGTCGCCACAGCGGAATGAACCGCCAATTTATCCAGCACATGCAGATGCCCTTCCAGCTGCAACCCATCACTGGGAAACACCCATACATTCTCAATAATACTTATACACTATAGACAATTTAGCCTACCCAATTCACCTGTACCGCATTGTCTTTAGACTTGTGGGGGAAACCGGAGCACCTGGAGGAAACCCACGCCAACACAAGGAGAACATGCAAACTCCACACAGAAACGCCAACTGATCCAGCCGAGGCTGGAACCAGCGACCTTCTTGCTGTGAGGTGAGAGCGCTTCCCACTGCGTCGCCTTAATATAATTTAATTTTAGATAAATAATATAATATAATATAATATTCAATTCATCTTTATTTCTATAGCACTTTTACCATGTAGATTGTGAAAGCAGCTTCACATAAATATAAACAACAATATCATATAGTATAATATAATGTAATATAAAATTATATAGTAGGTGTTGTCTTAATTTTTAATGTTTTAATATAACTTATTTTAAAAAATAATTTCATGATAATTTTAATATAATTAAATTGAATATAAATAAAAATATAATATAATAGCTGTTGTCTTCATTTTTATTTTATGTTTTAATACATCTTATTTTTTTTTAAATCACTGTAGCCTCTATTTAAACAGTTACTGTAAATCACAACAATGAATTGAAATAGAAATATAATCATATATTTATAACAGTTTATTTTTTTTAGTTTAATTTTTCAACCTAATTCAGTTTATTTTTAGTGTTTTGGTAATGAATTTTAGTGCAACACATTTTTGTCAAAGTTTAACAGATTATTTCATGACAAACACACAAAGCTTATTTACCTCGATAATGTATAATATACAAGCATACACACAAATATACAATAAAAAACATAGATATAATCGTTTAATTTAATTATTCGCAGTTCATTCAATTAACAGTTGCAATTACGATTTACATTATACCAATTACCTTCCACTGAGATTATCTAATTAGCAAAACACCCACACACTATCGTTTTTATGGCATCTAAATAACGTTTGACGGCAGAAACGTGAATATGATTTAAGTTATACTTACATTCGCTTTTATAAACGGGATAGTTGGTGGATCTGACCGCCACCAGAATGAAGAAGAGAAATAAAGGCCAGACCAACTCCACCAGCAGCCGCAACTGAGGAAGGAAAAAAACACTTTACACAACAATACAAGGACCAAACAATTCACTGAACTCAAGAGTCGGTTCACAGCTCGATTCACAATCCGATCTCTCACGATTTATTTGTTTTTAATTACAAAATGAAATTGAATATATGGTAAATTGAAATTAGTTAAAAATATCTTTAATTGCAGTTGTTGCTGCATTTGCCCGCATCCGTTACGTTCGTTTTCAACACTCCAGGGATCAAACGATTCACTGAACTCACGATTCGGTTCACAATTCACGATCCGATCTCTGACGATTTGTAATTACAAAATAAGATTAAATACTTTATATGATAAAATAAAAAGTGTGTTATTGCAAAACTAAGACGAAATTGTTAATAAATGCTAAATCAAATAAATAAGTTAGACAAATTAAAATAAATCTCTTCATAAATACACAATATTTAAATTTCAAATTAAAGGTGCAGCACACATGAGCAGTTCTTATCTAAAGTAGACTGAATCATTTCGTGATTTGAAGCGAAAACACCACGGTCTGACTTTGTTAAATAAAAATAACTAAATAAATAAATAAATAAATAAATAAATAAATAAAAACGTGAAGGAAACAGCAGAATCTGAATGAGCTGCAGATTCACTCTCTGCCAGCAGGTGGCGCTTATAAACAGCAGTAATTTTTCTGCTGTTTCCTGGTTACCACTGTAAACAAAGCAGCCCCAGGGTTGCCAAGTCCATAAAAATGGGCTACTAATCGTCGTTTATTCTTTCTGTGGATTTGAGGTTTGACATTTTGCATCAGTTACATTCATATGGGTGTGTTTTACTCTACAGAATTTATATTTTACCAATGACAACAACTGCGCTAGGAGTGAGCACACTTTTGATTAGTCATTGGGCTAGTTATGGGCTAGTTTTGATTGGCCATTGGGGTAATTTTGGGCTAGTTTTGGTTGGTCATTGGGCTAGTTTTGATGGGTCATTTAGGAACATTTTGGGTTAGTTTTGATGGGTCATTTGGCATAATTTTGGGCTAGATTTGGTTGGTCATTGGGCTTGGCCATTGGGCTAGTTTTGGTTGGTTATTGGGCTAGTTTTGATGGGTCGTTTAAGATAATTTTTGAGCTACTTTTGGTTGGTAATTGGGCTTGGCCATTGGGCTAGTTTTGATGGGTCATTTGGGATACTTTTTAGGCTAGTTTTGGTTGGTCATTGGCCTCAGCCATTGGGCTAGTTTTGGTTGGTTATTGGGCTAGATTTAATAGGTCATTTGGGATAATTTTGGGGTAGTTTTGGTTGGTCATTGGGCTTGGCCATTGGTCTAGTTTTGATGGGTAATTTGGGATAATTTTGGGTTGGTTTTGATTGGTCATTTGGTATAATTGTGGGCTAGTTTTAGTTGGTCATTGGGCTTGACCATTGGACTAGGTTTGATTGGTCATTGGACTAGGTTTGATTGGTCATTGGACTAGTTTTGATTGGTCATTGGGCTAGTTTTGATGGGTCATTTGGGATAATTTTGGGTTAGTTTTGATTTGTCATTTGGGATAATTGTGGGCTAGATTTAGTTGGTCATTGGGCTTGGCCATTGGACTAGGTTTGATTGGTCATTAGACTAGTTTTGATTGGTCATTGGACTAGTTTTGATGGGTCATTTGGGATACTTTTTAGGCTAGTTTTGGTTGGTCATTGGGCTCGACCATTGGCTAGTTTTGGTTGGTTATTGGGCTAGTTTTGATGGGTCATTTAAGATAATTTTTGGGCTACTTTTGGTTGGTAATTGGGCTTGGCCATTGGGCTAGTTTTGATGGGTCATTTGGGATACTTTTTAGGCTAGTTTTGGTGGGTCATTGGGCTCAGCCATTGGGCTAGTTTTGGTTGGTTAATGGGCTAGATTTAATAGGTCATTTGGGATAATTTTGGGGTAGTTTTGGTTGGTCATTGGGCTAGGCCATTGGGCTAGTTTTAATGGGTCATTTGATAATTTTGGGCTAGTTTTGGTTGGTCATTGGACTTGGCCATTTAACTAGTTTTGATTGGTCTTTGGACTGATTTTAATTTGTCATATTAGTTTTGGTTGGTCATTGGGCTTGGCCATTGGGCTAGTTTTGATTGATTTCATTTGGGATAATTTTGGGCTAGTTTTAATTGGCCATCAGGCAAGTTTTGGATGGTGATTGTGATAGTTTTTATTGTCATTGGACTAGATTTGGGATAGTTTTGATTGGTCATATTGGCCAAGTTTTGGACTTCTTTTGATTGGTCATTAGTTTTGATTGACCATCGGGCTAGTTTTGATTAGTCATTGGGCTAATTTTGATTGGTAATTGGGATAATTTTGATTGACCATTGCGCTTGTTTTGATTGGTAATTGGGTTAGTTTTGATTGACCATTGAGCTTGTTTTGATTGGTAATTGGGTTAGTTTTGATTGACCATTGAGCTCGTTTTTATTGACCATTGGGCTAGTTTTGATTGACCATTGGGCTAGTTTTGATTGACCATTGGGCTCGTTTTGATTGGTCGTTGTACTAGTTTTAATTAGTCCTTGAACTAGCTTTGATAGACCATTGAGCTTGTTTTGATTGGCAAGTGAATTACGTTTGGGCTAGTTTTGTTTAGATAGTGGACTAATTTTGAGATCGTTTTAATTGGTCATTGGGCTAGATTGGTTGTGTAAACCTGGTAACCTTGGGCACTCATCAACCCTACATTAGTATGTATCAGCCAGAGGCAAGATAAACAGAAAATATCATAATATTTTTGTCCTAAAGACCGTCAGTTTCCCTCAGGGATTCATTCATATGAACTCCTACTCCAGTTGTATCATATTTTTTTGGCATCTCGACCATTTGAATCATCACATATTTTAATCGATTTTCAACCAGTTCATTGTTAAATCCCCACAACGCTCATCATCTCACATCTTCATCTTCCATTAGCTTCAGCTCACTCGTCTTGAGGAAAAAAGGTCTTTCTTTTGTTTTTGAACTAATAATTTTGGCCTTCATGTGGCTTCATTGGATAAGGCAGAATGCAGGCAGATCGGCAAACACTCTGAGTTTCTGAGAATAAAAGTGGGGTCGCTGGAGGCACAGTTCTGCTTTTATGTATCTTTGATTCTGTTATTGTAGCTCTAAAGCATCAGCACAATAACATCAGTCTCCTAAAAGTTCTTAACAGGTTTTGACAACCTCTAGAGCAATCACACAAACTCTACATGAGGGTCTTTTTTTATCTGATAGTCCATCAAAATATAAGTTTGGTTAGTATTGTAATCCTTAAATCATGGTTTCCAATCCAATTCTGAATAAATAAATGATAAATAATTATTGTATTAAAAATGAACTATAGGATTTACTGTAAATTACTATAGACTGAACAGTATTAACATGGCAATATGCTTTCAAAAGAAGAGCGTTTACAATGTACCATATACAATTATATATTCAAAAAGGCGACAACACCAGAGCTCCAAAAATGCACATTTATTAAATTAAAAAAGGCTGACACAAAGCATGTAACGCTTCGAGCACACGGCTCTTCATCAGACAGTGTTCATCACAGTAAGGTGCTCCTTTTTGTACACTTCCGGATCACATGATCTCCTACTATCTCACAACAAGAAAAAACGAAAAAGAGGGTATGTTCGTTACCTATGTCTCAATTTAGTCGTGTCCGTCGGATCTGCAGTAGAGATGAAGATTTTTAACAGCAATCAGTTTATCAGATAGACTTAGAGAACGATCTTATAAAGAGGAGTGGATACAATCTGTGCATAATCACTTCAAAGATACGTCACAAGAGGATAGCTTAGTTAAAAACAATAAAAAAGCATGTTCGTCGTATTAATTGTTATATGATATATTCGCCTGTGACTAAAGACATTAATAAAGTGCTATTAAAACACTGGCATATTATTTCAAGTGATCCTACCCTCAAAGAGTGTTAAAAATTCATACCGTTTAGTACACAAAAGAACATCTAATATCCGCAATATGTTGGTAAGAGCTGATCTAAAACCCGCTCCGCATTTTTAAAATACTATACCACACCACAGCCTGGTCAGTACCTGGATGGGAGACCACATGGGAAAACTAGGTTGCTGTTGGAAGGGGTGTTAGTGAGGCCAGCAGGGGGCGCTCAAACTGTGTGAGTCCTAATGCCCCAGTAAAAGTGAAGGGGATCCTACACTGTCAGTGAGTACCGTCTTTCGGATGAGATGTAAAACCAAGGTCCTGACTCTCTGTGGTCATTAATAATCTCATGGCACTTCTCGTAAAGAGTAGGGGTGTAACCCCGGTGTCCTGGCCAAAGTCCCTCAATCGGCCCTTACCGGCCTCCCAATCATCCCCATCCACTGAATTGGCTCTATCACTGTCTCTCCACTCCACCAATAGCTGGTGTGTGGTGAGCGCACTGGCGCCGTTGTCCTGTGGCTGCTGACACATCCCCATACAGCAAAAAAAGTTGAAAATTTGCGGCACTATTTTGTGCAAGACTGCTAACGTAGGGTGTACTCACACTATGTACAGTTGCCTTGAACCGGGCCAAAGCACACTTGTCGCCCCTCCAGTCTTCCCCAACGGCCCGCACTCACATTACATTTGGGCCTGGGCGCGCTTACGTCATCGATGATGTGCTGTTCAGCAAGCGCTCTCGCTCAGCACAGTGGAGATTTCTTTAGTTTGACATGCAGTGACACGCAGTCAAATATTTCGCCGAACAGATCAGCCACTTTAGACGCTCATAAAGTCCTCGTGCTGCAGGAATTAGGAGGTTTGCTGAAGGTGCAGCTGTCTTGCAGTGAGGGGTTTGCGTCTTTAATAAACTACGACAGTTTGCGTTCATTGAACAGTACGAATGATTAATAAATCCATATCAAACAGTCCCTTAAAAGTCACGTCTCTCTTTCAGTTTCGGGCTCAGGCACGCTTGCACTCACACTGGAAGCGTTCCGCCCAAGTGAACCATGCTCAGGCCCACCTCTTCCAACCGGGCCAGGGCCTCCCAACTGAACCTTGCCTGAGCCCGATTCAGAGCACTCACACTTCTCAAACGATCCGGGAAACGGGTCTGGGCACAGTTCGGATAGCATAGTGTGAGTACGCCCGTAATCTATATGTTGCAGTGCCCGTGTGGTTTATGTTATGTCGGTAAGATGAGCAGGCCTTTAAAAATTTGCATTCTTGAACATCGATGTGCTATTCGACATCATGATCCTAGATCCTTGAAATCAAGTCCTGTTGCGCAGCTTTTCAGTTATGAGACATTCTGTCTCTACTCTACAATACATAGGGATTGAAGTAGTGAAGTGTCCACGTCGAGGGGGAGATCTTAACAAATTGCTGACACATCATGAAGACTTTTGTATTTTCACTCTAGACACATTGTGTCCAAGAGGTTTAAATGAGGAGTTTGACATTCGTCCGTTTCTTTAATAACTCTTTAATGTTTAATCAGGTGTTTGGGTAAAGGTGTTTTTGGCTGTATTTTGTTGTATTATTTTGATGTATTTCCTTGTTTTATTCTGTTTTCTTTATTTTGTGATGTAGTATTACGGTTTGTTTCTGTATTTTTGTTTTGAATATCTAAGTTGTATAATTTATAAATGTGTATTTTTTTTTTATTTTTTCTTGTTGTGAGATAGTAGGAGATCATGTGATCCGGAAGTGTACAAAAAGGAGCCCCTTACTGTGATGAACACTGTCTGATAATGTGCTGGAAACGTTACACGCTTTGTGTCGGCCTTTTTTAATTTAATAAATTGGAGCTTTGGCGTTGTCGTCTTTTTTAATATATATTTTGCACTTTTTTGCGGTTTGGCAGAGCACCCAGTTAAGAGTGATGTGCGTGCTTTTGTACATTTTTTCACCATATACAATTACACAAAGAAGATACAGTTGGAGTCAAAAATATTCGTCCTCCTGTGAAATATTTATTCTTTTTCAAATATTTGCAATTAAATATTTAATTGAAGAAGGTGTCTTCCAGAAACTGGCAGTAGGACTGGGAGTTGAGCTTGACTCCATCCTCAACCTGAAAAGGCCCCACAAGCTCATCTTTGATGATACCAGCCCAAACCAGTTCTCCACCTCCACCTTGCTGGCGTCTGAGTCGGACTGGAGCTCTCTGCCCTTTACCGATCCAGCCACGGGCCCATCAAGACTCACTCTCATTTCATCAGTCCATAAAACCTTAGAGAAATCAGTCTTGAGATATTTCTTGGCCCAGTCTTGACGTTTCAGCTTGTGTGTCTTGTTCAGTGGTGGTGGTTTTTCAGCCTTTCTTACCTTGGCCATGTCTCTGAGTATTGCACACCTTGTGCTTTTGGGCACTCCAGTGATGTTGCAGCTCTGAAATATGGCAAAACTGGTGGCAAGTGGCATCTTGGCAGCTGCACGCTTGACTTTTCTCAGTTCATGGGCAGTTTATTTTGCGCCTTGGTTTTTCCAGACGCTTCTTGCGACTCTGTTGACTATTTTGAATGAAACGCTTGATTGTTGGATGATCACGCTTCAGAAGCTTGGCAATTTTAAGAGTGCTGCATCCCTCTGCAAGATATCTCACTATTTTTGACTTTTCGGAGCCTGTCAAGTCCTTCTTTTGACCCATTTTGCCAAAGGAAAGGAAGCTGCCTAATAATTATGCACACCTGATATAGGGTGTTGATGTCATTAGACCACACCCCTTCTCATTACAGAGCTGCACATCACCTAATATGCTTAATTGGTAGTAGGCTTTCGAGCCTATACAGCTTGGAGTAAGACAACATGCATAAAGAGGATGATGTGCTCAAAATACTCATTTGCCTAATACTTCTGCACTGCCTGTAGTGTCTTGTACAATATCTAGTCAACTATTATGTGCTGTCATCATGACAAAGAGAAAAGAAAGTTATTAAATAAAAAAGAAATGTGTTTAGAAATGTGTTGAAAAATCTTCGTTAAACAGAAATTGGGGAAACAAAATATACAGGAGGGCTGATAATAATTCTGACTTCAACTGTACATAAAATAAAAATATACATAATAAATAAAAAAATATACAATAAATACACAGCCTTTCAACGACACAATCTGCGACTCAGCTCACAAACTGATTGATGGATTTGGGATTTCAGAAGTTTCCAGCAAACTCATTGTGGTTGTTGTTCTTGACGTTGTATTGATTTTTGGTTTTATTTGATCTTTTGGTGTGTGTGGCAGGGGTTTTAGCACTTTTTACACTCGGCTCCAGTCTACAAATACAGTGCTGATGGGGCTAACGCTTTCTGACTGTGTTTTAGTTTTAGTCTGGAAATGAAAAGCTTCTGATTTGAAGCCGTGCAGCTGCATGTGTGTGTATGAGCGCGTTGTGTGTGTGTGCACTTTGCAGCGGTCTGAATGGGAAAGTGTGTTCTGTCTGCTACATTATTTATACTGTAGAAGTCTGCAGGCAGAATGAGAGAGAATACCAGATCACATCACATCACATACTGTGTGTGTGTGTGTGTGTTCAGGACAGAAAGGGAATTACAAATAATTCTCTGGGAAACTATAAGAATGTGTGTGTATGCTGTAATTTACCTGTACGTTCGAGTATTGAGTTGTTTACCTGTAAGACTGAATCTGAATCATTCATTCATTTTCTTTTCGGCTTAGTCTCTTTATTAATCTGGGGTCGCCACAGTGGAATGAACCGCCAACTTATCCAGCATATGTTTTACACAGCGGATGCCCTTCCAGCTGCAACCCATCTCTGGGAAACACCCATACACACTTATTCACACACATACACTATGGCCCATTTAGTTCATCAATTCCCCTATAGTGCATGTCGGTGTTATGGTTTTGCTAGGTGGTTGCTAGGGTGTTCTTAGTGGTTGCTAAGTGGTTGCTAAGGTGTTGCTAGGCGGTTGCAAGGGGGTGCTAGCTGGTTGCCAGTATGTTCTGAGTGGTTGTTAGGCGGTTGCTAAGGCATTGCTAGGTGGTTGCTATGGGGTTGCTAGGTGGTTGCTATGAAGTTGCTTGGGTGTTCTAGGTCGTTGCTAAGAGGTTGCGAGGTGGATGCTAGGGTGTTTTAAATGGTTACTAAACGGTTGCTAATGTGTTGCTATGTGGTTGCTAAGGCGTTCCTAGGTGGT
>LR812525.1:88078261-88116200 GCA_903798195.1 Danio kyathit | reverse complement strand
GTTTATTTAATTTTTATTAGTGTATTCATTAGTTTATTGATTTATTAGTTAATGTATGCATTAGTTTATTTATCCATTTATTGGTTTATTTATTTATTGGTTAGTTTATGTAGTAGTTTATTAGTCTATGTATTTATTTATTTATTTATTTACTTATTTATTTGTTAGTCTATTTATTTGTTAGTCTATTTATTTGTTTGTAGTTAGTTTATTTATTTGTTAGGTAGTCTATTTATTTATTTGTTCATTTGTTAGTTAGTGCATTTATTTATTTGTTAGTGTATTTATTTATTTATTTATTTATTAGTGTATTTATTTATTTATATTTTAGGTAGTCTATTTATTTATTTATTTATTTATATTTTAGGTAGTCTATTTATTTATTTATTTATTAGTTCTATTTATTTATTTATTAGTTCTATTTGTTGATTTGTTAGTCTAATTATTTATTTGTTTGTTAGTCTATTTATTTATTTGTAGTTTATTTATTTATTTGTTTGTTCATTTGTTAGTGCATTTATTTAATTATTTATTTTTTTGTTAGTGTATTTATTTATTTATTTGTTAGTTAGTGTATTTATTTATATGTTAGGTAATCTATTTATTTATTTGTTAGGTAGTCTATTAATTTACTTATTTATTTATTTATTTATTTATTTATTTATTTATTTATTTATTTATTTATTTATTTATTTATTTATTCATTCATTTATTTGTTAGTTAGTATATTTATTTATTTGTTACCTAGTTCCATTTATTTATTTATTTGTTAGTCCAATTATTTATTTGTTAGTCTAATTATTTATTTGTTAGTCTAATTATTTGTTTGTTAGTTAGTCTATTTATTTATTACTTTGTCTATTTATTTATTTATTTATTTATTTATTTATTATTTATTTATTTATTTATTCGTTTTTTTTGTTAGGTAATCTATTTTTATTTTTATTTTTTGGGTAGGCTATTTATTTATTTATTAGTTTCTATTTATTTATTTATTTATTTATTAGTTCTCTTTATTTTTTTCTTAGTTCTATTTATTTATTTCTTAGTTCTATTTATTTATTTATTAGTTCTATTTATTGATTGTTAGTCTAATTATTTATTTGTTTGTTAGTCTATTTATTTATTACTTTGTCTATTTTATTTATTTATTCATTTATTTATTTATTTATTTGTTAGTGTATTTATTTACTTGTTTATTTATTTATTTACTTATTTATTTATTTATTTATTCATTTATTTGTTAGTTAGTATATTTATTTATTTGTTAGGTAGTTCTATTTATTTATTTGTTAGTCTATTTATTTATTTGTTAGTCCAATTATTTATTTGTTAGTGTAATTATTTGTTTGTTAGTCTAATTATTTGTTTGTTAGTTAGTCTATTTATTTATTACTTTGTCTATTTATTTATTTATTTATTTATTTATTTATTTATATATTCGTTTATTTGTTAGGTAGTCTATTTTTTATTTTTATTTTTTGGGTAGGCTATTTATTTATTTATTAGTTCTATTTATTGATTTCTTAGTTCTATTTATTTATTTATTAGTTCTATTTATTGATTTGTTAGTCTAATTATTTATTTGTTTGTTAGTCTATTTATTTGTTACTTTGTCTATTTATTTATTTATTCATTTATTTATTTATTTATTTGTTAGTTAGTGTATTTATTTACTTATTTATTTATTTATTTATATATTTATTCATTTATTGATTTGTTAGTCTAATTATTTATTTATTAGTTCTATTTATTTATTTATTAGTTCTATTTATTGATTTGTTAGTCTAATTATTTATTTGTTAGTCTAATTATTTATTTGTTAGTCTAATTATTTATTTGTTAGTCTAATTATTTATTTGTTTGTTAGTCTATTTATTTATTACTTTGTCTATTTATTTATTTATTTATTTATTTATTTATTTATTTATTTATTTGTTGATTTGTTAGGTAGTCTATTTTGTATTTTTATTTTTTGGGTAGGCTATTTATTTATTTATTTATTTATTTATTTATTTATCTAATTATTTATTTGTTAGTTAGTCTATTTATGTATTACTTTGTCCATTTATTTATTTTTTGTCTATTAATTATTTATTTATTTATTTATTTATTTATTTATTTATTTATTTATTCATGTATGTGTTAGTTAGTATATTTATTTGTTAGGTAGTCTATTTTGTATTTTTATTTTTTGGGTAGGCTATTTATTTATTTATTAGTGCTATCTATTTATTTATTTATTTGTTAGTATATATATTTGTTAGTCTATTTATTTATTAGTTAGTCTATTTATGTGCTAGTCTTCATTTATTATTTATTTATTTATTTATTTATTTATTTGTCAGTTAGTTATTTATTTACTTTTTATTTAGTTAGTTTTTTTGTTTGTTTGCTAGTGAGTTTATTGATTGATTGTGAGATCTCATTTATTTTTTATTTATTTACTTATTCCAGTTAACAAAAGTGTTTTATGACCAATAAAACCTAATTTTTGCATACTAAAATAACCTTGACATGCATGTGTTGTGTTTGTGTAGTCGTGTGCAGTATATGGTATCACATTGATCAGGAGCTGGTGGTCGATATTATAACGCAGGGAAATGTGTGTGTTGTGTATTTTTATTGGTGTGTGTGTCTGGTGTGATTAATGTGAGGGCATAAAATCAGTGTACGGAGAAGTTTTACTGTAAATGAGCGGCCTGTAGTGCAGAGAGCTGATATTACCACGGTAATAGAGGGTAATGAACTGGGCGCCCGGAGAGAAACATCAGCAGTTCTTGTGTTTTCGCTTTATTTTTTTCTCATATCATGTTATTTTTACTCCAGGTTGATTTTGCGGATGCTTATTATCCCTGAGGAGAAACACACACATGCACACGCAGAGGGGTTCTGAGAGATGGAAATGTGTGAGTGCTTGTGTGTGACTAAATGTGTGTTTGTGTATGTGTGTGTCTGTGTATGTACAGTTGCAATCAGAATTATTCGCCCCCCCCCCTTTGATTTTTTTTTTCTTTTTTAAATTTTCCCAAATGTTTAACAGAGCAAGGAAATTTTCACAGTATGTCTGATAATATTTTTTCTTCTGGAGAAAGTCTTATTTGTTTTATTTCGGCTAGAATAAAAGCAGTTTTTTAATTTTTTAAACACCATTTTAAGGTCAATATTATTAGCCCCTTTAAGCTATACATTTTTTCAATAGTCTACAGAACAAACCATCATTATACAATAACTTGCCTAATTACCCTAACCTGCCTAGTTACCCTAATTAACCTAGTTAAGCCTTTAAATGTCACTTTAAGCTGTATAGAAGTGTCTTGAAGAATATCTAGTCTAATATTATTTACTGTCATCATGACAAAGAGAAAATAAATCAGTTATTAGAGATGAGTTATTAAACTATTATGATTAGAAATGTGTTGAGAAAATCTGCTCTCCGTTAAACAGAAATTTGGGGAAAAATAAACAGGGGGGCTAATAATTTGATTGCAACTGTATATCTATATACACACAGGTGTTTCAGCTGATAGAAAGGCAACAGTAACTCAAATAAGCACTCGTTACAACCGAGGTCTGCAGAAGAGCATCTCTGAACACACAACACGTCCAACCTTGAGGCGGATGGGCTACAGCAGCAGAAGACCACACCGGGTGCCGCTCCTGTCAGCTAAGAACAGGAAACTGAGGCTACAATTCACACAGGCTCACCAAAACTGGACAAGAGAAGATTGGAGAAACGTTGCCTGCTCTGATGAGTCTCCATTTCTGCTGCCACATTCGGATGGTCGGGTCAGAATTTGACATCAACAACATGAAAGCATGGATCCATCCTGCATTGTATCAGCGGTTCAGGCTGGTGGTGGTGATGTAATGGTGTGGGGGAGATTTTCTTGCCACACTTTGGGTTCATTAGTACCAATTGAGCATCGTGTCAACGCCACAGCCTACCTGAGCATTGTTGCTGGCCATGTCCATCCCTTCATGACCACAGTGTCTCCATCTTCTGATGGCTACTTCCAGCAGGATAACGCACCTTGTCATAAAGCGCCAATCATCTCAGACTGGTTTTTTGAACATGACAATGAGTTCACTGTACTCAAATGGCCTCCACAGTCACCAGAGCTCAATCCAATAAAGCACATTTGGGATGTGGTGGAACAATATTAAGCAAAATCTCTGAGGAATATATCTCTGCCATGAAGGATAGGCAGTTCTGAAGGCAAAAAGGGTCCAACCCGGTACTAGTAAGGTGTACCTAATAAAGTGGCCAGTGTGTATATATTTATATATTTTTTTCATAATCATAATTTAATCATATTTAATTAAACAAAATGAAATATTATTATTATTATAGACCTTAAAATGCTTTTAAAACAATTAAAAACTGTATATATTATATTATATTATATTTTATTATATTATATTATATCACAGGAAATACTGTGAAAAGTTCCTTGCTCTGTTAAACATCATTTGGGAAACATTTGAAAAAGAAAAGAAGAGAGTGAATAAATTTGACTTATACAACTGTATATGATAATGATGTAATGTATAAATACTACATACATAATATATATATATATATATATATATATATATATATATATATATATATATATATATATATATATATATCTCGTCACCTTAGAATTATAAGGTTCTATCTGACATTTTTTGTCAAAATTGAGTTATTGACATATTCTTATTAATTGACCACTTATTTACATTATGGGATGTGTTTTTTTATAAGTTGTTTACATTTAAAGACTAAAAAATTATTTAAAAAACAAATGTTACACACATACTGTTTGCTATATGGAATGCAAAAACTTTGAAGCTCAATATCTCAAAATCATTCAGAACGCAGACAGAACCTTATAATTCCAAGGTGACGAAATATACATATGATGTGATGCTGTAATAATATCCTCCTCTAGTTTTGCCTTCGGTCATTCCTGCGTTTTCAATCTCACACATGTCATTACCTTCATCATAAATTATAATAACCCGACAGATAACATGCGAGGCCTGTAACGCACTGACTCCAGCTACATGGATAATTATGGATTATCTTGCGGATCCTAATGAAGATACGTCGGACATCGCTTCTAATTAGAAGTGACAAACTCAAGTCAGTTTAATGAAATAGTCAGATAGCATATCTCTCTGTCTTACGGCCGCACACACACCATGATCCACCGAAAAAAAAGATTAAACTCAGTCTGACACTAGATTGGATTTTCAATAGAGAGCTGCCATTTATAATTTAGTCGTGAATTAGGTTCAGAAGAGCCGGCTGCAATATCAGGCTGCTATTTCTGTAGCTTATTAGTATTAAATAATAACGTCTTATTAGATGTAGTGTAAGTGTGTGTTTGTGGTATTATGTTGGACTACACCTTTCATTTTCAGTGTGACGATTATTATTATTCCCAGTGTTCCCATTCACATTTTCCCAGTGATGGGTTGCAGATGGTAGGGCATCCGCTGTGTAAAACATATGCTGGATAAGTTGGCGGTTCATTCCGCTGTGGCGACCCCAGATTAATAAAGGGACTAAGCTGAAAAGAAAATGAATTATTATTATTATTATCATTATTTATTTTCCTTTGGCTTAGTCCCTTCATTCATCAGGGGTCACCACAGCGGAATGAACCGCCAACTATTCCAGCATATGTTTTATTCTTCAGTTCCCCTATAGCGCATGTGTTTAGACTGTGGGGGAAACCGGAGCACCCAGAGGAAACCCACACCAACACGGGGAGAACATGCAAATGCCAACTGACCCAGCCGGGACTCGAACCAGTGACCTTCTTGCTGTGTGGCCACCGTGCTACCCTGTTCTATTCAAGTCAACAATATTATTTAATATTTGTATGAACTCTTATTGTTGATCTCCACCCTAAATGTCAATGTGAAGACTGTGAAGGTGTTGTTTATAAGTGTGTGGTTGTTTATCTGCATGACTACTTTTGTTTATATGTGTGTGGTTTATGTGTGTGTGTGTCTTTCTCTGTGTGAAGTTAAGTGTGTGTGTGTGTGTGTGTGTGTGTGTGTGTGTGTGTGTGTGTATTGATAAAATAATAAATCATAATATTTCATTTTTGAAGTTTTGGAAAAAATGTGTGTGTGTGTGTGTGTGTGTGTGTGTGTGTCTCTCTGTGTGAAGTGTGTGTGTGTGTGTGTGTATTGATAAAATAATAAATCATAATATTTCATTTTTGAAGTTTTGGAAAAATGTGTGTGTGTGTGTGTGTGTGTGTGTGTGTGTGTCTCTCTCTGTGTGAAGTGTGTGTGTGTATTGATAAAATAATAAATCATAATATTTCATTTTTGAAGTTTTGGAAAAATGTGTGTGTGTGTGTGTGTGTGTGTCTCTCTCTGTGTGAAGTGTGTGTGTGTGTGTGTGTGTGTGTGTGTGTGTGTGTGTGTGTGTGTGTGTGTGTGTGTGTGTGTGTATTGATAAAATAATAAATCATAATATTTCATTTTTGAAGTTTTGGAAAAATGTGTGTGTGTGTGTGTGTGTGTGTGTGTGTGTCTCTCTCTGTGTGAAGTGTGTGTGTGTATTGATAAAATAATAAATCATAATATTTCATTTTTGAAGTTTTGGAAAAATGTGTGTGTGTGTGTGTGTCTCTCTCTGTGTGAAGTGTGTGTGTGTGTGTGTGTGTGTGTGTATTGATAAAATAATAAATCATAATATTTCATTTTTGAAGTTTTGGAAAAATGTGTGTGTGTGTGTGTGTCTCTCTCTGTGTGAAGTGTGTGTGTGTGTGTGTGTGTGTGTGTGTATTGATAAAATAATAAATCATAATATTTCATTTTTGAAGTTTTGGAAAAATGTGTGTGTGTGTGTGTGTCTCTCTCTGTGTGAAGTGTGTGTGTGTGTGTGTATGTGTGTATTGATAAAATAATAAATCATAATATTTCATTTTTGAAGTTTTGGAAAAATGTGTGTGTGTGTGTGTGTGTGTGTGTGTGTGTGTTTTCAGTGTTTCTCTGTGGTTGATATCTGCAACAGCAGAAGCGTCTGTAAAGAAGGTGATCAGTGTGTTGTTGCGATGTCCCGTCAGCTCTGCTTTGATTCTGAGGTCAGATATGAAGGCATGATGATGATGATGATGATGATGATGATGATATTTCTGATTTATAAGTGCGCTGGGAAATAAACATCTTAACCTGGTGTCCTCCACACGCACGGACACACTCATTTCACTACTGAGATCCTGTTCATGTTTATGCATGAGTTCAGTGTTGTGTGTGTGTGTGTGTGTGTGTGTGTGTGTGTGTAGAATGAGCTCTGAGCGCCGCTAAAATGAGTTTGACATTGGCCCAGTGCTCAACCAATGGAGGGTGACGGATCCAATTCTAGCAGTGTGTGTGTGTGTGTGAATCTTTATCTATGCGTGTGCGTGTATTTATCTTTGTGTGTTTGTTTATGTATGTGTGTTTATTTATCTTTGTGCGTTTGTGTTTATATGTGTGTGTGTGATTCTTTGTGTGTTTATATTTGTGTGACTATCAGTGTGTTCGTGTGTATGTGTTTATATGAATATAGTTTGAGATGTGTGTTTGTGAGTGTGTGTGTGTGTGTTTATTTATCTTTGTGCGTTTGTGTTTATATGTGTGTGATTGTGTGTGTTTATATTTGTGTGACTATCAGTGTGTGTGTGTGTGTGTGTGTGTGTGTGTGTGTGTGTATGTGTTCACGTGTGTGATTCTTTATCTATTAGTGTTTGTTTGTGTGTGTTTATGTGTGTGTGTTTGTGTGTTTATGTGAGCGATTCTTTATCTATGTGTGTGTTTGTGTGTGATTATCTAAGTGTGAGTGTGTTTGTGTTTATATGTGTGTGATTGTTTTTATATTTGTGTGGTTTATCTGTGCGTGTGTGTGTGTATATCTAGGTGTGTGTTTATTTATACATGTGTGATTGTTTTTGTGTATGTTTGTGTGTGATTCTTTATCTATTAGTGTGTGTTTGTGTGAGATTGTGTGTGTGTGTGTTTGTGTGTGATTCTTTATCTGTGTGTCTGTGTTTGCATGCGTGTTTATCTACAGTATGTGTGTGTGTGTGTGTGTGTGTGTGTGTGTGTGTGTGTGTGTGTGTGTGTGTGTGTGTGTGTGTGTGTGATTATTCATCTATGTATGAGTGTGTTTGTGAGTTTATGTGTGTGATTGTTCTACTGCTTGTGTGTTTATATTTGTGTGGTTTATCTGTGTGTGTGTGTGTGTGTGTGATTATCTATGTTTGTATGTGTTTATGTGTGATTGTTCATCTGAGTGCGTTTATATTTGTGTGTGTGTGTGTGTGTGTGTGTGTGTGTGTGTGTGTGTGTGTGTGTGTGTTTATACGTGTGTGATTGTTCTACTGCGTGTTTGTTTATATTTGTGTGGTTTATCTGTGTGTGTGTGTGTGTGTGTGTGTGTGTGTTTATACGTGTGTGATTGTTCTACTGCTTGTGTGTTTATACTTGTGTGGTTTATCTGTGTGTGTGTGTGTGTGTGTGTGTGTGTGTGTGTGTGTGTGTGTGTGTGTGTGTGTGTGTGTGTGTGTGTGTGTGTAGAATGAGCTCTGAGCGCCGCTAAAATGAGTTTGACATTGGCCCAGTGCTCAACCAATGGAGGGTGACGGATCCAATTCTAGCAGTGTGTGTGTGTGTGTGTGTGTGTGAATCTTTATTTATGCGTGTATTTATCTTTGTGTGTTTGTTTATGTATGTGTGTTTATTTATCTTTGTCCGTTTGTGTTTATATGTGTGTGTGTGATTCTTTGTGTGTTTATATTTGTGTGACTATCAGTGTGTTCGTGTGTATGTGTTTATATGAATATAGTTTGAGATGTGTGTTTGTGAGTGTGTGTGTGTGTGTTTATTTATCTTTGTGCGTTTGTGTTTATATGTGTGTGATTGTGTGTGTGTGTGTGTGTTTATATTTGTGTGACTATCAGTGTGTTTGTGTGTGTGTTTATATGAATATAATTTGAGATGTGTGTTTGCGAGTGTGTGTGTGTGTGTGTGTGTGTGTGTGTGTGTGTGTGTTTATTTATCTTTGTGTGTTTGTGTTTATGTGTGTGTGCATATTTGTATATGCGTGATTATGTGTTTGTGATTGTTCATCTGAGTGTGTTTATATTTGTGTGGTTTATCTGTGTGTGTGTGTTCACGTGTGTGGTTCTTCATCTATTAGTGTTTGTTTGTGTGTGTTTATGTGTGTGTGTGTGTGTGTGTGTTCACGTGTGTGATTCTTTATCTATTAGTGTTTGTTTGTGTGTGTTTATGTGAGCGATTCTTTATCTGTGTGTCTGTGTGTTTGCATGCCTGTTTATCTATGTGTGTGTTTGTGTGTGATTATCTAAGTGTGAGTGTGTTTGTGTTTATGTGTGTGTGATTGTTCATCTCAGTGTTTTTATATTTGTGTGGTTTATCTGTGCGTGTGTGTGTGTTTATCTAGGTGTGTGTTTATTTATACATGTGTGATTGTTTTTGTGTATGTTTGTGTGTGATTCTTTATCTATTAGTGTGTGTTTGTGTGAGATTGTGTGTGTTTGTGTGTGATTCTTTATCTGCGAGTCTGTGTTTGCATGCGTTTATCTATGTGTGTGTGTGTGTGTGTGTGTGTGTGTGTGTGTGTGTGTGTGTGTGATTATTCATCCATGTGTGAGTGTGTTTGTGAGTTTATTTGTGTGATTGTTCTACTGCGTGTGTGTTTATATTTGTGTGGTTTATCTGTGTGTGTGTGTTTATCTAGGTGTGTGTTTGTTTATACATGTGTGATTGTTTTTGTGTATGTTTGTGTGTGATTCTTTATCTATTAGTGTTTGTTTGTGTGTGTTTGTGTGAGATTGTGTGTGTGTTTGTGTGTGATTCTGTATCTGTGTGTCTGTGTTTGTATGCGTGTTTATCTATGTGTGTGTGTGTGTGTGTGTGTGTGTGTGTGATTATTCATCTATGTATGAGTGTGTTTGTGAGTTTATATGTGTGTGGTTTATCTGTGTGTGTGTGTGTGTGTGTGTGTGTGTGATTATCTATGTTTGTATGTGTTAATGTGTGATTGTTCATCTGAGTGTGTGTTTATATTTGTGTGTGTGTGTGTGTGTGTGTGTGTTTATCTAGGTGTGTGTTTATTTATACGTGTGTGATTGTGTGTGTCTGTGTGTGATTCTTTATCTGTGTGTGTGTTTGCATGCGTGTTTCTTTATGTGTGTGTTTGTGTGTAATTATGTAACTATGTGTGAGTGTGATTGTGATTGTGTGTCTGTGTGTGTATGAATCTATCTTTGTGTTTGTTTGTGCGTGCTTGTGTGTGTTTGTGTGTGTAATTGTTTATCTGTGTTTGTGTGTGTGAATTTATAGTGTGATACTTTGTGTGTTTATATGCGTGATTGTGTGTGTGTGTGTGTGTGTTTGTTTATATGTTTGTGATTGTTCATCTGTGTTTGTGTGGGTGATTGCTTATATGTTTTTGTGTGTGTGTGTGTGTGTTTGTATGTGTGTGTTTCTTTATTTGTGTGTGTTTGTGAGTGAGTGTGTTTATATGACTGTGATGCTTTATCTGTGGGTTTGAATGTGTGTGTGTTTCTTTGTGTGCTGTGTGCATTGTCTATCTGTGTGTGTGGTTTTCTTATCTGTGTGTGCGTATGCGTGTCTTTCTCTCTCTGTTTTTGTGTGTCTGATTTAGCGTGCGTGTGTGTATTAGTTTAGTGTATGTTGCTCGCTCTGTGTGTGTGTGTGTGTGTGTGTGTGTGTGTGTGTCTGAAAATATGTCAGGATGGTCAGTGAGCTGTATCTGCAACAAGATGACTGCAGCACTATTCATTTTTCTAATGCTCACTCACACACACGCACACGCACACACACTCCTCTACTCCTATTATTAGTGTAGACTTTTCTGCATATCACACTGTCAGGTATATAGCGGGACAGGCGGTGTGTGTGTGTGTGTGTGTGTGTGTGTGTGTGTGTCGGACAGGCCTGAAAACACATAAGGCTCTGATAATGAGGCAGTTTTACATACTGCTGACTCTATATGCTGCTCTATAAGTTCACTACTATGAACCCAAAGAGATGTGCTGGCAAAACTGTACAAGCTTGTGTAGCGGCGTCACTGAATGCTGCGCTCTTCAGACGGAAATACGAGGAACGTTGCGTAACACAGAGTATAGTAGGAGTTTTTGGCATTACAGCAAACATAAAACTAAAGTTTGCTTTAAGTGAAGTTTCATAAACAAATTTCGAGAGGAACACGTGATATTATTGACCGCGGCTGATCCCTCATCCACAATCATTAGCTAGCCAATCAGATCAATCCAAGCTCACTATAAGTAGCCTAGGGAAAATCACTCCCTTATCTTCATTTCGAAGAAACCCCCCATCCTCCCCTTCGCCTCCCCTTTTCTTCCTTTTACCATGGGGAGCTCTCGAGAACCACCTGATCTCGTACTCCCCTGATACGCTCTATCGACCAGGCGGGAGCCCTGGGCTCAACTATCTCCGAGCTTAGGGTTCTCTCCCGGGACAGCATGCCAAACCAGCTAACATTTTGTCAAACAATATCTAAGTGCGAACTCTTGAATCTGGAGTTCTGGAATATCACGGCATTTTAACAGGTTTCAAGAGTTCACACTCAGCTGATGATTGATTATAAGGCAAGTTTTTGGCATGCTGTCACAGGAGAGAGCACTGAGCTCATAAGGTCCTTGAGCCCTGGGCTCCCTCCCGTTTGCAGGGCTAGAGGGGAGCTTTGAGCTCAGGTAGATCTCGAGAACTCCCCCCTTTTTAGATTGCTATGAAGAGATATGCTGGTGGATGAGAGTTCAACTGTAATGTTAAATTAGATTGATCAATTCACTTGCAGTGCATGTTTTTTTGGAATGTGGGAGGAAACCGGAGAACCCGGGGGAAACCCACGCGAGCACGGGAAGAGCATGCAAACTTGAATGAATGAATGAATGAATTTATTTATTTAGCAGGGACAATGCACAAAAATTACATTAACCTCAAAGAGGAAAGATGCATTGTGCCAGGTTGTAGCAAGATTGCTATTTTCCACCTGCAGTCCCTGGACAGGTAAAAATTAAAACAATAATATCCAATTAACTAAAATGTCAGGTTAAAACATACAAGCATAATCGCATAGAAACACTAACAAATTAGAAAACATCCCACTCAGTGTGTACAAATCTGATTTGACAAAAACCATCTCCTGTGAGGCATGAAAACGTCTTATAATTTGTACGTGTGATTAATTCTGTTGGGAGAGAATTCCATAGATTTGTGGCTTTATAAATAAAAGAAGATTGACCAAAAGAGGTCTTACGTCTGGGGACAATACATTCCCCTCTTACCACAGAACGTGTCGTTTGCGATGTTTTTTCTAGTTTGGAATTTACAAATTTGTTTAATGATGGAGCAGAAAGATTGTGAATAATTTTAAAAACAAAACAAATATTGGAATATTTCATTATATTATCAAAGCTTAATAGACTATGTTTTTTTAAGATATTGCAGTGATGGTGCAGACGAGGCTTTTTATCATGAATTGTAAGTGCTCTCTTGTATAATGATTCCAATAGTGATAATAAAATGCCACAGCCATATCACCCTGCAGCCCAAGACCGGTTACTCACTGAAGCTAAGCAGGGCTGAGCCTGGTCAGTACCTGGATGGGAGACCACATGGGAAAACTAGGTTGCTGTTGGAAGTGGTGTTAGAGAGGCCAGCAGGGGGCGCTCAACCTGTGGTCTGTGTGAGTCCTAATGCCCCAGTAAAAGTGAAGGGGACACTACACTGTCAGTGGGCGCCGTCTTTCGGATGAGACGTTAAACCGAGGTCCTGACTCTCTGTGGTCATTAAAAATCCCATGGCACTTCTCGTAAAGAGTAGGGGTGTAACCCCGGTGTCCTGGCCAAAGTCCCTCAATCGGCCCTTACAGATCATGGCCTCCTAATCATCCCCATCCACCGAATTGGCTCTATCACTGTCTCTTCACTCCACCAATAGCTGGTGTGTGGTGAGCGCACTGGCGCCGTTGTCCTGTGGCTGCCGTCGCATCATCCAAGTGGATGCTACACACTGGTGGTGGTGTGGAGAGACCCCCCTCATGATTGTGAAGCGCTTTGGGTGTATGGCCATACACAATAAATGCGCTATATAAATGCACATTACATTACATTACATTACATAATGATGATATACATGCCTGAGACCAGCTGCTTATACAGTACAACAAATGTGGAATAATCATAGTATTTAAATACATACCAGAGGCCTCATAAGTCAGAGAATCTCTGATATGTTTAAAATGTCTTAGATTGAATCTCAGTGTGGTAGCAAGTTTTTTAATATGAGTTTTAAAATTAAGGTTTGAGTCCAACATGATGCCTAAATATTTGAATTCAGTGACATTTTTAATACTTTGCCCATTTATAAAAATTTCTAAAACATTTCCAACTTTATACCTATTTGAGAAACACATGGATACAGTTTTTTCAAAATTTAAAGGTGCTGTATGTAAGTTTTTGACTCTTCTAAAGCATAAAAATACCATAATATGTGTGCAGATATTTAGGAAACATCCCAAGTGAACATACTTGTTTAACTGAAAAACAATGCTGAAGTCAGATATTCTGCTTTGAAAATGGGTTTTCCGTGCCGGAACGCTGTCTTTGTTTAGATAAATTTCATATGCACGATGCCAGTTTAGCCAATTATATGTCAGCACCCTGGGTTGCCTTGTTGGAAAACAGCGTATTTCATTCATTCATTCAGAAAGACTCTGAAAGCATGCGTCCGTGACCAAAAAGAACAATATGGGAGACAGATTCAGTTCCACATGAGGTTATTAATTAGCAAATTACATAAATATTACGAACGTAAACATTAGGTGAGCAGGTTACATTGTAACCGCGTGTCCTAACAACACGCTGTGACGAGAGAGGCAGTGATCAGCTATTTGGCTGTTTGCACCAGACGAAACACGGCAGAAATGTAAATACAGCCTTTCAGAAGCACAGAATATGCACTCGCTCACGAAACGGTAAGGTTTAGAATCTATTTAATACATGTTAACCCACTTTAACATCAACGTAGATGCTGAATCACTCATATGTGTTTAGTTCTAAAGTTCAATTTCAGACGGTTTATTGTATTTTCAAGATCTGAGGTGAACTTTCTGCTTTCAGTATATGGCAACAAATGCCATGTAAAATGCATTCAAACTCGCATTGTTAGCATTTAGCACAGAATAAAGCACACAAGGCTTACCTGAGGTGATCTAGCTGTCATAGGTTTCTGTTGTTCAGCTGTGAGAAATAGAAGCCATTTCTAATATATCAATTCGAGGTGTTGGTTAGGACAAAAACTCCTTTTAATATGGAAAATATTCCCTCTATCGCGTGTCGTTGCTTTTATTTAGAACACAGTTTAAATCACTCGCTCCTGTACACAATCTGGCATCCCAGCGTACTTTTATTATGATCCAGGAGTGCAATACCTAGTTCAACCACTGGGTGTCAAACTTACATACTGCACCTTTAAGGTGAGATTTGAATTTTGCAACCATTTAAAAACATTTTGCATTTCATTTGTTAATTTAGTAGCAACTTCAGTTGAATTTTTTCCATAAGTGTAAAGCACAGCATCATCAGCGTACATTAACAAATCAGCATCAATGCATGTAGCTGGTAAATCATTTATATAAATACTAAAAAGTAAAGGTCCTAAAACAGATCCCTGAGGCACTCCTAATTTAACTGGTTTAAAGGTAGATTTAAAATTGTTAACCTGAACACATTGACTCCGACCACTCAAGTATGATTTTATCCAATTTAAACTTCGCACAGAAACGACAGCCGGCCAGTTTAAAGCAGGGGTTTTCAAACTTTTAGGATACACGCCCCCCCAAGTTGGTCCGATTTTCCCCAAAGCACCTCCTCCGGAGCCAAAATTGTAATCCATGTGCGAACATCATTCCCATATTACTTGCTGCGTTTAGATTATGTCGCATTAATTACATTGAAACATAAATATACAGCTTACCTGATTCAGTGTGATGGCTGAGCGTTTTTCCGTAGTTGGATTACTGACGACTGACCATAAATCATCTTCCACTGTCAATAAGCGTGAGCCATAGTCGACTTGCTTTTGGTGTACAGAAAATGCTGCTTCGCAAAGCCAAGTTCGCAGAGCCCTGACAGTGATTGAGTCGAACATTGAGTACGTTTACATGGGCAACAATACTTTAATATGGTTTTAATATGATTAAGATAATACTTGCACACACAGATCACAAACAATGTTGCCAGATTGGGCGGTATTGAACTTGCATTTCGGCGGGTTTTGGATAGCTTTTGGGATGGAATCAGTCAGCTACATCTGGCAACACTGACCACGAAATGCGGAAGTTCCTTTCTTTATATTTGCCGTGCGCTATCAAATCCCATTAAAACATCTTCCACCAGTCCTTACTAAATATTCGCGTCTAATAACCCAGTTTGTCATGGGAGCATGAATGAAATATTCATGAGTGAAGTGCCGAACTGCAGTTAAAGTCAAAAAATTAAAGATGAAACACCCGAAATGACATGAGACTCCGCAGGAAACGTGGATATCCTGGTGACGCAACATTCAAAAAGCACTTCACGTTACACCTTAATCATATTATTGTCTTATTCAAATTAAGGCAAATAACTATTACTGATGTCCATGTAAAGGTAGTCTGTATATCTTCATGTCGCATGTCTTCAAAGTAAGTGAAAGATCCAGAAGGGCATCCTGCTGATTTGATTCAGAAGGGCAGTTTTTTTTTGTCAGACACTCACCGGTTTGACATTCATTCACCGTTAAAAAGCACCCGCTCCATTTTATTTGCATATATTTTACTGGAACGCATAAACTCTACAGGTGCCTGATAGTTAGATGTGAAACTAACTTTAATCCGATTCACTCTAATAAACGCATAAAAATCGTCATCATAATTTACTCGCGTGCACGCCTCAAATTCTCGCGCCCCCCTTAACAGGTGCTGGCGCCCCCCCACAGTTTGAAAACCCCTAAAGGACTAGAACCAGTGACTTTCTTGTTGTGAGGCCACATTGTTAATCGCTGGGCCACCGTGCCACACTATGAAAAGAGAGGTGGAGGAGTAGGGGTGGAGGGTGGGGGGATTCTTCAAATCGAAGATGACTGTAGTGAGAAACCCTGGCTCTTTATAGCGGGTTAGGAAACGTCTGATTGGTGGATCATACATAGTTAATGCAGAACCAACCATTTTTTGTCAAATTTAAAACCATTTTATTATTCTGTCCCCACTTTACAACTAACTGTAACTCCTCATCTAAATCAACAGATCATTTTTCAATCGATACCGCTGGTAGATATAATGTTGTATCATCTGCGTACATAACTGCCCTTGCATGCTTTAAAACCAAAGGAAGATCATTGGTGAAAATAGAAAATAACAATGGTCCAAAACAACTTCCTTGAGGCACACCACATTGCAACTCTTTCATTTCAGAATAACTTCCATTATAAAATACACATTGCCTCCTACTAGTCAGATAACTTTTAAATCTTTGGCACTAGACAGTCACCATTAGCAGTTGCCCGTGTAACTCTGTGAGAGCTTTGATGCCTACTGATTATATAAATGGAAAAATAGCAACATGAAATACAAAATACAGAAAACTGTTAGTGTACAGATATTTTTTACAGTGTCATCATCATGGAAATTCAGCTTTTTTGTCAGTGAAAGACAGGTGGAAAGTCAGGGAATTTGTGATTTGGCTCAGAGCGGGACGCCCGCATTCAGATTAACAGCATTAAAGTGTTCGTTCACCCAAAAATGAAGTGGTTTAACTCACCTTTATGTCGTTCCAAAACTCCTGCAAGCTTCGCTCATCTTCTGAACACAAATAAAGAGATTTTAAATGCGATCTGAGCGCTCCCTCATCCTCCATAGACTTTCAAAGTCCTGAATATGAACCAAAAACATTGTCAAAAGAGTCCGTATGACATTCACAAGCAGAAATGCACGTTTTGCATTAATATTTAGTACAATAAACCAGTGTTTGTTATGTAATAGGGGAGCGCGGGGCACAAAGTAACGCGGGATTAAATGTAACAGTTTTACCCCCGGTTTCACAAACAAGGTTTAAGGCTAGTCTTGGATTAAATTGCACGTTTGAGCTGTCTCACCTGAAAATAAGTTGCAGTGAGATGTCTTAAAATATGTCAGTGTCATTTTTTGTTTACAGGTGCACACCAGTAATATATTTTTCTAAGGCTGATTTTAAAAATGTGGCTTAAATAGCCTAATTTAACTAAGGTCTAGTCCTGGCTTAAGCTAAACCCTGTTTGTGAAACTGGGCCTTAAGGTATTTGCTCAGGGTTAACCATGGCATGCTTCCGAGGTTTTCACCACAGTGTCGGGCCTGTCGGCAGATGTCTTCTGCCAATTATTGAAACATTTCGGCGAAATTTGGATGAGTAAAGCCGCGGTCACACTGGACTTTACTCCCCATAGACTTCCATTCATTTCCATGCGAATGCGTCAGACCGGAAACGCAGGGTGATGCGTTGAGTTTCGCAGGTTGCTGCAGTGCAAAGTTCAAGCTTGGTGAACTCTGAACTCATCACTTGACTGCGTGAGATCAATGCAGGATTAAAACATGACCTCTCTGAACAGAAATTTAAAACATGGAGCAATCGCTCGCTTTTTTAATGTCTAATCATCTTGTTTAATCCCGCCCCTTTTCACAGCACCGTACGACAGAATTTCGCAAGCTCAAACTCTAGTGTGACTTCGGCTTTACACAGGAGAAACCATTTTTGCAGCATAAAAGTATTTTTTATTACAGTCAATATTTTTTTGTGATCAGCGTCTTCTAGGCTAAAAGATGAAACCATTTTGAGTATAAAACACACAGTGACTGCTAGCCAGTTTTGAGTAAAACATGACACAGCGGGGTTAGTTGTAACAGGGTGTTACAATTAAGCCACACACTGTTGAACAGCAACTAAACTAACAGCATAATGTTTTGAATTTTGACTGTGATGTTGAGAACTTTTTAAATAAAAATGTTTTTTAATAGAAAAAATGTTTGAATAGAAAAAAAATATTTTATTGCTAATAATCCAAATAAATGCATTGAATAATAATGGATATAATGCAAATAGATTCAATGTGTTTATCCAATAAACAAATAAATAAACATTGTGCTATGTAGAATAAAAAAAGAAATGAGCCAATTACTGAGGAAATATAGCTACTATTTAAAGTAAACTGAACTTAAATTAATTGTGTGAAATCTGCCTTTATAAGCATGTGTTAAAACTAACCCCACAGGTGGGGTAAAGAGTAACATTTTTACTCCTGGCAATACTGCACAGAAACCACAGGTCCAGCGATCATATTTCCGGTGCTCATTTGTTGGAGAGGCTTGTGTGTTATGGTTATGGTTTGTCTAACCCTATTACTTTGTTCATTATTTGACCAAAACCAAAAAGTGTTACTTCGTGCCCCGCTCTCCCCTACATTAACATATGAAAATGCATGCGTCAAAGTTGCACTTTAACAGTAAAGCTCATGAAGCAAGATTTGTCAAAGCACATTTATTTGGTAACACTTTATTTTGATGGTCCATTTGAGTATTAGTAGACTGTCTGCTTAATATCTGCTGATTCTGCTCTTCAACAGACATGTAACTGACTATAAGAAACTAAGCAAGTACATGTCAACTTACACTAACTCTAACCCCAACCTAACAGTCTACTTATAATCTAATGAGAATTAGTTGGCATGTAGATGCAATGTAGCTTAAATTCAACTAAAGGACCATCAAAATAAAGTGCGACCTTTTATTTATTTATTTATTTATTTATTTATTTATTTATTTATTTATTTATTTATTTATTTATTTCAAAACTTACATCAGGAACACATACCCACAGTCAGGACAAGGAATGGTGACACACAATACCAGACAACCAACTAACAAAGCTCAGTGGTATAAATACAAGACATAATTGCACTGATTACAAACAGGGGAGAGACACAGGTGGAACTAATACACCTTAACAAACGGCGGGAAAACAGAACAAAGGAGTCACATGACACAACACAAGCACATGGAGCACAACACATGAGAACAGTGTAACAGTAACTAGTGCCGAGCTCAGACTGCAGGATTTTCAAAGTAGTCGTGTCACAGATGTTTTCACACTGCATCGGTGTGATGCATTGTTTCCCTGCTGAAAAATCCAGCTTAAACCAGCCTAAGCTGGTTGGCTGGTTTTAGCTGGTCGACCAGCCTGGTTTTAGAGGGGTTGTGGCCATTTCCAGGCTGGTTTCCAGCCATTTCCAGCCTGGTCTTAGCTGGTCAGGCTGGGAGTTGACCAGCTAAAACCAGCTTGACCAGCCAAAACCAGCTATGTCCAGCTTAAACCAGGCTGGTCAAGCTGGTTTTAGCTGGTTCAAGCTGGTCATTTTCCAGCCTGACCAGCTAAGACCAGGCTGGAAATGGCTGGAAACCAGCCTGGAAATGGCCAAAACCCCTCTAAAACCAGGCTGGTCGACCAGCTAAAACCAGCCAACCCATCTTAGGCTGGTTTAAGCTGGATTTTTCACCATTGTTTTTGTTTACATCATTCAAAATGGTCTATATTAAAATGTTAATGACTGAAAATGAGTCAGGCATAAAAAAGAAAAATGGGGTATATGTCGAACGTCACGTGACCAAACCGGATCCCTGGGTAGAACACTTCCGCACATCGCTATTTCATATGCGCCAGCGGTTTGTTATTGAAAGTAGTAAGTAGTAAGTAGTGTTTTATACGGCATATAATAGGATATATGCGCAACTTTCGCGTTCCAATCAACCTGGGCAGAACACTTCCAGTTTTTCCAGTTCCAGTTGACTGGTGATGTCAGCATTGGGGCAGCCTGTCACAGGTCTATGAAGAAGTCTATATATATATATATATATATATATATATATATATATATATATATATATATATATATATATATACTTATTTTTATTTATGTGTATGTATATATATATATTTATTTATATATATTTATTTTTATTTGTGTATGTATATATATATATATGTTTATGGTGTCTCAGACTTCTTCATAGACCTGTGACAGGCTGCCCCAATGCTGACATCACCAGTCAACCTGTCTTTATTTGATACTGGTGCAAAAAATCACCAAGTGTTAATGTGAATATGTAGATCCATACGGCATTAGCTAGTTAGTGACATTGTACAGCATTTCCATTCCGCTAGCTTAATTACCTTCATATTTCATTATGTATGATGAAGCATACCATTTAAATCCTTTGGCCAATTTGGTGGCCGGACATTTAGATGATAATGAGCATATTCGGTGGACATCTGTGATGCTTAACTTTGGTAGTTCCTGGAGGCTTCCTGTATAAAACAACTCCAAATTAGCGGAGAGGGAAAAACTGGAAGTGTTCTGTCCAGGTTGATTGGAACGCGAAAGTTTCGCATATATCCTATTATATAACGTATAAAACACTACTTACTACTTACTACTTTCAAAAACAAACCGCTGGCGCATATGAAATAGCGATGAGCGGAAGTGTTCTACCCAGGGATCCGGTTTGGTCACGTGACGTTCGACATATACCCTATTGACTCTGAATGTTGTGTGTTTAAGGAAGAATGGACAACAAAATACTTCTTCACCAATATCGGACAGAAAGCGGTATGTCTAATATGCCAAGAAAGTATTGCTGTTTTTAAAGACCACAACCTAAGTCCGCATTTTTCACGCAAACATTCAAATTATTTTAAATGTGTTAATATGAGATATTTTTCTATCAGACAATATATTTTCTATTCTCCACTGTAAAAATGATTACATTATTATTCTTCTTACTATTATATTTTATAAGGGATTATTTTATTGTTTTATGATGATTGATAAGTAAATATAAATAGCAGTGAAAATTAATTTGACTTGTAAATATGACTCAATAATAACTATAAAAAAAATGTGTGTTAATGTGAAACGTTTCTGTCCGATATTACATGTTTCATGCATACTGCCACTATAAATAATAGTTATTTTTTGAAGGATTTGATATGTGGCTCTTCACTTGGTTTGCAAAACTTAATGTGGCCCTCGGGTCTAAAAAGTTTGCCCACCACTGCACTAGAGTTTACCCTTCAACCCCGACGCGGGCGTCCTGGGGCGCTGTTTTTCCACATGTCAATGTTTATCAATAGATTACATCAAGATGGACTTGAGAAATCTTGCCATATTGTACATCAGTTTAAAGCTACAACCCTCGAGCAGCCATTGCAGCTAGTTGTTTTTCAATAGGAAGTGTATAAAGAACGTATTTGCTAAATTTTGTGTAAGTTAAACTGAAAATGCTTATTAGATATGGAGTACATATCATAGTAATAACAACAAACACACACATTCATTGCTGTACATCACGATTTATTTTGAAAGGTAAGAGTCCATAGAAAAACATCCCATCAAGCATATTTAGTCCACCGACACAATAGTGTTGAATTATGGATGGTTATTCATTTGTTTATGTCATCATTTCTGCCGGAGACCTGTTTTATCATGCTTTACCATGTTTCTTACATGCGAAAACGGCATCTTTGTAGTAAAAGGCAACTCGATGTCATAGCTTACAGTGTTACCGATAAAATAAGACCACAAACTGAATAAAAAGTCAAAGTTATAGTTACTAAAATCTAAACAAAGCCGAGTGTTTTGACTCTGCATAGGCTATACTAGAAACTTCCAGGAGGTGTGTTGAAGGAAGTTGGAGCTAAACTATCCAGGACACTGGCCCTCCAGGACTGAGTTTGGACACCCCTGCCTTAAACCAACGTCATATTGACGTCAAATTCTGACATTTATTCGTCAGGTCTGGCAACCAAAATCCAACATCTGATAGACACAACTTCAAGCTGTAACATCAGTAGACGTTGATATTTGGTTGATTTTAGGTTGGATGTTGGACATTGATGTCGGCCTGACATTGGGTCCTGAAGTCAACCCGATTTTCATTTCCAAATAAAATGCATCGTCCCCTTGATATTGGGGTACAACGTCAATTTGACTCATGTTGACGTCTTGTGCCTGCTGGGTGTTTAAGGCCATTTCGGTTATCATACAGTAAACATCCGTCATCTTCTCATCAGTGACATGCATCTACAGAGTCTCTGGGTTATTAGTAGGGCCAGACGAAATCTGTGGACGTTTTTTGCTATTTCTGGGGAGAATTTTGGTAAAAATCTGCTGATTTCTGCGGATTTTGGGAGTATCATAACTAAAACCTTAAAATGTGAAATAAAAAAATAATATATTTGTAACTTTTATTTAATGTTTAAATTGCAAATCCAATTAGATTAACTGTAAATAGTTAACTGTAAGTAAATAAACAGAATTAATGAGGGGCTAAAAATCTGTGGAAATCTGAGGAATTCTGCGCGCACAGATTCCGTGTGGGTCTAGTTATTAGGTGTAAAGATTTTGGACACCTTCTTGGACACTTTTAACGCTTGAGGTTGTTTATTATGAAGGCGACGCGGTGGCGCAGTAGGTAGTGCTGTCACCTCACAGCAAGAAGATCACTGGTTCGAGCCTCAGCTGGGTCAGTTGGCGTTTCTGTGTGGAGTTTGCATGTTCTCCCCATGTTCACGTGGGTTTCCTCCTGGTGCTCCGGTTTCCCCCACAGTCCAAAGACATGCGGTACAGGTGAATTGGGTAGGCTAAATTGTCCGTAGTGTATGAGTGTGAATGAGTGTGTATGGATGTTTCCCAGAGATGGGTTGCAGCTGGAAGGGCATCCGCTGCGTAAAACATGTGCTGGATAAGTTGGCGGTTCATTCCGCTGTGGCGACCCCGGATTAATAAAGGGACTAAGCTGAAAAGAAATGAATGAATGAATGTTTATTATGATGCGATTTACCTTCTATGTGTGATTTGATTGGAGGAATCACAGGACTGATTTTTCTAATCCCCATAGACAAGAAAGTACCAATACTGCAGTAGAAATGTGCTCAAGGGAAAGTAAGGGTGCTTTCACACTAGCACTTTTGGTCCGCACCCGGGTTCGTTTGACGTCATAGTACGGTACGTTTAGCTAGTGTGAACGTGTCTTCTGAACTCGGGTGCGCACCCGTGAACCGTACCCGAGTCCGCCTGAAAGAGGTGGTCTGGGGTACGGTTCGTGCGAACTCTGGTACGGTTCACTTCTGGTATGAATGCAATCGTACCAAATAGCGGAAGTGAACCGCCAACTGTACAACAAACTATCGTTTTCATAACGTTCATTCGTGTGTGTGTGTGTGTGTGTGTGTGTGTGTGTGTGTGTATGTGCGCCACGTATTGTACCTTTAGCGGGACTGAGCCAAGCACAGTGATACACAGTGATGTCTGCTTGTCTCCTCCAGAAACAGCTTCTGCAGACACTGTGTGATGTTCTGAATGTTTATAATATTTTTGCAGCAGACAGACGCGAGTCGCTTTCTGTATGTCCAAAACGTATGATTCAGTAAAAGCAAATCGACCGCGATGTGCGGAAGTCTCCATTTTGGCGCTTTGCTTTCGTGACCGTCACCTAGCAACAGCCGTAAACAAAACAGCAGCTCGATGACGCAAGCGTACCGGGGTTCAGAAGGAAAAAAGACAGTGTGAACACAAACCAACCGAGAAGGTGGCAAGGGAGGACAATCGAACTTGGGTACGGTCCAGGCAATTGAACCAAGTGTGAAAGCACCCTAAAAGTACACATTTATAAAAACTACTTGGTAAATTACAATTCCTGAGAAAAAACTACTCAATTACAGTAGTTTGAGTATTTGTAATGTGTTACTTTCAACCACTGTTGGCGACTCATCTGCAATTCTCTCAGATTGCGTCTCTGATAGTTCACACTGTGTGATTGTCACTCGTGTGAACGAGCACCGATTTGCTTGTGATTTCAGGCATTTGTCAGATATTTCTCAAAACCTGTCGACGAGTCAAAATCAGGGCTAAAATCATGCAGTCTGAACTCGGCAAAACTCACACAAACACACAGACACAGCTACAAACACCCTCTATATTTAATTTTACATCAGTTTTCATTCCAAATACCATTAAAAAAACATATTTTATTCTGAATTTTATTCTTATTTTAAACTGTTTATTTATGCATATTATTGTATATTTCTTTATGCAAATGAAATAAGGCAACAACATAATTAAATCACTTGAAAAGCAATTTAATAAACAAACTATTTAATAACAATTTAAAATAATTGTATAAATATATAATATATTAATATATTATATTTAATTATTATATTATTTAATTAATTATTATATTTATATAAATATATTAATATTTAATTAAACATTTTAATATAATATATTTTATATTCATTTATTCAATTTCCTTCGACTTAGTCCCTTTATTTATCAGAGGTCGCCACAGTGGAATGAACCACCAACTATTCCAGCATATGTTCTACACAGCGTATGCCCTTCCAGCTGCAACCCAGTACTGGGAAACATCCATACACACTCATTTACATTGCGGGGGAAACCCACACCAACATAGGGAGAACATGCAAACTCCACACAGAAACGGCAACTGACCCAGCCGGGGCTCGAACCAGCGACCTTCTTTCTGTGAGGCCACAGTGCTAACCACTAAGCCACTGTGTCGCCACTTATTTTCTATTCTCTACCCAAAAAACACATCGTTGCCTCTCAGCCTGAATCTGGATGGCCCTAACCATCAGCAGAGTGTGTTATCTGTGATTTTAAGGCACTATATTATGGTCTGTCCCACTGCTGTCAATGGCTGCGGCTCAGGAAATAACAGCTCTTCTGGATAAGGAGGATTTTATCTCCGACAGCACAATGGGCAATCGCAGAAGAAAGATGAGCCTTCTTACATCTGATGGGCTCGCGCACCACAATCTTCAGGAGCTGCATTGCCAGGAGGCTTTCAACTGCAACTGATTCCTGACAATATTTCTGAGGATAGTGCGTGTCATACGCCCGTACTGTACCTCCAACAGACCCAAACCTGGATAAAAGAGATGCTAAAGTTATATATATATCTCTGGCGTCATGGTGGTGCAGTCGGTAGCACGATCACCTCACAGCAATAAGGTCGCTGGTTCGAGTCCAAGCTGGGTCAGTTGGCGTTGACAAAAAATTATAATTTTATGAAGAGATTCATTCATTCATTTTACTTTGGCTTAGTCTCTCTAATCATCAGGGACCACCACAGCGGAATGAACCGCCAACTTATCCAGCATATGTTTTACACAGGGGATGCCCTTCCAGCCACAACCCAGTACTGGGAAACACTCATACACACTCATTCACACACACACTCATACACTACAGCCAATTTAGTTCATCAATTCCCCTATAGACCATTTTAATGTGGTCATGTCAATAGGTCCATGAATATTTCCTGCTTATCAAACTATTTGTAACTGTAACAAGAGGCAATTCAATCCTAACTTAACGATAAAGCAGCTATCATACCATTATTTATCAATATGTACCTCTTTTTGGATTCTAGGAAGCTATAGGAATTAAAAATGTAAAACAGGAAATACGTTGCAGCCATTGTTTTTGTTTACATCCCTCAAAATGGTCTATAGCGCATGTGTTTGGACTGTGTGGGAAACCGGAGCACCCGGAGGAAACCCACACCAACACGGGGAGAACATGCAAACTCCACACAGAAACCTGAACCAGACTTGAACCAGTGACCTTCTTGATGTGAGGCTAACCACTGAGCCACGTGTCACCCTATTTCTTAAAGGGATAGTTCACTCAAAAAATGTAAATTTGCTATGATGTAAATTGTTCCTAGAGTTGGGTTACGGCTGGAAGGGCATCCGCTGCGTAAAACATGTGTTGGATAAGTTGGTGGTTCATTCCACTGTGGCGACCCCAGATTAATAAAGGGACTAAGCCGAAAGAAAAATGAATGAATGAATGAATGAATGAATGAATGATGCAAATTTAGCAGTTCTTGAGTGGTATAGTGGTATCAGAAGTGGTAAAGGTGTTGGTGTAGTAGTAGTAGTAGTCGGTGTAGTAGTATCACAAGTAGTAGATGTTGTCGATGTAGATGTTGTAGTAGCAGTGATTGCTGTAGTAGTAGTTGTAGTAGACGCTGTAGTTAGGGTTGCCACCCGTCCTTTAAAATACGGAATCGTCTTGTATTTGAGACTGAAATTGCGCATCCCGTTTTGAATCAATGCGGGACGGGTTTTGTCCCGTATTTTTTATATTTTTTTTGAGTAGCTTTTTATGCAAATCATCCCACACGCATTTTATGAAGATGCCTCATTTCCTACTTTTGATTGGGTAATACTTGATGTCATCGTCAGTTTGATTGGTCCTCCTCCAGTGAGGAGGGCGTGTCTTTTAAGCAGCCTGTCAAGTCTTGACAGAGAGTAGCCTAATGGCAGATGCTTCTCCAGGTAACCTCCGCGTCTTAAAGTTTCAGAGTTTAAACGCAAGCAGCTGCAAAAGTACCGCAGAGAGTGGGAGTAAACAAAAACCTGGCTGCAGAGTGGTAGAAATTGTTATCAGGCAAACTGCACCATTTGTCGGAGAGCGTTCTCTGTGGCTCATGCGGGACGTGCGACAACATGCCTCCAGAGAGCAGCATTCCCGCAAAGACAGAGCTCACAAAAATCAATGCACATTCACAGTTCTTCGTACCCCAAGTCTCTCCCGAAGCAGACATGGTAATGAAGGTGACCCAGTCTGTGAAAATCTAGCTGGAGTCTTTCTTTTTTTTTTTTTTTTGTAACATAAAAAAAGAACAGTCTGAAAATAATAAAAAATATTAATTTTAACTGAGTAAAACCACATCAACAACTGAAATTACAGTGAAATGAATGGCTACAATCAAACTTTCTCTCAAAATTAGATTTGGCCTGGTTTTCACACACTGGGTCACAAATAATTTGTATAAATTCTGTAAATACAATGTAAGTGGATCACGGTCCAATGTAATATTATGATTTGCTTTTTAAGATTAAGTCAGGCACATAAGCATTAATTTATTAAATGAAATGTTACATGTATTACATTAATAAACAACATAACGCCCATGTAAAGAAAATAAACTAGTAAATTGCAACTTTCCATATTTTTAAATTAGAAATAGGCTATTTGAAAACTTTACTAGCTAATGTTTGTAGCTAGTTTATGTATGTGCTGTTTCCATGTTTGGATAGGTGTTACTGCAAATAATGACAAATATTTTAGCCAAAATCTGTTATTAATACCACCCTTTAAAATTAGGTTCATTAGTATTTTCTTCTCTCCTCTAGGTTACAGCAGCTCAGTTAACTCAGGTGTACCACACTATTAAACATAACATCAGCTATAACAGTGCTGCAGAGTTGTAAAACAGAAAGACTGACTGCATCTGATCTGTTTACACAGATTTCAATAAAAGACAGTTTATTTTCTATATTAAATTATATTAAAGTGTTCATACTTTCCTGAAAACATATTTTAAGTTGCGATTTACCACCACTGGCATGCTATTGGGCCTGTGATTGGGGATGTGGCCCCCGCTGCAGTATGCGTCCCTTATTTTTTTGTATTAAAAGTGGTAACCCTAGCTGTAGTAGTATCAGTAGTAGTAGACATTTTAGTAGTGGTAGCCGTGGTTGTGGCTGTAGTAGCAGCTGAGGTAGTAGTTGTAATATTAGTAATTTTCTGTAGTTGGTGTAGTACTTGTGATTTATTATTATTATTGCTGTTGTCAGTTATTATTAATGTTGTTCTTTTTACTGTCATCATTACTATCATACATTACTAGCGTTGTTGTCACTCTTTACCACTGACTGGTTTCTTTCTATCTGTTTATTTATATCTATGATACTTGGTTCATTTATTGACTGTTATTGTCCCTTATGTATGTACTCTGACCTGTCCACCATGCTACCTTTACACACACACACACACACACACACACACACACACACACACACATATATATACACTCACCTGCCTGTACCTGACTGTATTGTTGTGGTTTTTGCTTTTTGTTTTTTTTGTTTGATGTTTCATTTTCTTTGTATTTGTATAATCCCAATTTGTGTACCTTTTTGCATATTCTAATAATAAAAAAAAAGTAGTTCTTGGGTGCGTTTCCCAAACAACAACGTAACTCGCGGCTGACCTATCAGAGTACAATGCATCATTTGGGAAAAGAACGATGTAGTGACGAGTGTTTCCCAAAACCCGTAGTTTCTCTGTCGCAGATCCATCGCTTGAACCACGTTAGTTATAACGTAAAACGTCCATAATGATGCTTTAAACGGGGTGGAAACAACTTCTTTAGAGAAGAACCCCATCATTTTTGTGCAAAGTATATTGTTTTACACGCACATGCATAAAAAAAAATCCAATATTAGTTTTGGTGGCGACACAGTGGCGCAGTAGGTAGTGCTGTCGCCTCACAGCAAGAAGGTCGCTGGGTCGCAGGTTTGAACCGCGGCTGGGTCAGTTGGCGTTTCTGTGTGGAGTTTGCATGTTCTCCCTGCATTCGCGTGGGTTTCCTCCGGGTGCTCCGGTTTCCCCCACAGTCCAAAGACGTGGGGTTTGTTTACAAACTAATTTCGAGAGGATCACGTGCTTATGATTGAACGCAGCTGGTATCGATTAACTCCACATATTGCGCCAATCAGATGAACATAGACCACTATAAATTACCGGAGCACTTTGATCCAGTCATCTTCGTTTGAAGAACACACTGCTCGGCGCTACTTGCTACTGCATCTTCAACAACAACAACATCACAGCCTAAAAACATTCAAGCCAGCGATCAAAGCCAGTGCAAGGAAACTGAACCCTCACCGCTCTCTGCCAGCGGTACATCAGTGGTAACGTAGCCTACATAGCACGCTCCAAAGGGAAGCCTCGCCTTAAAACAACCACTCGCAAACAGACTAAACATTTTCAATTCAATTCATCTTTATTTTTATAGCACCTATACAACGTAGATTGTGCCAAAACAGCTTCACGTGAAAGAATATAGTGAATTGAATCAGAGTCAGTTCAATTTTCAGAGACTGTTCAATTCAGTTAGCTCAGGTCAGTGTGGGTTTATAATCACTACTGAGAGTCCAAACACTGAAGAGCAATTCCATCGATGCACAGCTCTATAGATCCCAAACCATACAAGCCAGTGGATTCATAAGACGAGACCAGCGCTAATGGGTTAAGTTATACAAAGAACTCACCTTAAAACATCCTGCCTGTCCACAGATCCATATCATCCTAAAAACATGAAGTAATTCGACTGCAAAAGTCCAGGCATTTCAATCTGCAAACTTTAGTCCACAGCTTATTCTTACGTCGATAAACATCCACTAAATGCATCGTTATCATCCATACTACTCGCCGAAGTGCGTCCAGTAGCGCCTCCAGTCATAACAAACAGTCAAAATGGCCGCCGCTGTTTGATTGACGCTTCTTTGAGCCAATAGCTGAAAGTGAAGCATCACCATCCAATGGTCCCGCCCTCTCTCTTGAGAGATTAAGAATGGACTCTGAATTTGTGAATGAACTAGGCTAGATACGATGGTGAGTTTTAATCACATTAAGTTTTCAAAGTCATTCATGGTTTAAAATTCCTCTCACACAGTTTATACTAAGTGATGACATCGCTTTTAAGTTCAGGGTTTGAAGTTGGCAGTTGATATTTATAAACAAATAAATAAATTTAATTAATAAACAAACAAATAAATATAAATTAATACTCTGCCCCATCCGACAGCATTTTTCTTCTGAAAAGAGTATTACCCAGCTAGTGAAAACATTAAACGCTTTAAGCACAGACGTCTAATTGTAACATGCCACTGTGACTCATATGTTCACACACAAGGGCCATATGCAAGTTCATATAGGCAAGTCAGTTAGATGTGAAAACGGCAAAGTAATAAACTTCCTGCTTCGATATGGATGGGGGAAAAAAAAAAAAAAAAAAAAATATATATATATTTCTTATATTTCTAATGTTTTATCCATTGACTAAGCGTTAGATACATTTACATAAAATTCTTATCAGTAAGGGGTTTAAACTCCATCCACTATCACTACACCTACTCAGTCTTCAAGAGATATTTCCATGACCACCAGACAAGCCACGCACCACATCCTCAGCTCTCCATCTATCTGCTATCCTGTGGGGGGACGAATGCCCACCTCTACTATCCTTGTACATTGCGTCAAGGAAGCTTTCATACTACGCATTAACAAAATGCAATGCCATTTACAGTTGCCCATGCCCTTATTAGGACCCCTCGCATGGATATCAGCTTAAACAATTTATTATGTTCTGCCATGCATGTACCATGTTGTAAATGTCATGTCTCATTCTCTCTTGTTTCTCTCATTCCAGACATCTCGACAAACAGCTTAGAAACGGATCCTCATCCAACCAATTACCTGAGTTAAATAATCACCCTGATTATAACTTCTCTGATTTTCCCATTTCAGGTCTAACTCACGGATTCCACCCAGGTGTCTCAGCCTCTCCCGCATACAACCTATGCAGCCCTAATCTACAATCTGCAAAAGACGAACCCGAAACAGTCGATCAGCTAATCAAAAAAGAAACTGATAACGACTTCATGAACGGGCCTTTTACAGCCCCGCCTTTTAATTCATACCGCATTAGTCCATTAGTCGTTGCGACCAGAAAAATTTCTAAAAAAAAAAAAAAAAAAAAAAAAAAACGCCTCATAATCGACCTGTCTGCGCCTCATAATTCCACTTTTCCCAGCATCAATAGCACCATTCCAATAGACGAATGATACCCTGATATAGACCAAGCTATTTCTCTTATCAAAACCGCCGGCCGCAACGCCTGGCTAGCTAAAGTCGACATTACATCCGCTTTTAAAGTCACGCCAATCCACCCAGATTCTGGCACCTTTTTGGCATTCGCTGGTGCTCCAAATTCTACTTCGCAGTCCGTTTAACTTTCGGCTGCAAAAGTAGCCCCAAAAATTTTGACATGCTCTCAGAAGCAATATGTTGGATACTATCCATCCATTATGGGATTCCTTACCTTATACATCTGCTAGACGACTTCCTCATAGTTCTCCTCCGTCGTCACCTCCAAACAAACATTTAGCGATCACCCAAAAAGTTTTCGCTGACTTAGGAATTCCTCTAGCAGAGAAAGAGAAAATCAACCGCATTACTTATCTTTGTCAAATCTTTCTCGAAAACCATTCATGTACAAAACGCGAACTCCTTTCCATTCTCGGCCACTTAAATTTCGCCATGCGCATTATCCCTCAGGGCCGTCCGTTTATTTCGCACCTGCTCTAACTCTCCACCACAGCCCCCGGGTTAGAAGATATAATCTTTCTCTCTAATCCCAGTCGCGAAGAAATCAGCTTATGGATTTCTTTCCTTAAGCAATGGAACGGCTGTTCCTTTTTCTACAGCGATCTTATAGCATCGCCGGTAGATATTAAATTATTCACTGAAGCCGCCCCTTCAGTCGGTTTCGGGGGATTTTACCAGGGTCGTTGGTTCGCGACACCCTGGCCCCCCCAAATGTTAGAAATTCCACCAAACGAACAATCCTCCGCACTCTTCGAATCATATCCCGTCGTAGCAGCGGCCATCCTGTGGGGCGAAGAGTGGTCCGCATCCAGCATTCTCATCCACTGAGATAACGAGGCTACAGTACAATGTATTAATAAAGGGCGTTCGCACTCACAGTCACTAATGCCCCTTTTAAGACGCCTCGTCTGGATTGCAGCCACTAAACAATTTCTAATTTCTGCTGAACACGTACCAGGTTGCAAAAAATCAAATTGCTGACTCTCTGTCTCGCTTTCTTTCCAGAAATTCCGGCTATTGGCGCCAGAGGCGGACCCTCATCCAACACCTGTTCCTCCCTATTCAGAGATGACATTGCCATAAACCACCCTCTATACCACCTCCGGGAAACCTCCATGTCTCTCATCCTCCAGGCAGTGGCTCCGAGGACTCTACAATCTTACCTCACAGCATGGAACACCTTATAACACTTTCACTTTCTGTTTGAAATACCTTTCCCAGATTTTTTCCCTTCTCTCCATCACCTCATCCAATGCTCATCTACACACCTCAAAAAACATCCAAGCCAGTTCAATTAGAAGCTACTTGAGCGGCATTCAGTTTTTTGGCTATAAGTCCATCCACACAGCTCGCACCCTAGACGCCATGTTCACCCTAGCCTTTTATGGCTACCTTAGATGCTCAGAACTCACTACCACATGCAAATTCAACCCCTTCATTCACCCCACCATATCCGATCTGATTCTGCAGGATAAAGAAACCATTTCTTTCCTCATTAAGCAGAGTAAACAGATCAAATTCGCAACGGCCATTTTATTTACATTTTCGACCTCCCCTCTCCCACACAGCCATTCCAAACCCTCCTAGCATTCTTACAGCTGAGGAAATCCCAAGATTCCAATCCTTCCTCCCCCTTTTTCACTGACGACGCTAATCGTCCAGTAACCCGTTTTTGGTTCCAAAAACATCTGAAAGAAACATTACGCCTATCTGGCTTTTCACCTGAATCATTCTCTAGCCACTCCTTTAGAATCGGAGCCGCCACTACAGCTGCCCACAACGGGCTCTCACAAAACCAAATTCAGACCCTCGGCCGCTGGTCTTCAGATGCATTCAAGACATACATCCGACTCAGCAGACATCACCTCAAGGAAGCCCAGCTGTCTCTCACCAGACGACATCCATCATCTGGAGTACAAGGGCACGAGCACGACTCTGCCATTTCCTCTTCCTCCCCCTCTTTCTAGCGTTGAGTTTCTCCGCTACTGTTCTATAATTTCTAGCGTCGAGTTACTCCGCTAAACCCTCTTTTTCTTCTAACAATGCTGTTCTCCCCTATTATTTCTTAATTCTTCAGCGTCGAGTTTCTCCGCTGTTTTCTTTTTCTAGCGTCGAGTTACTCCGCTAATTTTCTTCCTTCCAGCGTTGAGTTCCTCCGCTACATCCCCCCCCCCCCCCCCCCCGCTTTCTATTATTAAAATTTTTAATTCAGCTCTAATTACTCCCTCTCTATTCTTTTCTTAGCACAAGCTATACTCTGCTCCCCCATCACTTCTCTCATACTCATCCACAGCTCTATCTCCCACGGAGGCCCAAGAGCTTCGACTCCCACGGAGTCACGCCAAGCCCAATCCCCGGCCATCCCCTCACTCATCACGCTTCCAGCAAGAGCCTCCACCGCCCCTTCCTTTCCCAGCTCTTGCGTGCCCCCGAGCCTGACTCTCACAGGAATCAATCACTGCCCCCCCCAAGCCATTAAAAAACTTACTTATCTTTGCTCCTTCCGCGTTGAGTTTCTCCGCATCTCCTTTCCTGCTTCCTAGCGTTGAGTTTCTCCGCATCTCTTTCCCTTCCTTCAAGCGTAGATTACTTCCGCTCTTTCCTCAATCCCCCCCCCCATTCTCCAGCTCCCCCCCCCCCCCCTCCAACCCTTACCCCCTTCCAGCGTCGAGTTACTCCGCTACTTTTCTTTTTCAGCGTTGAGTTGCTCCGCTACTCAATCTTCTTCTAGCGTAGAGTATTCCGCTACTCTTTTCTTCCTTCGCATAAGCCCTCACTCCTCAAGCTCTGACTCCCCCGGAGTCTTCCCGAGCTCAGACTCCCCCGGAGTCCTGCCCCAGTCCACCTCCTACAGGAGTCTCCAACGCCCCCTCCCCTTCCCAGACTCCTGCAGGAGGCCAAACATTACAGCTCTAACTCCCACGGAGTCGCCCACAGAGCACTGACTCCCCCGGAGTCAAACATTACCCCCCCCACCCCGGCCAATACATATATCTTCTTTACTTTTCCAGCGTCGAGTTTCTCCGCATCTCCTATTCTCTCCTTCCTAGCGTCGAGTTTCTCCGCACCTTCTTCCCTTCCTTCCAGCATCAAATGCTTCTGCTCTTTCCTCCACCCCCCCCCACTCTTCCAACTCCTCTACCCTTCCCACCTCTAAATTCCCAACCCCCTTCTAGCGTCGAGTTACTCCGCTACTTTTCTTTCTTCAGCGTCGAGTTACTCCGCTACTTTCTTTCCTTCCTTCTAGCGTTGAGTTTCTCCGCTACTCTTCTCTATTTTTCGCATAGGCCATCACTCCTCAACTCGGACTCCCACGGAGTCTTCCCGAGTTCGACTCCATCAGAGTCATGCCCCCCCCCGGCCCACTTCACCCCCTCTCCTGCTGGAGTCCTCATCTCCCAATAACCATACTATGACCCCCGCAGGAGCCCGCCCACCCCCGCTCCGACCCCCGAAAGAGCATCCCTTGCATCCGACTCCCCCGGAGTCAACCATAGCCTCCCATGCCAAATCTCAGGCTCTCCTAAGAGCCCGCTTCCAAATTCTGTCCTTCAGGAGCCTCTCTCCCTTCTCCACCTTCAGTTATATCCAGCAGCCGGATATAGCACTGATCCTTAGCTTATTGGGGGGTTTCTTCAATACGCGGCTGCTGTCCCGAGCTAAAAAGCCTTTTGGGGAGTTCTCGAGACCACCTGAGCTCAGACTCTCCTGTCGCCCTACAAACGGGAGGAAGCCCCGGGCTCAAGGATATTCTGAGCTCAGGGCTCTCTCCCGGGACAGCATGCCAAACACGCTTTATTATCAATCATCAGCTAAGTGTGAACTCTTGAAGTGGGGTTTGTTTACAAACTAATTTCGAGAGGATCACGTGCTTATGATTGAACGCAGCTGGTATCGATTAACTCCACATATTGCGCCAATCAGATGAACATAGACCACTATAAATTACCGGAGCACTTTGATCCAGTCATCTTCGTTTGAAGAATCCCCCCTTCCACCCCTACTCCTCCCCTTCTCCGATAGGGCGGCACGGTGGCCAGTGGGTAGCACTGTTGCCTCACAGCAAGAACGTCGCTGGTCCGTTTCCCTCCGAGCCGGTCGGCGTTTCTGTGTGGAGTTTGCATGTTCTCCCCGTGTTCGCGTGGGTTTTCCCCGGGTTCTCCGGTTTCCTCCCACCGTTCAAAAACAGGCACCATTTGAAAATTGACTAACCAAATAGCATTCTAAGGCAACTCTTAGCCAGATACATATCAGACCACCTGAGCTCAGACTCTCCTGTCGCCCTACAAACGGGAGGAAGCCCCGGGCTCAAGGATATTCTGAGCTCAGGGCTCTCTCCCGGGACAGCATGCCAAACACGCTTTATTATCAATCATCAGCTAAGTGTGAACTCTTGAAATGCGGTACAGGTGAATTGGGTAAGCTAAATTGTCCGTAGTGAATGAGTGTGTATGGATGTTTCCCAGAGATTGGTTGTGGCTGGAAGGGCATCCACTGCGTAAAAGTGTGCTGGATAAGTTGGTGGTTCATTCCACTGTGGTGACCCCAGATTAATAAAGGGACTAAGCCGACAAGAAAATAAATGAATGAATTAGTTTTGGTAAAAACATGCACTTGTTTTCCATATTACAGTGTTTCTCAGTGGCTTTGGTGCATTTCTCACAACACTATTTACATTTGCACAACAGTTAATGCATTTCTCTAAACAATTAGTGCAAACTGCAAAACCTAGTGGATAACCTGCAGAAGCGCGTCACTTGCTGAAAATGGAGAGCTCATTCCTCAAAAGCAAGTATTGATGTCAATGAAAGTGTCATCAGGATGAAAAGTCCTGACACCATTGTTTATGAACAAGATAGTCAGATGGCTTTGTCATGTTTTCATTATGACACTTTACTCTGGACATTTTTTCCAATGCAAAAAAGTCAGATTTTGGAGACACGTCCTGAAAATGCTCAAGACAGCACTATATACTATTAGCACAGCCATTTGAAAACTACAGTAAAGTTAGACATCACTGCATTTAGTGAGGTATCTGAGTACAAGACACTGAATATGTGTGTTTAACATTTTTACTGGATTTGCTCTTTACTATTCTAATATATTCACAGCATTGTGTAAAAGAATAAACACACCCTTATTTACAACAAACATAAACTTCCTTTGGGTAGAGCTGAGCACAACTGTAAACAACACTGCAGTACATATTGGAACTGAACCTACAACATACACAGGTCTGTAAATCATTCATCAAATTGTTCAGTTTAGGAGACATTTTCAGGAAAAAAGATTTAACATTTTTAAAATAAAATTAGCTTGACAGATTTTGATCACTAGTTCACCATTTGTGTATGTACTGACTCCAGTAATGAAAGGAGGACTATTAGTTTAATATGGAATGACTATTCAGCATTCACAAGTTTAGTTCATTTTGACTGACATGACATAAGCAAATGATAATGTTACAAACAGCAGAGAGTTGTATGAAAGCAATTGATGCATGTCCAAAAGCATTTGCAATTTGTTGGAACACTGTAAAAAAATAAAAAGTTGAGTTAACTTAAAATTTTAAAGCAACCGGCTGCAAAGAAATTTTGAGTTTATTAAACTTCAGTGGTTGAAGTTGTGCTAAATTATTTTTTTAAGTTGACTGAAAAGGCTGGTTTAAGTCAAGTATACTTTATGGAATAATTTGGCACAACTTCAAACACTGAAGCTTAATAAACTCAAAATTTCTTTGCAGCCGGTTGCTTTAAAATTTTAAGTTAACTCAACTTTTTATTTTTTTAACATATGGAGAAATGAAAATGTAAAGTCTCCTCAACTGAATATTTTACTTTCATTGAACAAACAGTTCCAAACATGCAGCTGAATCATTTTTATGAGTAAATTCAACTCTGAGCTCAAAAATATGTCCACCTAACTTACAATTTTTAACTGAGTTAACTATTTGTAAGTTGGATTTTTTACAGTGAAGGAATGAGAAACTGCTACTGTGATGTGCACAAATGACTAATTGTTTTAAGAAATGCATGAACTGTTGTGCAAATGTAAATAGTGTTGTGAGAAATGCACCAAAGCCACTGAGAAACACTGTAATGTAAAGTCTGATAGATATGTAAACACATCCCGATAGAGAGAGAGAGAGATTTTGTGTGTAGTTTTTAACACACTTATTATACTGTAAGAGGGACAGGTGTGATTAAACGCCGTCCTCCCTCGACACTCCACAACTCATTGAGGTTTATTCATTTCTTCATCAACAGCTGCAGGAATCTCATGAGCACACCTGACTCCTGGCCTCTCATTAAATACACTGTTTTTACCGCAGTATACCTCCACGGCTGAAGCGACTTAATAATGCTTGTTGGTGATGAGGGGTTAGTTACAGTATATTCTTCACAAATAAACTAAAATATTGTGTAAATCTACATTTTGGGTGGCACGGTGAAGGTTGCTGCTCAGTTGGCGTTTTTGTGTGGAGTTTGCATGTTCTCCCCGTGTTGGTGTGGGTTTCCTTTGGTTGCTCCGGTTTCCCGCACAAGTCCAAACACATGTGCTATAGGAGAATTGATTAACTAAATTGGCGGTGGTGTATGAGTGTTAATGTGTGAGAATGAGTGTGTATGGGTGTTTCCCAGTACTGGGTTGCGGCTGGAAGGGCATATGCTGGGTAAAATAGATGCTGGAATAGTTGGTGGTTCATTCCCCCTTATATATCAGGGACTAAGCCAAAGGAAAATGAATGAATGAATGTAATAGAAACACCAACTGACCCAGCCGGGTCTCGAACCAGCAACCTTCTTGCTGTGAGGCGACAGCTCTACCCACTGCGCCACCGTGTCGCCCTCACATGCACATATTAATAAAATAAAACTAATATTTTGGGCAGCACGGTGGCGCAGTGGGTAGCATGTACACCTCACAGCAAGAAGGTCACTGGTTCAAGCCTCAGCTGGGTCAGTTGGCGTTTCTGAGTGGAGTTTGCATGTTCTCCCTGGGTTCGCGTGGGTTTCCTCTGGGTGCTCCGGTTTCCCC
>LR812525.1:88063261-88073261 GCA_903798195.1 Danio kyathit | reverse complement strand
AAAGGAACAGAAGTTGTTGGACGCATCATACTGCACCCATAGCTTTCGTTATACATGCACTGTAAAAAAAAGAAAAACTGAAACTTTCTGAAAACTCCAGCCAGGGTGAAGATTTTCCAAAACTTGTTGTACAGTGCGCTCATGTGGATGATACAACCTGTGCTGTTTTCTCCTTTCTGATTGGCCAAGATGGCTGGGTTTACATTAAACATAGAACTGACAGAGATGGGTATAAACAGAGGTCGGAGCCAGCTACAAATAGACTGGTCAGCTTTAAGTGGGTGGGACTTGAGCTTCAAGTGGGCTGTACAAACCTCCTGGAGTTTTTGTTTATTTAATGTTTTGTGCATGACAACCTATAGTGTTTTATAAATGTGTACACCTACCCCAACCCAAAATCCAACCTCACAGTAACCTGTTGTGTTTTATTAACATCTACCACAAACCTACACCCAGACAAGTTGCGGTGTAATCCCTCCCACTTGGAGGTCAGAGATACCTATCTTGGAGTGACCCGCACATCCCCTTCCTTAAACCCAACGGATAAAGTTTTCAAAAGAAATCTACAAGAGAAAAGACACAATTTCACACTGCTTTTTTAGTGTTTACCTGATTTTGAAACCATCCTTTGCCGGATTTGGACACTGGACCACTCCACATCCCAAGTCTGATGCCATACGAGATGAGCTACTGAGCAAACTGACCACTCTAGAAAAGCCGTCCATATGGAGGTAAACAGTCAGCGGTTATAATGTTTGGGTTGAGGACAAAGGAGATGAGGATCCAAATGCAGTTTATTAAGAGGTTCGTCAGGCAGGCAAATGGTCAAAACAAGGACAGGCAGGATCATGCAAGTAATCCAAAGCCAGGTCAAAATAACAGGCGAATGGTCGGGACAGGCGGCAAAACAAAGTAAACAATAAATAGAACATAGGGTCAAAACATGGCAAGGCTAAACAAAAAACGCTTTAAAAGGCTCACAGTTTACATGACTCAGCAAAGAGTATGACAAAGTGAGGTGTATAAATAGACCTGGTCATTAGTCCTTACGTGCATCAGCTGTGAGTGGGGGTGATCTGGAACTGGTGTGTGTGTGAGGTGCCTGATGGGATATGTAGTTTGTAAACGTGGCATATGTTTAGTTCTCCAGCAATCTGCACATGCTGGAGATCGCTGGTGATAGTAACAGCGGTAGCACAAAAAGGAACAAAAGTTGTTGGCAGCGTCATGCTGCACCATAGTGTTTGTTTTACGTACACTGTAAAAAAAAAAAAACATCTGTAAATTAGCAGTTTTACGTTTATTTCTGTTTGTTTTTTTCCTTTAATTTATGCTTTAGAATTTCATTATGGGACTTTGTGCTTTCTTCTTACAACTTTTAACTTTGAAAAGTTGGAAAAAGTGACTTTTATTACCATGTGTAATAGTTTGCAGTACTGTATTGTCTGTGTTGGTGTTGTATATTACTGTTACTATTACCAGTGATCCAGCCTGAGCAGATCACTGGTAAACACCTATGGACTACAAATCTGCCATTTAGGAACTACAACTCCATACATGCACTCCAATCACACACACATGTTCCTCATCCTGACTGATTGCACACACACACCACCGGAGGCTTGTCAAAGACTGATTACACACAGTACATAAGCGGCACACACACTCACTTCAGGTCCGAGTCTTGTATTCTGTTCCAGTTGCAATTCCAAGTGTTTCCTTGTTTTGTCTTTGCCGTGATTTTGACCCTTGCCTTGATTATCCTGTTTAGCCCTGCCTGCTGCCAGCCTCTTGATTATATGCCTGTTTTATTGACGACGATTCTGGATTTCCCTCATACACCTGATTGCTCCTGTGTTGATCATTGCTTGCCTGACCATCCCTTTAGATAAAGCCTGCATTTGGATCCGCATCCTGTTGTCAGCATCTCTTTCCTGGTTACAATTACGCTACAAAAACCTTTTTTCTAGATAGTATCTCTTATAAATTATATTATTTCAAACTACTAAAATGTCAATAAAAGTCACTTTGTTAAACTGTAGAGTTTTACAACATTAAAAAGCAACAGAGCAGAGATCAACATCCCATAATGCAACTCAAAACTGCAAATAAACAGAAAACACTGTTGATTAACTGCTATGTTTTACAGTGTACTAAATACAGCTGGACCCATGCCAGGGTGTGTATTTGCGGATTCCAAAATATGTAGCCCTGGGCACGTATCCCTAATGAGCCTGTGTTACTTATAAAAGCTGTGGACGGCTGAGGCTTCGCTACCTACAGTACAGACTGCTTGTGAACCTTTTCCTTCCATATTTTCTTATAAAACAAGCTGGAATCCCTGTGTGTAAACAGTAAGATGCAGCAGAGAGATGTTGAGGTTTGTTGAACATACAGTATGAATGTTTCATGCCAGCGTGGGGTTGTCTAACACTGCTTCTCTCTGTCTTGTGGGACTGAAAGCATTTTTATTTTACTTTATTTATTTGATTATTATCTATTTTTTCTTTAAGTTTTAAAACTCATGTTTGTTGACTTCAATGTTCAAATTAATTCTACGACTTATACAATCTGGGCAGCACGGTGGCTCAGGGGTTACCACTGTGGCCTCACCGCAAGAAGGTCACTGGTTCAAGTCCCGACTAGGTGAGTTGGCATTTCTGTGTGGTTTGCATGTTCTCCCCGTGTTGGCGTGGGTTTCCTCCGGGTGCTCCGGTTTCCCTCACAGTCCAAACACATGCGCTATAGGGGAATTGATGAACTAAATTGGCTGTAGTATATGAGTGTGTGTGGGAATGAGTGTGTATGGGTGTTTCCCAGTACTGGGTTGCAGCTGGAAGGGCATCCGCTGTGTAAAGCATATGCTGGAGTAGTTGGCGGTTCATTCCGCTGTGGTGACCCCTGATGAATAAAGGGACTAAGTTGAAGGAAAACGAATGAACGCATATGTGCTGATCAGTTACTTTTGGCTGTTCCTTGCACAAGGTTAAAAGTAAAAGTGCATGTTTTTCTGTTACTTTTGGCAATCATAGCAGTCATAATATAGATTTAAAAATTGATAATGAAGTTTTAGAAAGAGTCTATGCAATTAAGTTTCTTGGTGTTGTATTGGGTCATAAAATTAGTTGGAAACCGCAAATAAATAATGTGATGTCAAAATTAGTAAAAACTGTAGCAATAGTGTAAAAAGCAAGATGTATCCTGGACAATAAATCAATGTATGTATTATATAACACACCATATATGAGTTATTGTGTTGGAATTTGGGGGAATACATATAAATCTAATTTATAATCCTCATGTACAATGCAGAAAAAAAGTAGACTGATAGAAAATGTGGCATATGTTAATTTTTTAAATTGAAGATACTTAAGTTCAGTGATTTGGTTAAATTTTAAACAGCACACAATTTATGTTTAAAGCTAGGAATAAATTACTTCAGAAATGCATACAAAAGTATTTTGAAGAAAGACAAGGGCGATATAACCTGAGAGAAGAACAACATTTTAGGAGGTTGTAAACAAGGACAACTTTAAAAGGTTTGTGTATGTCTGTATGTGGTGTGAAATTATGGAACAGACCTAGAACAGAGTCTCAAACAATGTCAGGATGTTAATAATCTTAAAAGGTTGTATATACAGTTGAAGTCAGAATTATTAGCCCCCCTGAATGATTAGCCCACCTGTTAATTTTTCCCCAATTTCTATTTAACGTAGAGCAGATTTCTTCAACACATTTCTAATCATAATAGTTTTAATAACTCATCTCTAATAACTGATTTATTTTATCTTTGTCATGATGACAGTAAATAATAATTGACTAGATATTTTTCAGGACACTTCTATACAGCTTAAAGTGACATTTAAAGGCTTAACTAGGTTAATTAGGGTAACTAGGCAGGTTAGGGGAATTAGACAAGTTATTGTATAATGATGGTTTGTTCTGTAGACTATTAGAAAAAATAATTTTGACCTTAAAATGGTGTTTAAACAATTAAAAACTGCTTTTATTCTAGTCGAAATAAAACAAATAAGACTTTCTCCAGAAGAAAAAACATTATCAGACATACTGTGAACATTTCCTTGCTCTGTTGAACCACTTGGGAAATATTTATTTTATCATTTGGGGGCGAATAATTCTGACTTCAACGGTGTATATATTATTAAAGGGATATGATGATTAATAGAGGTGATTGAAAAAGAATAAAATGAGAAAGGTATGATGAAATTTCAATTAATGGCTGTTTGCAGTACTATGTATTTTTTGGGGGGTCTATGTTATAAAATGTAAATGTGTAAATGGAATCAAACATACAATATGTGAAAGATGCCAAAAGGATAATAGATGCCTCATGCAAAGCTCATATGTCACATGTAAAAAGAAGAGGTAAGTAAAAGAAGAAATAAGTTTAAGTAATAGACGAATGATGTGTGTAGTAATGAGATGGGAAAATAATAAGCTTGTGCTTCATCTTGCTCTATTTTTGACCATGCTGAAGTGTATTTTTTGTTAAAGAATTTTTCTGTATGATATTTCAGTTCAAAAATAAAAAATCTAATCAAATCATACAATTACAAAAAATGCTGCTTATGAATAACAGATTTCAGCATAAATTGGCCAAAACATGAAACAATAACAACAACAGACCGTCTGTTTAATTAACACAGGTAATTATAAAATGCATTTGCTGAATAAACAGTGTGCATATGCTTCAGTAAAAAAAGGGATGTGAACTTTTAAATAGCTTGTTTACTCTCCTTTTGATGCAATAAACTTCAGAAAAGTCCTTAATTACAGATCAAACCCTGAACAAAAACAAACAGGAGGATTTTCAGCTTTTATTTTTTTATTTTAAAGCATTTTTTCAATTAGAAATTGCCCAAAAAAAAACTAATCATAATTTGACAATGTGCCAATTTATATAATGAGACTGAAATAATGTCACTTTTTAACAATATCAGATTAATTTACTCAGAAATCCATAATAAGTCAAATTACTCTTATGAAAACTACTGCATGCGTCTTTACACTAATAATCATCATGAATCCAATGTATTCTATTCCCCAAACCACGCATCATTCCCAATGCATCCTCACATAACAGCAAAGCGGTGCATTATGGGAAAGCACAAACTCATGGGAGAAAAAACCTGGAGATCCTGATTTACAAAAACAGCAGTCGTCAAGGTCTCACAGCTCACAACACGTCAACATGCAGTAAAATCAGCTTCTGACTGCACACTTACATCATGCACAAACACACACACATTGGTATTAGTGGTTTACAGGGACTCCTCATAGGCGTAATGTATTTTATGCATTAAAAAAACGTTATTAAATGTCTAAACCAAACGTATGGTGACATTTAAATGTCAATTAATTCAATATGGTGTGAATTACAAGGACATCAGGCATGTCCTCATAAAACACGATAAAAACAGTACTACTATGTCATACCCATCTCTTTATACAAAAATTGTCCTTGTAAACCACAAAAATCAATGCACACACATGTACAGATACACACGCAGACACACACACACAAGTACACATGTATTTTATACAGTAAAAACTGCTTAGTTTATGTCTAAACCCAACCCAGCACTTCAAAAGGCCTCATTTAGTATGATTTTTGAAGTGTTTTGAATTACAAGGACATCAGGCATGATGATAAAACACAGTAATAGAGATGTCATTCATAAGTCATCATACAACAAACTGTCCTTGTAAACCAATTCTAAAAGACAAGTAGGAAAAAGTAGGAAAAAATATATCTAAGAAGTCATTTTGTAACATGACGTATACAGTACATGCCTCACATACTTTCACAAATCCTTATAACATTTAACACTCAATACATAAACCATCTCTGTCTCCATATGTGTATGCTCCACATAAAATCTGAAACTGAACAAAACACACACATGCACACACACATACTGTGTTTTTCAGCCCAAATGCATGGCACTATAAAAAAGATGCTCAGATAAAAAGGTACAAAAGCTTTTACTAGTGCATACCCTTTCAAAATGAGTGGCATTTAGGTACAAATATATACACTTTAGGAACACAAATGCACATTTGATGTACTAATATGCACCTTTTGGGGGAAATAAGGTAACAAAAAAGTTTTTTTTTCTGAAAGCTTGTCCTCAATCTACTGTATTATTGAAGCTCTTAACTGAATGTTAACTCTTTTCATCTGAACAGTCCTGCAACTTTACATTTGGGCTCATTTCATGATGCGCCTCTTGAAGATGAATCATTTATGTTGTATTTCTTATTTTCGTCACTTGCTTTGGATAAAAGCATTCGCTAAAAAGGCACAAATGAAAAAGGATTCTTTAAGACTGACTGACTGCACTGTCATTTTGCATGTTATGAAATCAGATGAATATATTCAAACAGAGAGAGAGAGAGAGAGACCGTTTTCAATATTTATCTGCAAAGATAAAAAGCACACAATTATGATGAATATAAAGTTTCAGTTGGTGTAAAAAATCAAAGATTTCAACACTGAAGTCCTGTCAAAAAGTTGGATTAAAATATCAAACTCCACAAGTTACTAAAGCATAACTAATAGTTTGTAGTCTAGATATAAAGAACCAAGAACAACAACAACAACAACAACAACAACAGCAGCAGCAGCAGCAACAACAACAACAACATTTGACAAAAACAATGCCAACAACCACAACACTACCAACAACAGCACCACTACTACTACTACCAACTGCTACAACAAAAACACCAATAACAACCAAGCCACCAAAACATACAAGAACAGCACCAAGAACAATAGCAACCTAATAACAACATTACCAACAACAACAGCACCACCACCAACAACAACAATAACAACATTACCACCAACAGCACCACTATCAACACTCACAACAACAACACCAACAACTACTACAACAACAACAACAACAACAACAACTACAACATTACCACCAACAATACAAATAACAAAATCTCCACCACCATCAACAACAACACTACCAACAACAGCACCACTACCAACACTCGCAACAACACCAACAACACTACCATTAATAACAACAACACTAACAGCAACAACACTACCACCAATAACAACAGCTACAACAACAACCATTACTACCAAAAACACTTACAACAACAACAACAACCACAACACTACCACCAGTAAAATACAAACAGCAAAAACTCCACCAACACCACCACCATTAACAACAACAACATTACCAACAACAGCGCCACTACCAACACTCGCAAACAAAATCAACATCAACTACCACCAATAATAACAACCACAACACTAACAATAACAACAACAATGACCACTACTACCAACAACACCTACAACAACAACCACAACACTACCACCAACAATACAAACAACAAAAACTTCACCACCAACAACAACATTACCAACAACAGCACCACTACCAACACTCACAACAACATCAAAAACAATACCACCAATAACAACAACCACAACACTAACAACAACAAACACTACTACCAACTACACCTACAACAACAACCACAACACTACCAGCAACAATACAGTACAAAAAAAATTCACCTCCACCAGCAACAACATTGTCAACAACAGCACCCCTACAACACTCACAACATCAACAACACTAACAACAGCCACAACACTAACAACAACAACAACTACAACACTAACAACAGCAACCAAAACACTACCACCAATAAAAACAACCACAACCACAACACTAACAACAACCACAACAATACCAACAACAGAAACTCCACCACCTCCATCACCACCACCACCACCAACAACAACAACAATACTACCACCTACAAAACACTAACAACAAAAACAACCACAACACTAGCAACAACAGCACCACTACCAACACCCACAACAATAACAACATCAACAACAGTACCACTACCAAGAACCACACCACTACCAACAGCATCAGCATCACTACTACCAACACCTACAACAACAGCATTACCACCATAACACTACCAACATCAGCAGCACTACTACCACTACCAACACCTACATCAACAACAACAAAAACAACCACAACACTAGCAACAACAGCACCACTACTACCAGTACCAACACCCACAACAATATCAACATCATCAACACTACCAACACCCACAACAATAACAACATCAACAACAGTACCACTACCAAGAACCACACCACTACCAACAGCATCAGCATCACTACTACCAACACCTACAACAACAGCATTACCACCACAACACTACCAACAACAGCAGCACTACTACCACTACCAACACCTACATCAACAACAACAACAAAAACAACCACAACACTAGCAACAACAGCACCACTACTACCAGTACCAACACCCACAACAATATCAACATCATCAACACTACCAACAACCACAACACTGCCAACAACAACAACCACTACTACTAACAACACCTACAACAACAATACTACCACAACAGCATCACTACTACCACTACCAACACCCACAACAACAACCACAACACTACCAACAACAACAACCACTACTACTAACAACACCTACAACAACAATACTACCACAACAGCATCACTACTACCACTACCAACACCCACAACAACAACAACATCATCAACACTACCAACAACCACAACACTACCAACAACAACAACAACCACTACTACTAACAACACCTACAACAACAATATTACCACAACAGCATCACTACTACCACTACCAACACCCACAACAACAACCACAACACTAACAACAACAACAACCACTACTACTAACAACACCTACAACAACAATACTACCACAACAGCATCACTACTACCACTACCAACACCCACAACAACAACAATATCATCAACACTACCAACAACCACAACACTACCAACAACAACAACCACTACTACTAACAACACCTACAACAACAATACTACCACAACAGCATCACTACTACCACTACCAACACCCACAACAACAACCACAACACTACCAACAACAACAACCACTACTACTAACAACACCTACAACAACAATACTACCACAACAGCATCACTACTACCACTACCAACACCCACAACAACAACCACAACACTACCAACAACAACAACCACTACTACTAACAACACCTACAACAACAATACTACCACAACAGCATCACTACTACCACTACCAACACCCACAACAACAACAACATCATCAGCACTACCAACAACCACAACACTACCAACAACAACAACAACCACTACTACTAACAACACCTACAACAACAATACTACCACAACAGCATCACTACTACCACTACCAACACCACCACCACCATCAACAACAACAACATTACCAACAACAGCGCCACTACCAACATCACTACCACCAATAACAAAAACCACAACACTAACAACAACAAACACTACTACCAACAACACCTACAACAACAACCACAACACTACCAGCAACAATACAAACAAAAAAAATCCACATCCACCAGCAACAACATTGCCAACAACAGCACCACTACCAACACTCACAAAAACATCAACAACACTATTACCAATAACAACAGCCAGAACACTAACAACAACAACAACAACAATAACAACCACAACACTAACAACAGCAACCAAAACACTACCACCAATAAAACAACCACAACCACAACACTAACAACAACCACAACACTACCAACAACAACAACCACTACTACTACCAACACCTACAACAACAATACTACCACAACACTGCCAACAACAGCATCACTACTACCACTACCAACACCTACAACAACAACCACTACTACCAACAACATCTACAACGGCTTCTGCTACCAACAACTGCAATGCTATCAACAACACCCCAACACCCCCACCAACAACAATATAAATTTAGTAATTGATTAATTTTAATAAATAAAAAAATAAATAAATGTTAAATTTCTTATATTATAAAAAAAAAAAAACCTGACATCTTTGATGTGTTAAAAACGTGTTTCAAATATAAAGCGAATCAAACACGTT
>LR812525.1:88050761-88060761 GCA_903798195.1 Danio kyathit | reverse complement strand
AAACATATGCAACTTGCATGAACAGCCAAAACGATCACAAAAAAACAACATGAAAAAAAGTCAATGATGAAGCACAAAGAGGATTCAGTTTCAGGCTCTCGGCTGACCTGTGTGCAGTTATAATGTGTTGGCTGAATTCAGTATATATCAGCGTTGCTCCACATACATAGGCTCTGTAAATGAAGTTAGATAGAAAACAGAGGGAAATAGCTCATATTGATCTACATCTCCCACAAACCAACAAGTCGATCTGCTGAAACATCCATTAGAGTTTCTGTCTGACTGAGCGATGAAATAAAGACAAACACACTGTCTGGATGCAAACAATGAGATTAGCTTTTGACTACGACCCAGAGGGATATTTGTTATAATGTAACCAACAGTCAGAAAATGTTTGGTTATGTCTGTATATTCGACTATCTGTCTAGTTTTAAGTCCATGCATCTAGTGCTGTGAATGTGGTTATGCAGAACAATCTACAAGTTGGGCGGCATGGTGGCTCAGTGGTTAGCACTGTGGCCTTAGAGCAGGAAGGTCACTAGTTTGAGTAGCGGCTCGGTCAGTTGACGTGTCTGTGTTTGCATGTTCTCCCCGTGTTGGCATGGGTTTCTTCCGGGTGCTCCGGTTTCCCCCACAGTCCAAACAAGTGCGCTATAGGGGAATTGATTAACTAAATTGACCGTAATGTATGAGTGAGTGTGTGAATGAGTGTGTATGGGTTATTACTGGGTTGCAGCTGGAAGGGCATCCTCTGCGTAAGACAGATGCCGGAATAGTTGGTAGTTCTTTCCACTGTGGTGACCCCTGATGAATAAGGGACTAAGCCACAGAAGTCAAATCCAGTTCCTGCACAGTTTAGTTCCAACCCTGCTTCAACCCACTTACCTGTAGGTTTTCAAACAAGCCTGAAGGACCTAATTAGTTGGATCAGGTGTGTTTAATTAGGCTTAAAGTTAAACTGTGCAGAGCTGCGGCACTTCAGGAACTGGAATTGACACAGGTAGACTAAGCTGAAGGAAAATGAATGAATGAATGAATGAATGAATGAATTAATTAATTAATTAATCTACTAGTTTAAAGTTTGAAATAGTTTTATTTAATATTTTTTTGTTTGTTTTCATGTTATATATTATGATGCATAGAAATAAAAAGTATAAATAAAATAGCATAAAACACTTTTTTTCAAAATATTTTTATTTTATTTTATTTTATTTTGTAGTGATCTAAAATGTCCTGCTGATATTTTTGTGCATATCATTTGTTAAGATATTATACGTATATTTACACTTTAATGTTTATAAACTCTTAGCACAATTTTAGATATATTTTAAAACACTGTTTTTATACCATGTTTATGATGCATAGAAATGAAAATGTTCTGTTTTGTAAATAAAACAGCATAAAACACTTCCTTAAAAAAAAAAACAAAAAAAACTTAAAACATCTACATACACTCACCGGCCACTTTATTAGGTACACCTGTCCAACTGCTCGTTAACAAAAATTTCTAATCAGCCAATCACATGGCAGCAGCTCAATGCATTTAGACATGTAGACATGGTCAAGACGATCTGCTGCTGTTCAGACAGAGCATCAGAATGGGGAAGAAAGGGGATTTAAGTGACTTTGATCGTGGCATGGTTGTTGGTGCCAGATGGGCTGCTCTGAGTATTTCAGAAACTGCTGATCTACTGGGATTTTCACGCACAACCATCTCTAGGGTTTACAGAGAATGGTCCGACAAAGAGGAAATATCCAGTGAGCGGCAGTTCTGTGGGCGCAAATGCCTTGCTGATGCCAGAGGTCAGAGGAGAATGGCCAGTCTGGTTCCAGCTGATAGAAAGGCGACAGTAACTCAAATAAGCACTCGATACAACTGAGGTCTGCAGAAGAGCATCTCTGAACACACAACACGTCAGACCCTGAGGCGGATGGGCTACAGCAGCAGAAGACCACACCGGGTGCCGCTCCTGTCAGCTAAGAACAGGAAACTGAGGCTACAATTCACACAGGCTCACCAAAACTGGACAAGAGAAGATTGAAGAAATGTTGCCTGGTCTGATGAGTCTCCATTTCTGCTGCCACATTCGGATGGTCAGCTCAGAATTTAACCTTAACAACATGAAAGCATGGATCCATCCTGCCTTGTATCAACGGTTCAGGCTGGTGGTGGTGGTGTTATGGTGTGGGGGAGATTTTCTTGGCACACTTTGGGTCCATTAGTACCAATTGAGCATCGTGTCAACACCACAGCCTACCTGAGTATTGTTGCTGACCATGTCCATCCCTTTATGACCACAGTGTCTCCATCTTCTGATGGCTACTTCCAGCAGGATAACGCACCATGTCATAAAGCCTGAATCATCTCAGACTGGTTTCTTGAACATGACAATGAGTTCACTGTACTCAAATGGCCTCCACAGTCACCAGATCTCAATCCAATAGAGCACCTTTGGGATGTGGTGGAACGGGAGATTGGCATCATGGATGTGCAGCCGACAAATCTGCAGCAACTGTGTGATGCTATCATGTCAATATGGAGCAAAATCTCTGAGGAATATTTCCAGTACCTTGTTGAATCTCTGCCACGAATGCATAGAAAATGACAATTAAATAAATAATATTTGGTTAATAAAATAGTATAAAACACTTCTTTTTACAGATTATTCACATAGCATATTTATTTATTAATTTATTTTTCTGCTCTGTATGTTTTGTTCACATGCTCTAAACTCCTTCTCACAGAAAGTCTCTCCAGATGAAGATTTGTTGTTCACTTCGAGAGCCGTTTTCTCTACCCAGTTAAAAGCAATATTGGATTTGTCATTATTTCCCGGCTTTAAATCTACTTGAAAATAATTGAAATTGATCAGACGTGTTAATCTCGGCTTTATTGCACATATCATCACTGGCTTCTCCAGCAGCTTTATTACACATCATTTCTCCATATTCTACAGCCCTAATTAAAACTTAATTATAACCGACACGATTTTTTACATATAATTCAGCGTTTCTTAACTCATTTGACAAAACACAAATGAGAAAAGCTGATTTTCCCCGACTGCTAATTATAATATTGTGATGGTCTTTATATGATCATACTGATCATACGCTGTCACAGTAAGAATGTCGCTAGTTCGAGCCTTGGCTGGATTAGTTGGCATGTTCTCCCCGTGTTCGTGTGGGTTTCCTCCGGGTGCTCCGGTTTCTTCCACAGTCCAAAGACATGTGCTATAGGGGAATTGAGTAGGCTAAATTGTCCGTAGTGTATGAGTGTGAATGAGTGTGTGTGGATGTTTCCGGGTGATGGGTTGCAGCTGGAAGGGAATCCTCTGCATAAAACATATGCTGGATAAGTTGGTGGTTCATTCCGCTGTGGCGACTCCTGATTAATAAAGGGACTAAGCAGTGGGTAGCGCTGTCGCCTCACAGCAAGAAGGTTGCAGGTTTGAGTCTCGGTTCTACAGTCACTATGGTAACACAACAACTAAAGTAATTGATCTGTTGTGGCGATTCTACAGTTGCTATGGTAACACAACAACTATAGTAATCGATCTGTTGTGGCGATTCTACAGTTGCTATGGTAACACAACAACTATAGTAATTGATCTGTTGTGGTGATTCTACAGTCGCTATGGTAACACAACAACTATAGTAATTGATCTGTTGTGGTGGTTCTACAGTCGCTATGGTAACACAACAACTATAGTAATCGATCTGTTGTGGCGATTCTACAGTTGCTATGGTAACACAACAACTATAGTAATTGATCTGTTGTGGCGATTCTACAGTTGCTATGGTAACACAACAACTAAAGTAATTGATCTGTTGTGGTGATTCTACAGTTGCTATGGTAAAACAACAACTAAAGTAATTGATCTGTTGTGGCGATTCTACAGTTGCTATGGTAACACAACAACTATAGTAATCGATCTGTTGTGGCGATTCTACAGTTGCTATGGTAACACAACAACTATAGTAATTGATCTGTTGTGGTGATTCTACAGTCGCTATGGTAACACAACAACTATAGTAATTGATCTGTTGTGGTGGTTCTACAGTCGCTATGGTAACACAACAACTATAGTAATCGATCTGTTGTGGCGATTCTACAGTTGCTATGGTAACACAACAACTATAGTAATTGATCTGTTGTGGCGATTCTACAGTTGCTATGGTAACACAACAACTAAAGTAATTGATCTGTTGTGGTGATTCTACAGTTGCTATGGTAAAACAACACCTAAAGTAATTGATCTGTTGTGGCGATTCTACAGTTGCTATGGTAAAACAACAACTAAAGTAATTGATATGATGTGGTGATTCTACAGTTGCTATGGTAACACAACAACTATAGTAATTGATCTGTTGTGGTGATTCTACAGTTGCTATAGTAACACAATAACTATAGTAACTGATCTATTGTGGCGATTCTACAGTTGCTATGGCAACACAACAACTATAGTAATTGATATGATGTGGTGATTCTACAGTTGCTATGGTAACAACTACAGTATAGCAATATAAGCATAAGATCCAATACTGTAGTTTAGTACAACACACAGTTTACTGTCTTAAAAACTAAAGTATAATACAGTATTTATTACAGTATGTTGGAGCATTCATTAACAAAGAGTTTTACATACTATAACTATACAGTATAATAGACTTTACCATAGTATAATTGAAAAAAACACTGTGTACTATAAATTACTATAGTATTTTTTCACGTAGGCACGCTATATGCTGCCCACAAAAATAAAGAAAAGATGCATGATATTAGGTTTTGCATACAGAAGCTCATATTGACCACAGCCTGCTGTTGTGTGTGTGTGTGTGTGTGTGTGTGTGTGTGTGTGTCGCTCTCGGTATTGACTGTGTGTGTTCATTGAAATGAGTGTGTCGGTTTAAACATGTTGTCATATTCATCAGTCTGGCTGTGTTGGCGGGACTGACCGCATATCGATATCACTGTTCAGCCATAACTGCTTCTGGCTCATTCGCAGAGGAGAAAAAAAGACCAACCAGAGCCATAAAAGACACACAGAAGACGGAGAAAACTGGGCTCTTCAGTGAAGCTGTCAACAACTACATCACCCACTAAAAACTACAGTCATTTATAGAAAATAGTGTGGTGTTTTTGATGCAAACTAAATTACTAAAGTAAATTACTTGAATTGATTCTACAGGTGCTATAGTAACGCAACAGCTGTAGTAACTGATCTGTTGTGGTGATTCTACAGTTGCTATGGTAACAAAGCAATTACAGTAACTGATATAATGTGGCGATTCTACAGTTGCCATGGTCACACAACTATAGTAACTGATCTCTTGTGGCGATTCTGCAGTTGCTATGGTAACACAACAATTATAGTAACTGATATGTTGTGGCGATTTTACAGTTGCTATGGTAACACAACAACTATAGTAATTAATCTGTTGTGATGATTTTACAGTTGCTATGGTAACACAATGACTATAATAACTGATCTGTTGTGGTGATTCTACAGTTGCTAAGGTAACAACAATTATAGTAACTGATATGTTGTGGCGATTCTACAGTTGCTATGGCAACACAACAACTATAGTAATTGATCTGTTGTGGTGATTCTACAGTTGCTATGGTCACACAACTGTAGTAACTGATCTGTTGTGGCAATTCTATAGTTGCTATGGTAACACAACAACTTTAGTAATTGATCTGTTGTGTCGATTCTACAGTTGCTATGGTAACACAACAACTAAAGTAATTGATCTGTTGTGTCGATTCTACAGTTGCTATGGTAACAACAACAACTTTAGTAACTGATCTGTTGTGGTGATTCTAAAGTTGCTATGGCAACACAACAACTATAGTTACTGATCTGTTGTGGTGATTCTAAAGTTGCTATGGTAACACAACAACTATAGTAACTGATCTGTTGTGTCGATTCTACAGTTGCTATGGTAACAACAACAACTTTAGTAACTGATCTGTTGTGGTGATTCTAAAGTTGCTATGGCAACACAACAACTATAGTTACTGATCTGTTGTGGTGATTCTAAAGTTGCTATGGTAACACAACAACTATAGTAACTGATCTGTTGTGGTGATTCTAAAGTTGCTATGGTAACACAACAACTATAGTAACTGATCTGTTGTGGTGATTCTAAAGTTGCTATGGTAACACAACTACTATAGTTACTGATCTGTTGTGGTGATTCTACAGTTGCTATGGTAACACAACAACTATAGTAACTGATCTGTTGTGGTGATTCTAAAGTTGCTATGGTAACACAACAACTATAGTAACTGATCTGTTGTGGTGATTCTAAAGTTGCTATGGTAACACAACAACTATAGTTACTGATCTGTTGTGGTGATTCTACAGTTGCTATGGTAACACAACAGCAATAGTAATTGATTTGTTGTGGTGATTCTATAGTTACTATGGTCACACAGCTATAGCGATTGATTTGTTGTGGCAAGTCTACAGTTGGTATGGTTACGCAACAACTACAGTAATTGATCTGTTGTGGTGATTCTGCAGTTGCTATGGTAACACAACAACTATAGTAACTGTTTTGTTGTGGTGACTATCAGATTTTAGTTTAGGGAAGAAGACAGAATGTACAGCATACAGCAGAAACATGATTAGAGCTATAGATAATCCTCGTAAGACATAAAAACCCTATGAGTGTGTGTGTGTGTGTGTTTAGACAGCTGATGTACTGTAACGATGTGTGTGTGTGTGTGTGTGTGTGTGTGTGTGTGTGTGTGTGTGTGTGTGTGTGTGTGTGTGTGTGTGTGTGTGTGTGTGTGTGTGTGTCATCAAAACGCTCTTCGACAGACATTTAAGAGCTGCTGTCGCTCTCAAACTGTGTTCTCAAGGCATTTTAGACCCAGGCTTTAGGCTTTGAAAAGCCTCGTTTTCATCTGCGACACACTGAAAAAAGCACAACTGAAAACTCGAGACATTTTTAAGATGCAAAACCTGCTGCTGTGTATGAAAACTTTCTGCTGTCTCTTGGGAAAGCTGAAACCCTGCCAGAGTTTTTGAGTCGTGAAAGTTTCAGCGTTTCATCAACACAAAGTCTGTCCATCAGATGTGGAGAACATGATAAAACTCAAAAACAAACATGAGCAACAGTATAAAATGGCAGATTTCAAAAGCTCAGATCCAATGTTAAGCTGCTTTATTTAACAGTGAGATAATAATCAGAAGCAAAAGTCCCGATGCAAAGCTCAGTCTACTTGCTTGTGATTTCTTTGAGTCAGAAATAGCTGGATTTTTACAAGCTCTACTACAACACTGGAACATGATCATTGTAATTGATCTGTTGTGGCGATTCCACAATTGCTATGGTAACACAACAACTATGGTAAATCAATCTGGTATGGTGGTTCTACAGTCGCTATGGTAACACAACAACTATCATAATTGACCCGTTGTGGCAATTCTACAGTTGCTATGGTAACACAACAACTATAGTAATTGATCTGTTGTGCTGATTTTACAGTTGCTATGGTAACACAATAACTATTGTAAATCGATCTGTTGTGGCGATTCTACAGTTGCTATGGTAACACAACAACTATAGTAATTGATCTGTTGTGGCGATTCTACAGTTGCCATGGTAACACAACAACTATTGTAAATTGATCTATTGTGGTGATTCTACAGTTGCTATGGTAACACAACAACTGTAGTAACTAATCTGTTGTGGCGATTCCACTGTTGCTGTGGTAACACAACATCTATAGTAACCGATCAGTTGTGGTGATTTTACAGTTGCTATGGTAACAACAACTGTAGTAAACGATCTGTTGTGGCGATTCTACAGTTGCTATGGTAACAACAACAGTAGTAACCGATCTGTTGTTGCGATTCTACAGTTGCTATGGTAACAACAACTATAGAAACTGACCAGCTGTGGTGATTCTACAGTTGCCATGGTAACACAACAACTATAGTAATTGACCTGTTGTGATGATTTTAAAGTTGCTATGGTAACACAACAACTATAGTAATTGATCAGTTGTGGGGATTCTGCAGTTGCTATGAGAACAACAACTGTAGTAACCGATTTGTTGTGGCGATTCTACAGTTGCTATGGTAACCAACAACTATAGTAACTGACCTGTTGTGGAGATTCTACAGTTGCTATGGTAACACAACAACTATAGTAACTGATCTGTTGTGGCGATTCCACTGTTGCTGTGGTAACACAACATCTATAGTAACTGATCTGTTGTGGTGATTTTACAGTTGCTATGGTAACAACAACTGTAGTAACCAATCTGTTGTGGCGATTCTACAGTTGCTATGGTAACACAATAACTATAGTAACTGACCTGTTGTGGCGATTTTAAAGTTGCTATGGTAACACAACAACTATAGTAATTGATCTGTTGTGGTGATTCAGCAGTTGCAATGATAACAACAACTGTAGTAACCGATCTGTTGTGGCGATTCTACAGTTGCTATGGTAACCAACAACTATAGTAATTGACCTGTTGTGGAGATTCTACAGATGCTATGGTAACACAACAACTATAGTAACTGATCTGTTGTGGTGATTCTACAGTTGCTATGGTAACACAACAACTATAGTAACTGATCTGTTGTGGTGATTCTATAGTTGCTATGATAACAACAACTGTAGTAACTGACCAGTTGTGGTGATTCTACAGTTGCCATGGTAACACAACAACTATAGTAATTGACCTGTTGTGGAGATTCTACAGTTGCTATGGTAACACAACAACTATAGTAACTGATCTGTTGTGGTGATTCTACAGTTGCTATGGTAACACAACAACTATAGTAACTGATCTGTTGTGGTGATTCTACAGTTGCTATGATAACAACAACTGTAGTAACTGACCAGTTGTGGTGATTCTACAGTTGCTATGATAACAACAACTATAGTAACTGATCTGTTGTGGTGATTCTACAGTTGCTATGGTAACAACAACTATAGTAACTGATCTGTTGTGGTGATTCTACAGTTGCTATGGTAACAACAACTATAGTAACTGATCTGTTGTGGTGATTCTACAGTTGCTATGGTAACAACAACTATAGTAACTGACCAGTTGTGGTGATTCTACAGTTGCTATGATAACAACAACTATAGTAACTGATCTGTTGTGGTGATTCTACAGTTGCTATGGTAACAACAACTATAGCAACTGACCAGCTGTGGTGATTCTACAGTTGCCATGGTAACACAACAACTATAGTAACTGATCTGTTGTGGTGATTCAACAGTTAACACGACAGCTATAGTAACATAAACAAGTGATAGCTTAGCAAGCTTGCTAATTATGAGTCCTGTAATAGATTGCTAGTGGAGTGTATTTTTCATGCTGATCTTTGTGAATGTTTGAAATGTATTCACAGGAGAGCCCGACTCTCATTACTGTAGTGTTTATCTAGATGTTCAGCTCCCGCTCGTGTCGTTCTGTGCAGAAATGATCACTCTTATTAAAGCAAACATCTCCACACACTCGATCAGAGATCTGGGGAATTCATGAGGAAATTAAAGAAAATCTGAAGCTGAATCGGAGGGTCTTGATTGTGTCAAACAGCCTGAAATGAGTCTGTCAAGAGCATTTAGAGCTGATGTTCAGAAAATTACATCCCAAAATCCTTTCATACTTCACAATCTGCATGATGACACAATCTGTTTATTTTGCTGGTGTACATTAACTATTAATCCATGCACATTGTGGAGTTTTGGTGACTGTCGCTTTAAATTCAAATGAGAATGTGCTCTTTTCAGAAGGGGGCGGAGCTACAAATGTGTTTATATATGTAAATATGTAAATGTGTGTGTGTGTGTTTAAGGTAAACAGATTAAAGGCAAAACTATAAGTGTGTGTGTGTGTATATGTGTGTGTGTGTGTGTATCTGTGTCTGTCTATGTTTATATATGTATGTGTGTGTATATCTGTGTCAATGTAATTGTGTGTGTATGTGTATGTGTATGTGTGTGTGTGTGTGTGTGTGTGTGT
>LR812525.1:88045761-88048261 GCA_903798195.1 Danio kyathit | reverse complement strand
TGAGTGTGTATGGGTGTTTCCCAGTGATGGGTTGCATCCACTGTGTAAAACTTATGCTGGAATAGCTGGCGGTCCATTCCGGTGACCCCTGATAAAAAGGGACTAAAGGCCCGTGCACACGAAACGTTTTTTGCTCGTGTTTTTCGTTGACGTTTAACGCCTCGTGACTAAATAAAGGGCGTCAATGTGATCGTGCACACCAATGCCAAAACGGCAGGTGCAATTTAAAAAAAATTGCCTCATGCTCGTTTTTGCTCGTGCCACGTCAAAACCTTCTCCACCAATCAGATTGGCACTTTTGTTCTCGTGCATGGAGCTGCTGAAGTTACAGTAAACAGCACTTGGAGGCGCTGAAGCGCAAAACTGTCAATGAGAGCGCACATTGAAGAAGATGCCCAGAGCAGTGACTGTATAAAATATGGACGACGCGACAGCGCCATTTTCCATTAAACGCTGTGAAGAAAAAAAATACGCCTCGTGACGGGCACAAACTGTCGCAAAAGACTGCTGAAATTGGAGCCTGGGCATGCGCAGAAGGGCTGCCTGATGGAGCCAGAGGAGGAGCTGCGGAATCCAACTTCCAACCAAATGCTTGTACATCAAATTAACCACGCCCCCCGAACTTCTCACTTGACCGCTGGCGTCTGCACTATAACAAAGGCTCGCTAATGTACACTTTGTGCTTACATAGTAGCCTGCGTTTGCTGTTTTATCAACACAAATGGTTGTAATAACGTTAACGAAGGTGAGGTTTTATATAACGAAGATTTAATCGGGCCAGCTCCGGGCTGCAGCGCACATTACTTGTGGGCCGATTCCGGCTCGGATGCAGCTCACTAATGGCCGCCGCATCTGGTAAGTGAGTCCATAGGCATCCGGGCCGAGTAGGTACAGCAGACGGAGTCGGACCAAGGGGTACGTCTACAGCAGGCGAGAGTCTAGCCGGAACTGACCCGAGTGTATTTTGCTATCTGGGTGGTTATGCGTATATCAGCAAACTGATAACGCCCAGACCTTACCGAATAAACAGTGTTCCATCAGATCCTGTATGTCAGAAACTATAGGTTACTGCTGAGCAACTCATTTTATCATGGTGAAATAACACAGAAATGGAATAATAACACTTCAGTCTCCTGCCGAAGCTCCGACGTCTGCTTTGAGAAAATGTCAATCACAGCTGTCAATCACGAGGACACGCCCAGCATTAAATTACTGCTCAAAACATACAGAAATGAAGATCTGCACCTATATCAGCTGATAACCAGTGCATTAACTGACCAGAACTGTCTTTCAGGACATTTTATTGCAAGTGTAATTCATTTTTTTATTTGGTCTCAAGTCTCCTTCATTAACACGGAGGAGGCGGGCTTTATGACTTGTACTGCAGCCAGCCCCCAGGGGGCGATCTAACGGCCGAGACCTTCACTCAAAAGCAGGCTTGTGGCACACTTGTCCCAGAGGCGATATGAACGTGGAGCTGCTTATTGCACTGCTGAACAATAATCATTTCTTCATCGCTAGAGCTGGAGCTGCTACTTGAACCATCCATAACTACAAGCGTGTCAACGTTGTCTTCTTCTTCTGTGTTACAATGCGGGTGTAAAGTTGTGTAGCGCCATCTAACATCAAGGAGGGATTTTACATACTCTTCTGCTCGACGCTTGTGAAAATCGCTTGGGTTTGAATCCGGAAAAACGTCTTGAAAAACGCTGACGATAAACGCAAACGAAAAGCGTCCCGGTGTGTACGAGCCTTAAGTGTGTATTCGTGCACTGATCATCAAATCATCCTATTTGAGTGATTTCTGAAGGATCACGTGACACTGGGTTAATAAAATGAAACTGAAAACAAATATTAAAATATTTTGGTCCCACTTTATATTGTCGCTTATACCTGTGAACTTACATGGTAATTAGATGTGTAAGTAGTATGTAACTACAGTGTATGTACACACTGGTACAGAGTATTTACTTGTGTATACTGGTGTAACTACACTCATGTAACAACCCACTGAATAGTATGTGTAAGTACAAATGTGTAACAGGACATTGGTAACAACACTAGGAAAGTAGACATCTGTAACAAGAATTATGTAAGTGCATTGTGTAACAACAATATGTACTTGCAGATGTTTTCCCACTTCCACACCTGTTTGCAGATCATGTACTTGTGAACACTGTATGGCAGAACTGATGCTGCATTAGAAGGTTTCACCTTGTGATACATACCAGTGTAGTTACATGGTAACTCCACAGGAACTGTCCACTTAATATAAAGTGTAAAATGGTCACAAATTACTGTGTAACTTGTAGAAATATCTTCTATGCCACACTTTAATAACAGTGTAGTTACATGGTAACTCCACAGGAACGGTCCACAATATAAAGTTTAAAATAAAATTCATTTTCGTTTCGGCCTAGTCCCTTTATTAATCTGGGGTCGCCACAGCGGAATGAACCGCCAACTTATCCAGCATATGTTTTACACAGTGAATGCCCTT
>LR812525.1:87998261-88040761 GCA_903798195.1 Danio kyathit | reverse complement strand
CGTTCTTATAATTAGAAATACAGTCTAAATATTACGATCACTTAAAATGGAGTCAGATAAAGTTCGGAGCTAGAAAATGAGTATAAATAAACTCTAATAAATAACAGAATTCTTTTCAGAAGCACTGGAAAAGGCTTACATGCATTTAACCTTCGACCATGCTGTTAGTTTCGTCATTGGGCTAATAGATGGACTTTTACAGTTGGTGACCCCGACGTGATCTCCCAGAAAGATAAGGCGAGTGATGTCTTTTCAGTGCGATATGCAAAAGAAATGCTCCGAAAAGAGGTTTGAGTTTCTCTTCTTCCTACTGCTGGGGTAAGTCAATTCTTATTTGCCTTTTAGAAGTGTTGAGGGAAAGAATAATGCATCCCATATAGACACATTTGTAGAATGAGTCGGAAATGCTCAATATTAGACCGGAGTCCGTAACTCCGCGGGGCTGAGAATTAGACAAAACCACATTCCTTTTCAGGGATATAATAGCCGCAGAGTAGCAGAAGAAGTACTAAAAACTCCAAATCTAAGATCTCTTTAAGAGATTACATTTTAAAATGGAATAACATCATCCAGATTTTATTCTGATACTCAACAGAGAGCTGCAATTTAACACCTGAATTCTAAATATAATAATTTCCACTCAGGATTATTTCTTGAATAAGTTGCAATAACTTTGCAATATTGAAAACAAACAATAAGTTATATTTTAAGAATTTCGGGAAAGTTGTAATCGGATGAACTGAAAATTCTTGCGAGAATCTTTTGTATGTGAATGTAAAGAGGGCATATACAGCGCAATTAAATTTATAAATAGGAATTTTTCAAAAGAAAAACGTTCTCTCCAAACAGAAACATTAGACCTGATATGTTCTCTAAAATCTGAATTCTTAAAGAAGAAATTTAAAGCATTCGCTAAAAGAATGTAGAAAAAGCATGTTCTTTTGTTTTACTGTTTGGAGAAATTGTTAAAATAACGTTTATATTGGGAAATACGGCTCACATGCAGTATAGTTCAGAAAACTGACCCAGTAATAGTCACATTAAAAACGAAATCAAATATGATTATAATGCCACAGAAACTTATAACAAAGCCTGTAAATTATTTTCGATAAAGATTAATCTTTAATATTCCTAATTTTATAAATTAAATGTAATGAAACTCTTTCAAGAAGTGTATAAAACACTTAAAATAGTTTTTAAAATGCCGTTTAAGACTCAGTCTAAATAGTTACATTATTACACCCTTATGAGTTTCAAAGCTGTAAGGCAGATAAGGGGCAGGATCAGTGTTGGGAGTGTTACTTTAAAGACAAAAAAGACAAAAGAAACAAATTATTAATTACCTCACTACAGTTGTAGTTAATTTATGTTTCTAATGGCTTTGCCTGAAAAGTAACTCAGTTACTCAATAAGTGATTTAATTACTTGAATAAAGATTAAAATTCCACATGAATAAATTGCATGGGTAATAGAAATAAAATAAACAGGAAGGTTTAGTGTTGTTTTAATAGAAAACACAAGATTTCAAATAAATGACACTATATTTTCATAAACTTGGATTATTTGAGATAGGTAAAATAGGGATCACCCTACTTCTCTAATTTGATTTAAATAAAATGATTAAAATTATATATAGCATTTTAGGCAATTAAATTACCTAAGAATGAGAAATAATTCCTTACTTTGCCCCTGGCAAAAAGTAATCTTGGATTACAGCGACGATTTACTTTGTGATTAATTACACCCAACCCTAGACAGATAAGATCATACATCTAGAAGATGTGTATTGTGCATTTGCCCTGAGATACCCTTTCACACATTCACATATCAAGAAAGATCTGCTGAAGAATGTTCCTCTGCTAACCTAGCTCAAATTAAGCAAAGTGTGTCTAACTCACAAAACCTTTAAACCAAGCAATGATTGACTTGTGGTTTCAAGCAGTATGTACTTGCGTTTCACTAAATGCCCAGGCAACAAAGGTTATGACTGGTTTCCAGTTTAACTTAATCCTGTGCACACAGAGAAAATGTAAAAACAACTGCAGCACATGATCAAATCAAAAGCGAGACTTCTAAAAGACCAGTAAGTTGAGATTCAGTCATTCTGATTTGTTAACTCGGCAGACTCTACAGAGTACAGTAATAAAATATATTTTAAATTCATTCCATTTTAAGATAATATACCTTATATCATAACAACATCATGATATATTATATTATCACAGCCAATAATGGCATTTAAATCTCATAGTGATTCAGCATGATTTAGGAAGAGAAAAGAAAATTGAATAGATGAAAAATGGACAAAGCAAGTTTGAAAAGGAGAGTGAGTGCATGTAGCAAGAAAATGAGGGTCTTTATTAATGCTAAAACATTAAAAAGAAGTCAGCAGATGGAAAAGAAGTTAAAGATGGGAAACAGTAAGTAGGGAAGAGAGAAAACGGAAAGAGAAAATAAACTACCAAGAAAGAATTTCTTTACCTTCTAATTATGCAAGAATCTTTAATGAGACCAATCGACCAGCCCAAAATTTATCAACTAAACTGATCGACCTGATTTTATTAAAAATACTCTCGGTAAACGTCAACCCAATAGTAATGGCTTTATTAGTTAACTAGGCAGGGTATAGGCTGATTGCATTTTCACATTTGTAATTGTGCTAGACACTTTTTCATTGCCATAGAACCCAACAGTATTTTGTGATAATATACACATAGACTGAGTAATTCCTAAAACATGATTTTCTTACTGCAGGTGTGGAAACACTTGGGTTTGAGGTTTTAGAGGCCACAGATGCATTTTAGACCGTATGTCATGTATCAAAATGGAATTAACTGTATGCTGAAATTAATTAATTAATTTTAAGGTACGTGTTTTTATGGTAAATGGGTTTGTCTCCTAAAAGGGGAAAACTGTGCTATTCTCAATATAGCTGCAGTTTAAACCACTAACAGGAGTACAGTATTAGCCATGAGGCTAGAGTTTCTTTCATAATTGCATTAACAAAGAAAATGTCTTCTTTAAAGGAGTCTATTGGTCTAAACTTTGCCGAATTTACTTAAAGCTGTGACTGAGTAACAAGGGGAGGTACATATCTGTACCTCTACTTGGAACTCTATGGTAAAATTATTTTAAACTAAAATATCCCTCTCCGGGAAAACAATACCTAGTATTAAATTTAATCAGGAGATTCATTTAATTGGGCACATAATCAAAGGTGTGTGCAATACAATCTTTGGCAGAAATTCATATATAAAATACAGAGATGTATAAGATGGGGAATTTGATCAGCATTCCTAAATTTTAATTGCTAAATGAAAATCACAGCATCCAAATTGAGAAACTGATGCTTAAAACACAGATCTGACCAGAATGAATAAAACATATCTCAGTAAATCTGAGTTCATAAAACATTGTGGCAGACTGAAAGTTCAAATGCAAAAGAAGTTTAAAAGGACATGCTCAAATTTGACCATCGATGCTCAGTTTATCTGATGCTTTGCTTTGCAAAAATATGATCAGGAGAATGAAATGTCTTTGTAAACCAACACAAATTCTAATGGCATTTAATTTGATGCCAATTGTAAAACCTGTTTGGCTAAGACCATACATGGAGAATTAAAATAGTACCAGCTATTTTAATGTAATTTGTGTAAAGGCTCAGATAAAACTGTTTTACTCTCTGCATTTATTTTACCATTCAGGTTGACTACTGCCTAAACCTGCCTGTATCCAGACAGGACACACAGCTTTACATGAGATGGGTGACAAAGGTATTTAAGGAGGCCAATCACACCCCATAAATACACTAACACATGTTTGTCTACATGGCCTCCCAGTGTAGCGCTGGATCAAAATTTTGCAACACAAATTATAATTAAACCTCACCCATCTCATGCACACAAACACACACTACACACACTCATTACTGCAACCTCACAGTATTTTTAACTGGTATATGTCGACTATCCAGTTTAAAAAATGATTTACCTCATTCATATCTATCATACATTATTCAGCTCATACATATAGGACAATGTGGAGACATTATTTAAATATCAATTGTGGTAAACAATTTTGCAACTTTATGGTTTTTCAAATTGCTGTGTATTGATGTAGTAATGTGCAGAAGTCTCGTGCATGGATACAGTCACATATCAAATTATTTCAACTTGTGAATTAGCAAAATCTAAACGAGGCTACTAGTCTCTTTAGATGTTTAATCCATTCATGTTCATTCATTAGCCCTGTTGCAAAATAGTAGGGCCCACTATTTTCCAACAGTGACTTTTGAAAACTCAAAATTGATAAAAACGACTAAAACTAAAAATGCAGGCTCTAATAATTCAACCAAATTCTAAATTATACCTGCATTATTGAATGTGACTTTATCCTGTACATCAGTTACATAAAGAATGAAGAAGGAAAAATCCTGAAGGTTTTAAATCTTTGTTTGAGTTTTCATTCTCTTGTTGATTTAGTGAAACCTTAAATTTGCATTTATGTTATTTCAATTGAACCATTTATATTGACAATTTTATGATTATAATTGTGAAATTGTGTATTTTTCTTATTGATGTTATATATATTTTATTATGCATACCACTGGTAATATACTGGTTATATAGGCCTGTACACCTTTTCTTCGAATTACTCATATCAAATGTTCCATCATATGGGAGTGAAGCATCTGGGAATTTACTACCACTAAATTTAGGATTTATTAAGATCTTATTTACCTCTCACACTTTGAACATGGTCATTATCTTTTTGTTTACCCATTCTACAGTGATGAAAAGCTCATTTTATTCCATTATTGCATGGTCATTCAAATATTTTTCAAGTGTCTTGCATACAGTGGAGCATCATCAGTGACATTATTCCCTAAGCTGTTGACATATGATCTGCCTTGTGAACCTCACCCTATGTCTGAAACTGACAGAGGTCTTTTCCGTGGAGCAGATAAAAGACTTAGAAAGAATCTAATGCACATGGATGTTTCCCTAAGTACAACGAGAGTTACAACCTGTTTGATCAATGCACTGGACTTTGTCATCTTATGGACTGAATGTCACCACAGATGGACACAAATCCAACAACACTGATGGCAGAAATGCCTGAGCAGCAACTTGAGCATAAGCTCAACTCCATATGCATAACATTTTGGTTTCAGGTGACAACATTGTTATCTCCAGTCGACATCATCACTCGGAAAAAGCCATCCAAATTATCTTGTGTTCCCTTCGAGACTCTTCAGGATTGCTCCAAGGGACCAGGGGCCGTCTGTAAGGATCTGTAAAATGGCTTTTAACCTCTTCACTATGGCAGATCCTGAGAGCTGATATGGATGCAATAAAAACAGACTCTCGAGTCTAAGAAGATAAGGATTACAGGATTACAGCTGTCCAACTGTTCTATTTTAATTACTATTGACCATTCAAACATCAAACATAGGTGTGGACTGCCAACAGGCCAGGGGGTAATGCGAGAAAGACCCCCTCTCATTTCACCTCAAGCCCCCCTTCTTGACCTGTAAGCTACCTTTCTCCATAATTCACAGTCCACATAAAATGCTCAAGGTTTTAATATGATGTATGTTATAGCACTGTATTCATGTTTGGTATCATTTTAAATGTCTCTGTGTGATTGGTAAAGTGGTCTTAATTTCACTATGATATTTCATTTATATATGTTGATTTGGTTTTTGACTTTGATATAATCTGCCAGATGCTTCCCCCCTCTCTAGAGATGATTAACATCTCAAAGTAACCAGGCAAGAGTCTCTGTGACGCTTCTATTGTCTTGAATTTATGACTGTTTGTTCTGAGTGGGTATAAAAGTATAAGGTGGACACTGCTCGGGGGAGATCTTGTTAGCTAAGACCCCCATTGCAGCAACTCATTTGTGCTGTAATGTAGTTCTCTGTTCAGGTATGCATTCTTTAATTCTGTAATCTATATTTGAGTTAATGAATGTTATATTGTTACAGATATCATCTCTGAATTGGCTTGATGATTGTTTGATTATATAATTGGCATTATACAATTTTACCTGACGAATAAAATGTTAAGTTTTGACTCATCCTGAATTCTCCTGAAATCTTTTATATCCAGTAGATTATGTGAAGTCATTTTCGCTACCTTATGATCGGCATAAATTTTGGAAGTTATTAGACTTATACACACAGTATGGCACGTGGTATTATAGAGATCTTTTAATTCCTTAACCACTGGAACTAGCAAGTGCGGATCTTGAATTAAGTGAGATGTTTTCTTTTGGCATGTGTTAGTATTGTACAACCAGCCTAATTAAATATTAATTCATCCCGTATCCTCTGACTAATTTCAGAGTGCCGGCATTCTGATCGTGAGCTCTGATGCATTCCCGGGGCATGAAACTCTGTGCGGCGATTGACCAGTAATGAACGTATAAATTGAAGAGTATGGGAACAGATAGATCAAAACTCTAAATTAAGTCATAAATGATTATTGTGATCCGTTCTTATAATTAGAAATACAGTCTAAATATTACGATCACTTAAAATGGAGTCAGATAAAGTTCGGAGCTAGAAAATGAGTATAAATAAACTCTAATAAATAACAGAATTCTTTTCAGAAGCACTGGAAAAGGCTTACATGCATTTAACCTTCGACCATGCTGTTAGTTTCGTCATTGGGCTAATAGATGGACTTTTACAGCATATACAGATACTGTACAGGCATACACACATAAACACACACACACACACAAACATATAAACAAACAAACACACATATAGACAAATACACACACACACACACACATACAAACAAAACAGCAAACACACACACACACAAACAAACAGCAAATACACACACACACAAACAAACAGCAAATACACACACACACACAAAAACACACGCACACACAAACAAACAGCAAACACACACACACACACACACACACACACACACACACACACACACAAGCACACAAACATACACACACATAAACAACTACACACACACAGAAATAAAACAACAGACAAACACACACACACACATGCATGCACACACAAACACAAAGAAACAGCACACACACACAAATAGCAAACACATATACAGATACTGTAAAGGCATACACACATAAACACACACACAAACATATAAACAAACAAACACACATATAGACAAATACACACACACACACACACACACACAAACAAAACAGCAAACACACACACACAGACACACACACACACACACAAACAGCAAATACACACACACAAAAACACACGCACACACAAACAAACAGCAAACACACACACACACACACACACACACACACCACTTATAGGTTTGTAAATGAATGAGGTGAATAAACAAAGAGCTGGGCGACGCGGTGGCGTAGTAGGTGGTGCTGTCGCCTCACAGCATGAAGGCTGCTGGTCATACACACATTACGCTGTCAGTGTTCCTCAGGAGAGTGAATCTGTCTTTCATATAATCCAACAGGATGCAGAACATTCTCCTGAAGGATCTTTCAATGTTCCTCATATCTCAGGCACTTCAAGGACTCTTCAATAACTCAATGAAAGCATTTCCAAAAGACGCTTCTCAGAATGTTGAAGAACAACAGTGAATCCTGCCTATATTTCCTCAAAAAGCAGCACATCTATAAACATGTTGCTCATCTGCCGGGTCTGATTCAGATTTAATCATGAATCTGGCTGAGTGATGTGCATTAAATGTTTACGAGCGTACAGACGTGTGTTTTATAGACACACACTCCTACACACTTTAACGGCAGGATGTTTGTTGTACGGTTATGAAATTAGCTCGCCACGGCTGCTTTGCTGTTGCAAGTCTATCAAACACATTTAAGCTTTTCGAACTGTACGCAGATGATTTACGGACGCTCCGTGTTTCGGCTCCTGCAGTTTTCTGCATTATTTTCCCTCTGGTGTGTATTTTATTGTCTTCAGTCACAGTGTTTCTGCAATACTCTGATACATTTTTCCAGGTAAAATAATGCTGAGGTGGAGATGGGAACTATTGTCTTGTTATGAACTCTAAAATAACATTCTGGGTTGTATTAATCCAATGCTGGGTCAAATATGGACAAACCCAATGTTGGGGTGATTTTTTTTTAGCATGTATCAGATTTCAAGACTTCACACTTGAACTCAGAAGATCCTCGAGCCCTGGGCTCCCTCCCATATGAAGGGTGAGAGGGGAGTTTGAGCTCAGGTAGATCTCGAGAACTCCCCTGCTTATCAGAATCAGAATCAGAAAGAGCTTTATTGTCAGGTGTGTTCACACATACGAGGAATTTGTTTTGGTGACAGAGCTTCTACAGTGCAACAGAATTACAGAGACAGGACTAAAAAACAGATAATAAATATATTTTTTTTAAAAGTGAATGCAAATATACAAATTGACAAGTGCATGTACAGCTATATTACTCTATACAACATAATATGTGCAGTTGTTATGTGCAAATTGGCATGTAAAGTGTGTTGCTAAATAAGTGTATGTGTGTATAAAAGTGTATAGCAGGTAGTGATGTTGGTTCCACAATTACTATCATCAAGTGTTCATGAGATGCATTGCCTGAGGGAAGAAACTGTTTCTGTGTCGGGCTGTTCTGGTGCGCAGTGCTCTGTAGCGTCGACCAGAAGGTAACAGTTCAAACAGGCAGTGTGCTGGGTGTGAGGAGTCCATAGTGATTTTGGCAGTCCTTCTACTCGCTCTGGATAAGTACAGTTCTTGGAGAGTAGGGAGGGTTGTACCAATGATTCGCTCAGCTGTCCGAACTATTCGACGTAGTCTTCGGAGGTCGGATTTGGTAGCTGAGCTAAACCAGACAGTTATTGATGTGCAGATGACTGATTCAGTGATGGAGAGACTGTTTCAGCAGCTCCTTTGGGAGGTTGAACTTCCTCAGCTGATGAAGAAAGTACAGCCTCTGTTGAGCTTTTTTGACAATGGAGTCAATGTGAGTGTCCCACTTCAGGTCCTGAGAGATGGTGGTGCCCATGAACCTGAATGACTCCCCTGCTGCCACAATGCTGTCCATGATGCTCAGTGGGGGGAGAGCAGGGGGGTTTCTCCTGAAGTCCACTATCATCTCCACTGTTTTGAGCGTGTTCAGCTCCAGGTTGTTGTGACTGCACCAGACAGCCAGCTCCTTAACCTCCTGTCTGTAAGCAGACTCGTCACCGTCCTGACTGAGGCCGATAAATGTGGTGTCGTCTGCAAACTTTAGGAGCTTGACAGAGGAGTGCATGTCCCTAATTCGCCATTATGCATGGCTAATGGCGAATTAGGGACTGCTATGGAGAGATATACTGCTGACTAAGAGCTCATCTATGACGCCAGTTGGGTTTGGTCACGTACGTCGCATGTCTTTGTTAGGGTTCTGCCACTCTGGTCTTGTAAATTCTTGTTTTGTTGGCAGAGTCCGGACACTAGCTCTGTCTTGTCCTGTCGTGTAGTGCTCTGCTCGAGTTTTCTCGGGTCGACCACTTGTTCTGTCATTGTGTGCGTCTCAGTGTGCTCGCCGTCATGAGTGTGCGCGGACCGTGCGCACTCCCGCTTGATGCGGATGTGCGTGGTCTGCGTGTGCTTGTGACGCGCGCGCTCTCGTACTCGTGTTTGTGTTTTGTTCTGTCGGCATCGCGCTGTTTCATTCTCAGTGCCTCAGTCTGGTTGGTTTTGGTTTCGGTTGGCGCTGAGATGAAACACGCGCGTTGCTTATGTGTGAGCGCACGGTAAGATGTTTTCCTCTATCGTGTGCTCGTGTCACGTGTTCAGTCTTCTGTTGGTGTTGTGTTTAGCACGTGGTGCATGTTTACATGTGTTGTTCTCTTATTGGCTGCGTGTTCTAGTCTCGTTTTATGTGAGCGCATGGCTTGTGTTGTCTCTTGTGTCATGTGCTCTCCCGTCTATTGTCTAGCCCTACCCTCCTTGTTAACCCATTATTAGTTTATTTGGTTCACCTGTTTGTGTGTTAATTTACCACTGCTTATAATCTCCTCTTGTCTGCTGTCCTGTGCCAGTTCGTCGTCTATACTCCCTCGTGTTCCTGCTCCAGTCCTGTCTTGCCAGCTAAGTTTGTTTGTGTATATTTGTTTTGTTAATGTTTTCCCCCTCGGGGTTGTTTATTTTGCTGTTTATTTTATTTATTTATTAATAAATACCCATATTATTTCTGCAATTGAGTCCTCGCTCCCTTTCCCCTACACCCAACCGTGACAGTCTTTGGCCGGTGGGAGGAAAATGGTGGGAAACCCACGCGAGCACAGGGAGAACATGTAAACTCCGCACAGAAATGTCGACTGGTCTGGTAAGGACTTGAACCAGTGACATTCTTGCTGTTGGGCAACAGTGCTAACCTCTGGGCCACCATGCCACCCTTTCTAGGAAAAGGGAGGAGGAGTAGAGGGTGAAAGGGGGGATTCTTCAAGATAAAAATAACTGAGGTAAGAAACTCTGGTTATTTATACTGAGTTAGGAATCATCTGATTGGTGAATCATGTGTTACCTAATGCAGCACCAGCCGTGGTCAATCATAAGCACATGATCCTCTCAGAATTAGGTCCTGTTTACACTAATAAGTTTTAGTTTTAAAACAGCATTTTAGAATGAAAATGATCCGCATCCACACTAGCGTTTCACCCAGCGTTTCTGAACAACTCTCCATCTACATTACACAACTGTAAGCGCACATCGCGTGACCACACACACACTCTGGCATGCGCTGCAGCGTGCTTTGAGCACATCAACCCATATGAGAGCTGTGGACGTCGGACTGTTCATCAAGGATCTCCCGCTGGATCTAATCTCACTATATTTGTTAAACGTGATATTTAATTCATCTTGTTGTCTATATCTAACTACATATTCCCCGACTTTGGTCTTTTGAATCTATTAGTTGTTCTCAGGTAACGTGTTTTGGCTGAGCGCAGAGATAAGTTAATAAATTAATGTAACTGCGGACACTGATTCTGCACACTTGACTGATCGCTTGCCTTTATTTCCTATATTGTATAAACTATATTGTATGTTATACATTTATAATGGCCATTATTGATTATTAAACTGATATTGAGCAAAAGAGAGGGTGTGTTTCGTATTTCAATGAGAATGAAAGAAGGCAGTGATGTTATAGGCTCCGTTTGGTCCCACTTCACATTAGGTGGCCTTAATAACGATGTACCTACAGCCCAAAATACACATTCGGTATAGTGTACTTACACTGTACCTTTATGTTCTTACATTGTACTTACATTACAGTACACCCATGCTTAATATGTAATTACAATAGTGTACTTTCATACGTAGGCTAAGGTGTAAGTACACATTTTGTAAGTACACAACATATTTGCTATTGTAATTACATATTAAGCATGGGTGTACACTGTACCAAATGTGTATTTTGGGCTGTAGGTACATAGTTATTAAGGCCACCTAATGTAAAGTGGGACCACATTTTTGGTGTTGTTAAGTTAATATCAAAATGAAAATAGGCAGTTCCTTATATCATGTTTTCATTTTATTGTTAAGATAGTGAAACAGCGTAGCCAGGGTGATGTGAATGAGGTTATACAGTACACTGTTCCCTTTGAAGATTTACCCGACGTGTCCTCGGGAGCTTGTTTTCCATATCAATCTTGCGAAGTCTGAACTTTGAACTGTGTGAAGGCTACTTAATATTGAGGAAAAAGCCCCAATCAGAGAGGCGAATGTCTGCAGCCCCGCCTCCATTTTCAGATGACTCCGCTTTCCCTCATCCACACTGACACAGAGCAGCAGCGTTTTAAAATGAAAACGGCCTCTCCAGAGTTTCCAAAATGCTCCGTTTTTGGCGCTCAACAACTCCGGCGTAGTGTGGACGGATGGCGTAACCGTAGCAAAACTTATGCGTTTTAAAACTAAAACATATTAGTGTAAACGGGGCCTTAGTTTATAAATAAACCACACTTAATACCACATATGAAAGTGGCACAAACCAGAATGAAAAAGATCAGACACCATGCGGTTTGAGCTGTTCACTCTGTCATCATAAAAACAGATCTGATTCACGTGGGCAACAAATCAGATTTGGGCCACATTTACCTGCAGTGTGAATGTAACCTTATAGCCCATTTCCACTGAGGGGTACAGTACGGTACGCTTTTATGGCCGTTTCCATTGTCAATAGGTACCTAAACGCGAACTGTACCGTACAACTTTTTGCAAAGGATACCTAGCACACCAAAAGGGTACCAAAAGGCAGAGCATGACGTGCAGCTGAATGCTATTGATTTACAGAGAAACGTCACAGAAGCAGGAGAATGAAAACAACGGAAGCACCATTTTTAAAACACATTCGAGACATTACACCGTAATACTATATACATATAATAATGAGCCATGGTCGACCCGAGCTCAAACAAACCTTGTCGTCGTCTTGATGAACAGCCACAAAGCCAAGAAGAATAAAATCTGCTGTGTCCTGTTGTTGTTTTACGAGGCCTAAAAGACGTCTAAAAGTGCGAGCGGTTTCACTTTCTCCAGGGAGCTCACCGCGCATCTATATTTGACATAAGGATCTTCTTGAGCTCATATTAATAATGTGCACATGATTATTGAAGCGCTCTGATGTCCGATCCTTTCAGAAACGGACAAATGCGAGTGAAGCGCAAAAAACAAAGGAGAAGCCGGAAAAAACAGCAGCAAATGATGCTTTCAGCAACATAAAACATGAACAAACGGCCATGTTTAACTATTATCATCAGCTTTTGGACTATTATGAACTGGTGCTGCTGAAGATTACACAGATGAGAGGTTTGCTCTGACTGTGGGCTATATTTCATGCTGTTTTTGAACCTAAATAAGGACTAAATGTCTGCTGTGTGTAGTTTTTCTGTAATTGATAACATATTAGAGACTGTAAGGGTCTGTATGTGTTCATATATGTTGCATTTATTTACTTTATATAATCACAGACGTTACAGTAGGCTATTTCACACTATCATTAATCTGCTGTTATAATCAAATCATGTTCATAGAAAGGTTAGTCATGAACTTTTATACAGTATTTATGTGTAAAAAAGCATCTGTTTCGTGAGAAGTGCTTCTCATATGATATGTAAGCTACCAGTACGGCTTTACTGTAGACATTTCCTCGAGTAAAAATGACGTCGTCTGAAACTTTCTGTCGTACCATTGGTACCCTTTTAGCAGTGGAAACGCAAGCCTGATAAAGGTGACCCGTACCAACCCGCACCATACCGTATTGTACCACTCAGTGGAAATGGGCCATAAGTAGGCCCACATGGAATCTGCTCGTGCAGAATTCCGCAGATTTTCCGCAGAATTCCACAGATTTTCCGCAGAATTCCACAGATTTTCCGCAGAATTCCACAGATTTTCAGCAGAATTCCACAGATTTTCCGCAGAATTCCGCAGATTTTCCGCAGAATTCCACAGATTTTCCGCAGAATTCCACAGATTTTCCGCAGAATTCCACAGATTTTCCGCAGAATTCCACAGATTTTCAGCAGAATTCCACAGATTTTCCGCAGAATTCCGCAGATTTTCCGCAGAATTCCGCAGATTTTCAGCAGAATTCCACAGATTTTCCGCAGAATTCCGCAGATTTTCCGCAGAATTCCACAGATTTTCCGCAGAATTCCACAGATTTTCCGCAGAATTCCACAGATTTTCCGCAGAATTCCACAGATTTTCCGCAGAATTCCGCAGATTTTCAGCAGAATTCCACAGATTTTCCGCAGAATTCCGCAGATTTTCCGCAGAATTCCACAGATTTTCCGCAGAATTCCGCAGATTTTTCGCAGAATTCCACAGATTTTTAGCCCATTATTAATTCTGTTTATTTACTTGAGTAAATGTGTGTAATTCTGAATTTATTCAGTTTTTAAATTACACATATTTCACATATTAAGGCTTTAGTTATGAGACTCCCAAAATAATTCCGCAGAAATCCGCAGATTTTTACCTAAATTCTTCACAGAAAACTAAAAAAAAACGTCTGCAGAATCCATCTGGCCCTAAGTAACCTCATATATTTTCTCAAACATCAGACTTCAAACTACATAAATATATCTATTTTTTCTTCATAAATGGTGTTTTACAAAATAAAAAAGAACATTTTTGCTATTTAACCACCCATATTTTAGTTTTATGTTTTATTTTTCAAAGTTTCATGTCTAAAGAGCCTCTGCTTGAAGAAAACACACACGATGGACACAGGCAGCACGTCTCTGCTTCACTCTGTCAGTCATTTATTTGTTGGCAAACAAGTTTCACTGTTACAACAAATATTAGTGAGAGGTCATTCAACCACAGGAGAGAAAAATAATAATAAAAAGCATGAACGAAAGAATAAATAAAATCAATATCCATATCTGTAATCAGCAATGATATAAAAAAAAAAACAAATCTATATGCACTGCATTGATTTCACCTCCAGATGTTTTGCAGAGTAGTTTTTGAGTGAAATAAATAACCATTCATTCTCGACTACAAACAGAAAAGAAGCAGTCAAATCATACAAAGCCTCGTGTGTATCCTCTGTCACTCTCTCTGAATGACAACAACCAACACACACACACACACACACTGCCGTTTCATATCTCCATCCCAGAATGACAGCATATTTCCAACGTCGGCCTTTCTTTTCTTCACTCACCTGCATCTGCTGTCTATAAATCAAACATGTTTCATCTATCCTCTCATTTCGTATGTCTACTTGCCCATTATTCACACCGAAATGAAGACGTGAATGTAAAAGATATAATTAAACACAAAAAAACTGAGTGAGAGAGAGAGAGAGCGAGCGAGGGATCAAAACCTGTCGTTGAGGACGAGACCAGAGAAAGGAAATGATGTGAAATCACCATAGTTACAGAAGCGGAGGGCGTAGGAACAGAATAAGCACTATCCTGTGTAACACACACTAGTGTCTGTACATTTACATAGAAATATTGTAGAATCCTCCGGTATTAGTTCTTCCCCTGCTTTCTGATATTTGTTATTAATACAGCAACGAACAGAAATGGAGAGAGGGCATCTTGTTTCTTCAATATCGTCTTCTGTCGCAGCTAAAAACCGTGCTGCTTTTCACCACGTGAGGAGAAGAAGAAGAAAACAACGTAAATATGGGTACAGAAGGTATTAAAATAGTCTCGGAGTCACGCTGATTGGTGTTCACTAGAAGCACTGAGCTACTAAACAAAGTTTATTTGGCAGTTATTTGTATTCCTTCAGGGTTGCTGAGAGTAAAACCCTCGAAGATCTCGTACTCCCCACAAGGTTATACAGCAAAATCCATCTCTGGGTCCGTTTTTGCTTTTAAGTAGAAGAGCACAATCGAGAAAATCAAAAGAATGTCAGTTTTCATTCCTCAACGGGCAAGAGTAGCCATAATCCCACTCCCGAACAGAATACAAAACGCTCTCCCAAGGTTTTGTTGCTGTGGTTCATTTCCCTGCGGAGGACACGTAGAAGCAAAACGTAAAAAACCAGCTGCGGACGACGGAAACCGGACAGAAGAGCACATGGAGCTCCGGATGTCACTAGCTGTGTTTCCATCCAATGTTGTAGATTTATGCGCAAAGATGGAATATCGAATACAACGTTTGCGAATAAAGCAACGTTTCCATCTAATAAGAGAACAAAATCTCTTCACTTCCTGATAAACTGGTGGCAAATATGAACAACATAAATGTAGTTGAGTGTGTTGGGAGTAAGCATGGGCCGGTATAAGATTCTGACAGTATGATAACCTTGGATAACAATATCACGGTATTGTGATCACTGCTCTAAAATATATTCTTTTTAAATGTCTGAGTAAAAAACTACAGATTTTCCCCCTTTGAACACACAATATGTTATTTTTTTAAACATTTAGCGTACTCTGGAGCAGTAAACACGTCAGCCTAAATCAGGGGTCTCAAAGTCAATTCCTGCAGGGCCGGAGCCTTGCAGAGTTTAGTTCCAGCCCTGCTTCAACACACCTATCTGCAGGTTTCAAACAAGCCTAAAGCACTCAATTAGTTTAATCAGGTGTGTTTAATTAGGGTTGGAACTAAACTGTGCAGAGCTTCGGCCCTCCTGGAACTGACTTTGACACCTGTGGCCTAAATGATTCATTGACTTCTGCTGTCTTCATTAGTTTCTAAAAAACAGATTTCTTTACAATTTTAAACAACATCTTTGGATATCTTTTCTGCTGGAGATACTGTCGTCCTAAAAAACAAAAAAATAATGTAAATAAAAAATCTTACTCACGCCTTAGGAACGATATTACAGAAAATTTTGGCGGTTTTAAAACCTGGATTTTTCCAAACCGTGGTATACCTTGAAAATGGTTATCATCCCATGCCTAGTTGGGAGAAGCCACTGTGGTCTTTTTTTCTTTCTAATAAATGAGTTGCACCTCAGAAGACGAAGACGAAATACAATGAACGCAATGCGGTGGATTTTGGAGGTGTGAGACGCTCTTTAGGAGCGCAGATTGATGCTCAAGACAGTTTTGGAGGGAATAATAGTAGAATAATAATAATGCTAAAGTACTGTGATGACGGACTGATGGATGAGGAGTTTTACAATCAGCAAAACAACATTTCAGAACTTTTACAATGTGTTTGCTCTGCTGGTTTGTCCATTAATGCATCCCATCATGCACATTTGTATCATTAGATGTTTGCGAATAAAGCAACGTTTCCATCTAATAAGAGAACAGAATCTTCATTTCCTGATAAACTGGTGGCAAATATGAACAACATACATGTAGTTGAGTGCGTTGGGAGTAGGCATGGGCCGGTATAAGATTCTGACGGTATGATAACCTTGGATAACAATATCACGGTATTGTGATCACTGCTCTAAAATATATCCTTTTTAAATGTCTGGGTGAAAAACTACAGATTTTCCCCCTTTGAACACAATATATTTTATTTAGAGAAACATTTAGAGTACTCTGGAGCAGTAAACACGTCAGCCTAAATGAATTATTGACTTCTGCTGTCTTCATTAGTTTCTAAAACACTGATTTCTTTACAATTTAAAGCAACATCTTTGGATATCTTTTCTGCTGGAGATGCTGTCATCCTAAAAAACAAAAAAAATTGTAAATAAAAAATCTTACTCATCATGCCTTAGGAACGATATTACAGAAAATTTAGCCGGTTTTAAAACCTGGATTTTTCCAAACCGCGATTATCATCCCATGCCTATTTGGGAGAAGCCACTGTGGTCTTTTTTCTTCCCTAATTAATGAGTTGCGCCTCAGAAGACGAAGACGAAACGCAATGAATGCAATGCGGTGGCTTTTGGAGGCATGAGATCCTCTTTAGGAGCGCAGACTGATGCTCAAGACAGTTGATCACTGCTCTAAAATATATTCTTTTTAAATGTCTGGGTAAAAAACTACACATTTTCCCTCTTTGAAAAAAAAATATATTTCACTTTTTGAAACATTTAGAGTAATTTGGAGCAGTAAACACGTCAGCCTAAATTATTCAAATGAATTATTGACTTCTGCTGTCTTCATTAGTTTCTAAAACATTGATTTCTTTACAATTTAAAACAACATCTTTGGATATCTTTTCTGCTGGAGATACTGTTGTCCTAAAAAACTAAAAACTATGTAAATAAAAAAATCTTACATATACCTTAGGAACGGTATAGCAGAAAATGTTGGCGGTTTTAAAACCTTGACTTTTCCAAACCGTAGTATACCTTGAAAACGGTTATCGTCCCATGCCTAGTTGGCCTAGTTTTTCTTCTCTAATAAATGAGTTGCGCCTCAAAAGACGAAGACGAAACACAATGAACGCAATGCGGTGGCTTTTGGAGGTGTGAGACGCTCTTTAGGAGCGCAGACAGATGCTCAAGACAGTTCTGAAGGGAATAATATTAGAATAATAATAATACTGAAGGACTGTGATGACGGACTGATGGATGAGGAGTTTTACAATCAGCAAAACAACATTTCAGATGTTTTACAATGTGTTTGCTCTGCTGGTTTGTCCATTAATGCATCCCATCATGCACATTTGTATCATTAGATGTTTAGACACTAATAAACTAACATTAGTAACTAATAAAGTATGGTAAGTTAGGAGGGGTGATCACCAGAATGGGGAAGTTCCAGAGTAAAATGAGAAAATACGATACACCGGTGTTTTGAAATATGGAAAAACTGTCTGTACGCTGGTTTTATCTGTTTTTATATTATTTGTTTCTATTTTATTTATAGTTGTCTTTTTATTCTTGTTTATGTAAAGCATTTTGAATTGCCACTGTGTATGAAATGTGCTATATAAATAAACTTGCCTTGCCTAGCTAATAACTAGGCCCACACTGAATCTGCGCACGCAGAAATTTCCACAGATTTTTAGCCCATCATTGAGTCTGTGTATTTAGTTGTGTAAATGTGTGTAAATGTATTCAGTTTTTTAAATTAATTTCACTAATATTATTGTGATATAATAGTAATATTAAAATGTTCAAATGATTTGTTTACAATACAGTTTGTAAAGTAAAAGTTTCTTTCAGTAGTGACATGATAAAAGTTAAAAAGCTATATTTTTTTTATTTCATACATTAAGTTTTTAGTTATGATACTCCTGAAATCTTTCCGCATAAATCTGCAGATTACAAGATTTACAAAATTCTCCATAGAAATAGTCCGCAGATTCTGTCTGGCCCTACTAATAACCTTAACTTGCCTGATTTTGATTGTAATGCAATAATGTGGACCTTTTGTAAAGCTGCTTTGAAATAATAATCATTAGGGGTGTAACGGATCACGATTGATCCGTACGGATCAAAACCCATGGTTCGGAACACACTCCTTTAAGCTAACTTTTTTTTCAATAGTCTACAGAACAAACCATCGTTATACAATAACTTGCCTAATTACCCTAACCTGCCTAGTTAACCTAATTAACCTAGTTAAGCCTTTAAATGTCACTTTAAGCTGTATAGAAGTGTCTTAAAAAATATGTAGTCAAATATTATTTACTTTCATCATGACAAAGATAAAATAAATCAGTGATTAGAGATGAGTTATTAAAACTATTATGTTTAGAAATGTGTTGAAAAAATCTGCTCTCTGTTAAACAGAAATTGGGGGAAAAATAAACAGGGGGGGGCTAATAATTCTGACTTCAACTGTATTAAAGCATTTAGGCTTTCCTGTAAAATATAATGATGATAGAAGAAGTTGTGGTGGGTTACTGGGGATGTGGTGGGTTTCTTAGGTTATTAAAGGTGTTTTCTGTCCCTACTGGTTTAGCCTGTATTAATGCGTTCAGTGTAAGCTGCACGATTAATCATTAAAAGATCGGGATCTCAACACCCACGCAACATAAACTATAAATGATGCTGATTTGCATATGTTTATTAACCCTTCCAATCGCTGCATTCAAATCTGAAAACGCAAAAATCAAGAAAGAGATTCAGTCTTTAGTGTTTTGAGTTAGTTATGAAGTTACAAACAGTCAAATAACACAGAAGTTCTGAAGAACTGTTTATAGTTTAGATAAAACCACTGATGTTTACGGTAAAGATTAAAATCATCATCATATGCATTTAACGACGCTCAAAAATTAAAGTTTTAGGCAGCAATTACATTATTTAACCAATAGGTGGCGACACACAGCCGTCAAAAATATGCCACTGAATAATTCTTCAAAAATGATCATCTAGCAATAAAACGAAGTTTTATGGGTGAAGAACTCAATCTTTTATTGAAAATGAGACTAAAAATAAATATGGGTTTTACAAATTGTTAGACTTCTACATTTAGAGTTATCAGCAACAGTAGTTGTAACTGAATTTTCACAGTACTGTATATTTTACAGTTTATTTTTATTCAGCTGATTATTTCTTCATATTTTTACTAAAATTACAGCTTCTCAGTTCTGTTTGTTAAAACCAAAAGTGTCTTGCAGTTTTTATAATAAATGGAAAACAAATTACATTTGTCTCCACCTCTTTTTTGGTGAAACAAATAATGGTCCGATCCATGACTAAAAAAACATAATGTGATCCGAACTGTGAGATTTGTGACACCACTAATAATTATTGTAAAAAGCGTTATACAAATAAGCTTGAATTGAACACGATCCATTCCAACAACATCCCTAGATTTTTTAGATGTGCATACTTTTATTTACTTGTGTTTATACTGTCCTTTATGCATACATTTTTTAATAATGGATAAAGAAGTTATACGCATAACATTTTTATGCGCATTTTCAAAATTCCTGTGCATCTTGGCATTTCAGTCAAGCATTTTTATGCGATATTCCAAAATAGCCATAAAATAGGAGGATGGAAACACAGCTATTGGGTAATGAGGATGAGCAGAGCAGAAAGTGTTGCATTTGGTGCCCTCTATAGGCTGGTGACCATGTGTGCAGGCTCCTGCGGCGTTTCTTCGCCAGCCGAAAGCTCATCTTTGGGCGGGACGATAAAGCCATCGCTGCTGCCGCGGCCTAGTTGGTAGTAGCTATGCAGCTGGTGCAGATGGTTGCGTGAGCCCAAGTTGGGCATGCTCTTATAGTACACGTCATCTGGTTCCCCGGTCCTAGGCAGCGTATGTGTGTCGCCGCTACGGGGCAGCGAGTGTGTGTCGGAGCGCTCAGGATCGGGCAGAGTGGGCATACTGGTGTAAAGCGAGTCTCTCTGGGGGGATGGAGTATCTTCAGTTTGCTCCTCTGTCAGCAAAGGGAAGAAACTCTCGCTGTTTTCTTGAGGAAGGCGCCGTCGTGAGGAGGAGGCGGAGCTGAAGGTTGTGGGAATATGGCGTGGTGGTGGAAGCAAAGGTGCATTGGATTCCTCTCTGATCAGCTCCAGTCCTAAAGCATCCTCGGGAGGGAAAGAAGCCGAGTCGTCTAAGCCTAAAGCCAGATTGACGGGCAGCATAGGTGAGTCTTTGACACCGCCTCCATTGCTGACTTCGTTTACCAGCTTGTTCATGAGGTTGCGTCCGTGTTCGGCCGCGCGGTCGTGGTTGTTCAGGTAGGTGGGCAGGTAGTTGGAGGTGAGCTCTTTCAGGATCCGTTTCTCCAGCGTGGTCTCTTTGTGAACGTTGTACGTGCGGTCGATGATTTGCACGCAGTCGCTCATGTAATCGGCGCTGGCCAAGCTGTAGCTGTTGCCATGGTTACCATTCAGTGGTAGAGTATCCATGGCACTTGTATCCCGAGCATTGTTCAGGATTCCCTCTGCAAGATGGAGAAAAGAGTGATTAAAAACACTTGGTCTGGTGCATCTGTAAGACCGACATGCAGAACGACCCGCTGAAACAACCCGAAAAACTGTTCGACCCTGAGGCGGAAGTTAATTGAGCTCCAAAATGAATGCTATCTTGGGTATTGATTGGATTCAGCAGGGGGTTTCTAATGCTGGAGAATTCACTGACTGGCAGCGATAGTGATGGACTTACCTGTTAAAATACATGTTTAGTTGGCACTCAATTCTCTCACATATCAAATAACACACGTATCACTCAGCAAAGCCGGCAAACACCACAGACACACGACACACAAACACACAGAAATACATCACAGCTAAAGCAGATGCTTGGCATGTAAAAGCTTTTGACAAACCAAATCATGCTGGCCTTTATATAACACTCATATTTTATAGGTACAGAGAGAGCAGCTTCTCCGCCTATAGATTTAGTCTGTAATTACATTATGCATATTATTGACGTCTTGGTGTTAAATTTGCCGTAAAAAAGTGTGCCAAGGATGGCCTACTTAACACTCTCCCACAGTGGTAATCTAAAATGTGGGAGCACTTTCTTGTTTACCAATTTCTCTAGTTAACTCAGAATTAGTTTTACTTAATGGTGGCTTAGACAAATTCAGGAATTTTAATTGGGATGAAGAAAAAAAAAAACTAGGGATGCAATACACCAAATTGTCCAAAAAAGCATTACTTTGCGCTGATGAAGAGTCGAGAAAATTAGGTTTTGATTTTAATGAGGTTGAGAGTGCTCTCTGATTACAATATTGACTCAAACATCTCTTAGCAGTAGGGCGATTCGCTACGGTTTTAAGGAAAGAGTAATAACGTTAAAGCAAATTACATTTGGTAAGCAATGTTTAGTTTGACTCCCATACTTGTCTCTCTGTAGGGCTCTTAAAGGACAGCATGGAAAAAGGAAAGAGAAAAAAGGTACAGGTAAGCATTCACAGTGACTGCTCAAAGAGAACATGCACACAGATTAATGAAGCGCAGGTAAACGGTTACGCTCAACCCCATCGTTTCACCTCTCAAATACAGACACACACCCCCGCGTCCTCCCGGAATCCCAGGATGCACATGTAAATGCTATAAAATCGTGCTTTAGAGCTCCCTGAATGTCTGGAGGGCGCAGAAATGGGCTTCTGTCTCCATTAGCGTCCAGCTCTGAACGCGGTTCCACAGTCAGACTAGTATTCAGTAAGAGAGTTATTGATCGGGCTAAAGAGGAACATTAAAAGTGGCCTGGGATCTATTCGTAATTTCGGGGCTTTTATTGATATTAGATTTCAAGGTCGCTACAATGTTGTCAACGTAGATGAAGAGGTTGTTACCCTGAGCTCCCCCCCCCCTCCTCCTCTGACGTCTCTGTGTCTCGAGAGCCTTTTGAATTCTTTCAGATCTGTGCATTAGTGAAAGGTGGTGGTAAACGGCGGTGATGGGGAGAACGTGGTGAAACAGACAGACAGGACGAGACCGGAGTGAGACAGCTGCGTGCAGAGATGCATTACTGCTAACAGGAGAAGCCAGGCCTCCTGCGGGCGTCTCAGCGGGAGCGCCCAGTCGAGTCCTGTTCTAACGTATGAAGTCTCACTTTCAAAAGATGTTTTTGCACGCAGCCCTGCAGAAGCATGGAGTCACAGAAGTACTGCGACAGCGCAAAAGCATCTAGTGTCTCTTTTCTGCACGGGAAGCATTCGATCGGCATGTCTTCAAATGAGCGGATTATTTGTCTTTCAATTAGGCATCAATGTATCTACAAATTTGTGCCAATTTCTGTCAACTTATGCTTATTCTGAAATCCTGCAGACATGATGCATGAGAGATGCATCTTAGTTTAAAGGATGTAAAGTCTTGCTCTTAAAAGATGTTTTTCAACACAGTATTGCAACACAGCACAAAAACTTCTAGTGTCATCGCCTCTCTTCTGCATGAGAAGCATTAGAGTTGCCTGCCTTCAAAAGAGTGGACTAGGCACCAATGCATCTACAAAGTGGCATTTCTGCCAAGATCATTATGAGATATTTGATACCATTTCTGTTAAATCATGCTTGTCCTGAAATGCCAGGGCTCCAGCAGACATCTTAGCATGAGAGCGCAAATGCATCTCAGCATAAAAGATGCATACAGTCTTGTTCTGAAGACATTCTGGCATGCAGCGCCACAGAATCATGGAGTCACATACAGTAAGCATTAAATGACATCTAATGTTTCTCTTCTGCATGAGAAGCATTCGATTGGCATGTCTACAAAAGTGTGGACATAGTCTTTTGATTAGGCACCAAATGCATCTACAAATCTGCAGTCACGTTTGTGAGATTTTTGATACAATTTCTGTCAACTCATGCTTATTCTGCAAAGCCAGGCCTCCTGCAGACATCTTTGCATGGGAGATGCATCTTAGTATAAAAGATGCACAAAGTCTTGCTCTGAAAAGACAGAAGCATGTGATCACATACGTACTGTAGTGACAGTCTCTCTTCTCAATGAGAAGAATTAGATTTGCATGCCCTCATAAAAGTGGACTTGGCACCAATGCATCTACAAACATGTCATGTCTTCAAATGAGGGGAGTATTTGTCTTTTGATTAGGTATCAATGCATCTACACATTTGTGAGACACAAATACTGTCAACTCAAGCTTATTCTCAAATGCCAGGCCTCCTGCAGACATGATGCATGAGAGATGCATCTTAGTCTTGCTCTTAAAAGACTTCAGAAAGGACAGAACCATGTTAAGCATTGCAACACAACACAAAAACTTCTGCATGAGAAGCATTAGAGTTGCCTGCCTTCAAAAGAGTGGACTAGGCACCAATGCATCTACAAAGTGGCATTTCTGCCAAGATCATTATGAGATATTTGATACCATTTCTGTTAAATCATGCTTGTCCTGAAATGCCAGGGCTCCAGCAGACATCTTAGCATGAGAGCGCAAATGCATCTCAGCATAAAAGATGCATGCAGTCTTGTTCTGAAGACATTCTGGCATGCAGCGCCACAGAATCATGGAGTCACATACAGTAAGCATTAAGTGACATCTAATGTTTCTCTTCTGCACGAGAAGCATTCGATTGGCATGTCTACAAAAGCGTGGACATAGTCTTTCGATTAGGCACCAAATGCATCTACAAATCTGCAGTCACGTTTGTAAGATATTTGATACAATTTCTGTCAACTCATGCTTATTCTGCAATGCCAGGCCTCCCACAGGTATCTTTGCATGGGAGATGCATCTTAGTATAAAAGATGCACAAAGTCTTGCTCTGAAAAGACAGAAGCATGTGATCACATACGTACTGTAGTGACAGTCTCTCTTCTCAATGAGAAGAATTAGATTTGCATGCCTACATAAGAGTGGACTAGGCACCAATGCATCTACAAACATGTCATGTCTTCAAATGAGCGGACTTTTGTCTTTTGATTAGGCATCAATGCATCTATACATTGGTGAGACACAATTTCTGTCATCTCAAGCTCATTCTGCAATGCCAGGCCTCCTGCAGACATGATGCATGAGAGATGCATCTTAGTCTTGCTCTTAAAAGACGTTTTCAGAAAAGACAGAACCATGTTAAGTATTGCAACACAACACAAAAACTTCTAGTGTCGTCGTCTCTCTTCTGCATGAGAAGCATTAGAGTTGCCTGCCTTCAAAAGAGTGGACTAGGCACCAATGGATCTACAAAGTGGCATTTCTGCCAAGATCATTATGAGATATTTGATACCATTTCTGTTAAATCATGCTTGTCCTGAAATGCCAGGGCTCCAGCAGACATCTTAGCATGAGAGCGCAAATGCATCTGATCATAAAAGATGCATGCAGTCTTGTTCTTAAGACGTTCTGGCATGCAGCGCCACAGAATCATGGAGTCACATGCAGTAAGCATTAAGTGACATCTAATGTTTCTCTTCTGCACGAGAAGCATTCGATTGGCATGTCTACAAAAGTGTGGACATAGACTTTTGATTAGGCACCAAATGCATCTACAAATCTGCAGTCACGTTTGTAAGATATTTGATACAATTTCTGTCAACTCATGCTTATTCTGCAATGCCAGGCCTCCCGCAGGTATCTTTGCATGGGAGATGCATCTTAGTATAAAAGATGCACAAAGTCTTGCTCTGAAAAGACAGAAGCATGTGATCACATACGTACTGTAGTGACAGTCTCTCTTCTCAATGAAAATAATTAGATTTGCATGCCTACATAAGAGTGGACTAGGCACCAATGCATCTACAAACATGTCATGTCTTCAAATGAGCGGACTTTTTTCTTTTGATTAGGCATCAATACATTCGTGAGACACAAATACTGTCAACTCAAGCTTATTCTTAAATGCCAGGCCTCCTGCAGACATGATGCATGAGAGATGCATCTTAGTCTTGCTCTTAAAAGACGTTTTCAGAAAGGACAGAACCATGTTAAGTATTGCAACACAGCACAAAAACTTCTAGTGTCATCGTCTCTCTTCTGCATGAGAAGCATTAGAGTTGCCTGCCTTCAAAAGAGTGGACTAGGCACCAATGCATCTACAAAGTGGCATTTCTGCCAAGATCATTATGAGATATTTGATACCATTTCTGTTAAATCATGCTTGTCCTGAAATGCCAGGGTTCCAGCAGACATCTTAGCATGAGAGCGCAAATGCATTTCAGCATAAAAGATGCATACAGTCTTGTTCTGAAGACGTTCTGGCACGCAGCGCCACAGAATCATGGAGTCACACGCAGTAAGCATTAAGTGACATCTAATGTTTCTCTTCTGCACGAGAAGCATTCGATTGGCATGTCTACAAACGTGTGGACATAGTCTTTTGATTAGGCACCAAATGCATCTAAAAATCTGCAGTCACGATTGTGAGATATTTGAAACAATTTCTGTCAACTCATGCCTATTCTGGAATGCCAGGCCTCCCGCAGGTATCTTTGCATGGGAGATGCATCTTAGTATAAAAGATGCACAAAGTCTTGCTCTGAAAAGACAGAAGCATGTGATCACATACGTACTGTAGTGACAGTCTCTCTTCTCAATGAGAAGAATTAGATTTGCATGCCCTCATAAGAGTGGACTTGGCACCAATGCATCTACAAACATGTCATGTCTTCAAATGAGCGGACTATTTGTCTTTTGATTAGGCATCAATGCATCTATACATTCGTGAGACACAAATACTGTCAACTCAAGCTTATTCTCAAATGCCAGGCCTCCTGCAGACATGATGCATGAGAGATGCATCTTAGTCTTGCTCTTAAAAGACGTTTTCAGAAAGGACAGAACCATGTTAAGTATTGCAACACAGCACAAAAACTTCTAGTGTCATCGTCTCTCTTCTGCATGAGAAGCATTAGAGTTGCCTGCCTTCAAAAGAGTGGACTAGGCACCAATGCATCTACAAAGTGGCATTTCTTCCAAGATCATTATGAGATATTTGATACCATTTCTGTTAAATCATGCTTGTCCTGAAATGCCAGGGTTCCAGCAGACATCTTAGCATGAGAGCGCAAATGCATCTCAGCATAAAAGATGCATACAGTCTTGTTCTGAAGACGTTCTGGCACGCAGCGCCACAGAATCATAGAGTCACATACAGTAAGCATTAAGTGACATCTAATGTTTCTCTTCTGCACGAGAAGCATTCGATTGGCATGTCTACAAAAGCGTGGACATAGTCTTTTGATTAGGCACCAAATGCATCTACAAATCTGCAGTCACGTTTGTAAGATATTTGATACAATTTCTGTCAACTCATGCTTATTCTGCAATGCCAGGCCTCCCGCTTGTATCTTTGCATGGGAGATGCATCTTAGTATACAAGATGCAAAAAGTCTTGCTCTGAAAAGACAGAAGCATGTGATCACATACATACTGTAGTGACAGTCTCTCTTCTCAATGAGAAGAATTAGATTTGCATGCCTTCATATGAGTGGACTAGGCACCAATGCATCTACAAACATGTCATGTCTTCAAATGAGCGGACTATTTGTCTTTTGATTAGGCATCAATGCATCTACACATTTATGAGACACAAATACTGTCAACTCAAGCTTATTCTTAAATGCCAGGCCTCCTGCAGACATGATGCATGAGAGATGCATCTTAGTCTTGCTCTTAAAAGACTTCAGAAAGGACAGAACCATGTTAAGCATTGCAACACAACACAACACAAAAACTTCTGCATGAGAAGCATTAGAGTTGCCTGCCTTCAAAAGAGTGGACTAGGCACCAATGCATCTACAAAGTGGCATTTCTGCCAAGATCATTATGAGATATTTGACACCATTTCTGTTAAATCATGCTAGTCCTGAAATTCCAGGGTTCCAGCAGACATCTTAGCATGAGAGTGCAAATGCATCTCAGCATAAAAGATGCATGCAGTCTTGTTCTGAAGACATTCCTGCACGCAGCGCCACAGAATACAGTAGGTATTAAGTGACATCTAATATCACTCTCTCTCTCTCTTCTGCATGAGAAGTGTTCGATTGGCATGTCTACAAAAGCATTTTCCATTTGTCTGCACTCACATTTGTGAGATATTTGATGCAACTTCTGTCAACTCAATGCCAGGGTTCCAGCAGGCATCTTAGTAATGATGGGTCCTTCTTGAATGATTCGTTCATTTTGAACGAATCTTTTATGTGACTCAAGAACTATGAGTTCGTTCTTTAAGGTACATATTTGTACCTTTTGAAAAGGTACCACCCCAGTGACAGCTCCTGTACCTTTATTTCTGTGAGTGTACAGTAGGTATTAAGCACAAACACATCTAATGTTGCTCTCTCACTCTTCCGTGTGAGAAGTATTTGATTGGCACACTTCAAAACCGTGGACTTTGCTTTTGATTAAGCACCAAAAGCATGCAGTCACAATTGTGAGATGTTTGATACAATTTCTGTCAACTCATGCTTATTCTGCAATGCCAGGCCTCCTGCAGGCATCTTTGCATTATGCTGCGTTCACACCAGATGCGGAAGAATGACGCAAATTGCGCGAATGGAGCGGCGCGGATGGCGCGATACGTGCGAATGGCGTGGGTGTGAATTGAGCGTTTTGCGCATTTGAAGCGCTTAACGCGCTAATCGCGCGAATCGCTCGAGTTAAAAAATCTGAACTTCTGCGGACATTCGCGCCGCGTTAACCAATCAGGAGCTTGCTCTTGTGGGGGCATGATTGTGACGTAGCACCTGCTGTTGGTGTCCTGGGGGAAATCCTCCAGCCGACACCGACAACAGTTCATCAAACTGGGCTTGGCTCAGTCAGAAGCACCGCTGAAAGCCCCAGTCATCCAGGTACAGTTTCTGGAGGAGTTTATGAGCTCACAGAGCTGGGTGCATGTCTGAAAGTATGTAGTGGACTCAGACACTGCTCTAAACGTATCAACGCAGTTTTACAGTCTTCATAAAGCACATAAACACGGTTATTTTATCAATGAAATCCATGTTAGCCATTTAGCTGGAAGCCTCCGTCATCCAGGTTAAGTTTCTGGAGGAGTTTGTGAGTTCACAGAGCTGGGTGCACCTCTGAAAGTATCTAGTGGACTCAGACACTGGTCCAAGCGTATCGATGCTGTTTTACAGCCTTCATAAAGCACTAAACACAGTTATTTTCTCAAAAAAATCCATGTTAGCCATTTAGCAACGAAGCTACAGTCACCGGGCGGACAGAAGCCCTGCCCATGATGCGAATCCGCGTCTGTTCTGAAGTGAATTTGACGCGCGAATGAAGCGTAGTCTGACGCGCGAATGAAGTGGAGTCTGACGCGCGAATGAAGCGGAGTCTGACGCGCGAATGAAGCGCGTAATCTCAAATGTTCACGCGACGCGAATAGCGCGATTTAGCCGCGCGTTCCGCGTCTGGTGTGAACGCAGCATTAGAGCTGCATCTTAGTATAAAAGATACTCTGAAAAGATGCAAGACTTTATGTGATCACATAAGTACTGCGACACACTAGAAATAAAAATCCAGTGCCAGTCTCTCTTCTTAATAAGAAGACGATGGCAAGTCTTCAAAAGAGTGAACTATTTGTCTATTAATTTGGCACCAATGCATCAATTAATTTGCAGTCGCATTCATGAGATATCTAATCAAATCTTTGTGAACTCATGCCGATTTCTGAAATGCCAGGCCTCCTGCAGGCATCTTTGCATAAGAGATGCATCTTAGTATAAAATATGCACAAAATCTTGCTCTGAAAAGACGCAAGACTTTAAGTGATCACATAAGTACTGCGACAGACCGCGAAAAAATCCAGTGAAAGTCTCTCTTGTCAATGAGAAGAATTAGATGGCAAGTCTTCAAAAGAGTGAACTATTTGTCTCTTAATTTGGCACCAATGCATCAATCCATTTGCAGTCGCATTCATGAGATATTTGCTAAAATCTCTGTCAACTCATGCCGATTTTTGAAAGGCCAGGCCTCCTGCAGGCATCTTTGCATAAGAGAATCATCTTAGTATAAAAGATGCACAAAGTCTTGCTCTGAAAAGACTTCTTCAGAAAAGACAGAAGCATGAGCTCACAGAAATACTGCGACAGAGCACCAGAACATCCAGTGTCAGTGTCTCTCTTCTGCATTGGACTCTTCTGTATTTTTTAAAAGAGTGGACAATTTGTCTTGTGATTGCTTGTAAAACATTGCAATTGTCTCAATTCTGATCTAAAGAAACACTCTAGTCTTACTGAGAGTGCATTTGTGCTTTCAAAAGCATCAGTGTTTTGACGTGCAACAGAAATGTCTGGTGTCGATGTCCAAACCCTTCCTCTTGTGCACCGTTTCAGTCTGATGGGTTAGCATTTATTCCATGCATGTTTAAATCTAAGATCATAGAGGACTGCTATCCTTCAGGTTGTAGCTCCATCCCTAATAAAACACACTTTTGTGTCATATATAAGCAATCCCGAAGGCATGGGTTATTGATTAGTGATGGAGCGCTGCAGGTCAGCGGCCCTCCGGAACCAGAGTTGCCTAGTCCTGATGTAGATAAAAAAAGATTTTATGCCACGCTTGTCCTGAAATACCAGACCTCCAGCAGGCATCTCAGCACGAGGTCACATTTCAGTCCTGTTCTGAAAGAATGCACTAGACATATGAAGCACTGCTAGGAAAAACATCTTTTGTAGCAAGCCAGGCATTCTGCAGGGTCTGCAGCAAGAGCACATGTTATATTTGTGCTCTAAAAACACTCAAGTCTTACAGAGTGCTTTGCATGCAAAGAATGCACTTCTTGTTTTCAATTGCATCAGCAAAGACGGCATGCAACTGAACTATCAAAACAGTGCACCGCTTTATTTCTGTAGCCCTGATGCATGTGCAATGATTTCAGTCACGTTTTTATCTCGATGAAAGAAAATGCTCGTCCTGAAATGCCCGATGCTTAAGCATGAATGCATGACAGATATCTGCTGTGTGGATGTATGAAGCCTTACTGAGCGTTTCTCATGCAGTGGGCGCATTAATTGTTTTGATTTGCACAGAGTCTGCCGTAGCTGTCCAAACTCATCTGCGCGAGACACATTAGTGTGGCTCGTCCTCAATAGAGTGGGTGATTTGATTTTATTTTGCAATTAGCCACTAATGCACTTAAAGACTGAGGCGCATTTCTGTCATGCCACCAAATGTAGCCATCAGTTATTATGAGTTTTTTTTTTTTTGGTAACACTTCAGTTTAAGTCTCAATTCACACTATTAGCCACTGGATTATTATTACGATATGAAGTACTTATAAGTTTACTTCTGAAGTATAAAGTACTTAAAAGTTTACTTATAACGTATGATCTTAATCTACATCCCTAATCCTACCCAATACCCAAACCCAACTACTATCTTAATAACTATTAATAAGCAGCATATTGGTAGTTTATTGAGATAATAGCCTTAGTTAAAGGTGCTATATGTAAGTTTTTGACTCTTATAAAGCATAAAAACACCATATTTTTGTTTGCAGATATTTAAGAAACATGCTAAGTGAACAATCTTGTTTATCTGAAAAACAATGAAGTCAGATATTCTGCTTTGAAAATGGACGTTCCCTGCAAGAATGTCTGTCTTTTTTTTGGTTATTTAACCTGCCCTAATGTCAGTTTAGCCAATTATATTTCAGCACCCCGGGTTGCATTGGTAGAAAACCAGCGCATATTTCATTCATTCAGTCAGAAGTGCTCTTAAAGCATGCGTCCACGACCGAAATGTGACCTCTGGTGGACTGTAGCAGACTCTGAAATGAGACGCAGATTCAGAGTTCCACATGAGGTGGTTATTAATTAGCAAATAATTTAAATATTTGATTTGATTAGAATTTTTTTAACTTTCGAACAGAAATATTATATATAAAATATCTTCAACAACAACAAAAAAAATATTTAACATGGTCGAAAATGAAGAGGGATGAAGCACAAGCTTATTATTTTCCCACCCCATTACCCCATTACTTATCTCTTCTTTTTACATGAGACATATTTTATCCTTTTGGCATCTTTGACATATTATATGATTGATTCCATTTGTACATTTAAGTATTATAAAACAAATAAATAAATACATAGTACTGCAAATAGCCATTAATTACAATTTCATCATACCTTTCTCATGTTATCCTCTTTCAATCACCTTCATCGTTATATTCCGTTAATAATATATATTTATTCAACTTTTTAAATTGATTAACATCCTGACATTGTTTGAGACTCTGATCTAGACTGTTTCATAATTTCACACCACATATAGACATACACAAACTTTTTAAAGTTGTCCTTGTTTACAACCTCCTAAAATGTTGTTCCTCTCTCGGATTATATCCCCCTTGTCTTTCTTCAAAATACTTTTGCATGCATTTCTGAAGTAATTTATTCCTAGCTTTAAACATAAATTGTGCTGTTTTAAATTTATATCTATAATATTGTAATATATGTAACATTTATATAAATATTACTAACGTAAACGTTAGGTGAGCAGGTTACATTGTAAACCCGTGTCCTAACAACACGCTACGTGATGAGATTTGCATTAATAAGCAATTTGGCTGTTTACACCAGACGAAACATGACAGAAATGTGAATACAGCCATTCAGAAGCACAGAATAGTGCACTCACTGCACTCCAGCAAAATGGTAAGCTTTATAATCTAATTAATACATATTAAACATTATTAAATGTAGATGCTGGATCACTGATATGTGTTGGTTTGCACTGAGTCTCAGTTCTAAAGTTCAGTTTCAGACAGTTTATTTTATTTTCCAGATTTGAGGTGAACTATCTGCTGCTGCTTTCAGTAATATGACAATAAATGTGATGTAAAATGGCATTCAAACTCACATTATCAGCATTTAGTACTGAATAAAGCACATGAGGTGTACCTGAGGTGATCATTGTTTTCTGTTGTTCAGCTTCAAGAAATAGAAGATGTTTCTAATATATCAATTTGAGTTGTTGGTTAGGACAAAAACTCCCTTTAATATGGAAAATATTCCTTCTATCATGTGTCGTTGCTTTTATATTGAACATGATTTAAATCAGCTCTTAGGCTCAATCATCAATCTCGCTCCTGTTGGTCAATCTGGCAACCTGCGCTTGCGTTTGTTTTGATCCAGGAATGTAATACTTAGTTTAACCACTAGGTGTACATACTGCACCTTTAATGGTTTGTTAATAGGTCAAGTCAAGCCAAAATGTATTTCTACAGCACATTTAGTTGAGAACAAGAGAAACACAATGCATAAGACCAATATTAAAGCAGGCATTATATGAGGAAACAAAATGAGAAGGATAAAAAACATGGAAAAATCAAAACTCATCTTGAAGGAGACCTATTATGTCTCTTTTTACAAGATGTAAAATAAGATTTGATGTCCTTGGAGTCTCTATATGTTAAGTTTTAGCTTAAAATACCCCACAGATAATGTTTTGTAACTCTCTGAAACTGATCCTTTCAGGGTTTGATTTAAATTGTGGCATTTTGGTGACTGTCGCTTTAAATGCAAATGAGATTGTGCTCTTTTTCGAAAAGGGCGGAGCTACAGACACCTGTGTGTCAGCATAGTGGCAGATTCAAAACAAGACTAATGTCCTATGCTAATGAGGGAGATGGTCATTAGTGGGCGGGGCTTTCCCCCTCTGATGACACGTACAAAGGGAGAATGTCAATCAAAGTCTATTATTGTATGAAGTCTGATTATAAATAATACAATTAATAAATAATTATCATTAGAAGCTGGTTATATTCACATGCTGACACACAGCTGTGTTTAAACTCCTTATTGAAGTGATTTTTGCCAAATTTAATCAATAGCCAGCGAGAACCAATAGGATTTGAGAGCAGTTTTAAAACTGGCCAGCGAAGGAGCACATCTCACAGTGCGAATTTACATTAAAATAAAGTGTTACCTTCGTTAAACATTCATTTAAAATCGGGAACCACGCGGTACTACAGATCATACCAGACAAAAGACAAAGATGACTGCAGACAAGTTCAGCTTGAAGCCACATAGCGGAGCCCTTTCCCACATCACACACACACACACACACACACTGAGTTAGTGCACAGGAAGAATGCAGCACACCTTGAGCGTTGTACATGCTGAGCGTGGGGTTGTTATAGACGGCTGATTCGCCCAGTAAGGTGTTATAGGGGTTGTTAGAGGCGTGTGCGCGCAGCAGAGAGTTTGGGATGAGGTGATTGGCCATGGCACCTGATGCAGCCGCACAGATGGAGAGAAAAACACAGAGAAGATCAAACAAATGCAGCAACAGTGTTAGCATCGTTATCATACAGACGCCTCATCAGCAGCAGCCGCCGCAGCAGAAGACAGCAACACTTTCCACAAATGTTAGCATTCATTTCACATCAGAGTCTCTGACAGGGAATGTAGCGTATCCATACAGTTACTTTTCACAAGACTGTTATGATGTGTTTAATGCTCACCATAATCTTAAATCATGGAAAGTTTAGATTTATTTAAAACATATGAACATTTATATGTATTTCCGTATGTATTATATCATCTTTGCATCAAATTACAAAATATGAATGAGCACTTGGGTGAGGTGTGTGTAATGCAGCATCTATAGATTGATTTCACAGGGCCGCCATTTTAAAGGGTCACGAAACACCAAAACACATTTTTTTGAGCTGTTGACAGTCATATCTGTGTCCCACGCTGCTATAAACACTATTAGGACACATATATTGCACTAAAAAGTGAAAATTGGTTGTTTTTGCGTTATTTTGAGCAAATTCGTTCTTCCTGTTTGAAACTAATTTTTGAAGCTGCGTCACGGCCATGAGATCCTTAGGTGTAAATCCAGCCTGGAGAGTGGCTGTCTGTCTTTGAGAACATTGTGACATATCTGAGTGTGCGGCATTAATTCATGACAAAGACGTGCTTCAAACCAATCAGCGCGCTCTATTGTGTATGACGCGAAACTTCATTAATATGCATGATAGCTCCGGAGACTGTTTACCTGTTTACAGCGTTCAGACGGCAGAGAGACGCCACGTTGTGTTGCCAAAACAAGTGAAAGAACAAGAATTTGGAGACACAAGTCGTCGGTGTTGAGTTTATTAATGTGCTGCAACGAAGGTTTTGTTTTCATTTTCCCTCTATGAGAGAGCTGCTGGACTCACGTGTGGATTACAGTGCACGCGACAGGTGACAGAAACGCGTTTGTAAGGAACATTTTTACCCGAGAGCTTTTTCTCATCTGGAAATGGTGAAATCCGGATTTGCCGCTCGTCTCCTTTTAATAAAAAGACACAGCTCCAGTTTGATTGTCTGTCTACAGATTTGGTAAGTGTGTGCAGTGCTCTTTGTTTAACCCAGATTGCAAAGTTAGTTCGTAAGCAGTGCTCTTTCAGTTTTTAAAGACATACCATAGTCAAAATGATTTAGTTACTAAGTTTACAGTATGTTAATATCACTGCAATATTATAGTATTATAGACTGAAAGATCCGCTGTAAGTGCTGCTCTCCGAGTGTAAACATGTAAACACAAACTATTCCCATCGTGCAGGATTTTCGCCGCATTTTGTGACAGGATAGTCACAAAAGACACACACGGCTTTCTGACGCTACCTACCGAGTACATAAGTTACAGAGAAATGCGGAGGATTTTTTTTCCCTCATTCGCCGTGTGGTATCAAATCAGCGTCTGTGTGTTTGTTTTGTCTGTGAAATCAGCACGTGCCCAAATGGAAACTCCCTTCTTTGCAAATCCTACCCTCTTTCCCTCCCCCGACACTCCCACACTCCCAGAGCTGGACACGCCCAACTTTCCTGACTTTTTTTAAACTAGAGGTGTGAAAACACCCTGCTGAGACAGGGGGGTTTCATGGCCCTTTAAAAGCAAAATCAAGGCTGCAGTGGGAGGAAACCTGGAGGGATCACCTGAGCCACACAGAAACCTTGTGTACCTGGCAGTGGTGGAAAGAGTATTGAAAAATCATACTTAATTAAAAGTACCATTACTTGCCTAAAATTGTAGTGCAAGTAGAGTAAAAGTATCTGTAATGTAATGTAATGTGTATTTATATAGCGCATGTATTATGTATGGCCATACACCCAAAGCGAAGAGAAAGCGACACAAATTTATCATTTCACCACCTTCCGAGTGACCCGAAGGTCTGTTCTGAAAGGAAAGTGAAAATAAAAAGGGATATCAGACCTCATTTGCAGCTAAGTTAGGGGAAATGGCACTAGTTAGCTAGTGTTTTCTTTCCCAAACACACATTTTAGATGCCATTTATAAAACTCAAGTTAATGATCTGATTCTTTCACTATATTAGACTTTTCACGACTGAATTTTGGGTACTATATTAGACTTTATTCGGGTACTATATTAGACTATTCACGACTATATTAGACTTTTCACGACTGGATTTTGGGTACTATATTAGAATTTATTCGGGTACTATATTAGACTATTCACGACTATATTAGACTTTTCACGACTGAATTTTGGGTACTATATTAGACTTTATTCGGGTACTATATTAGACTATTCACGACTATATTAGACTTTTCACGACTGATTTTTGGGTACTATATTAGACTTTATTCGGGTACTATATTAGACTATTCACGACTATATTAGACTTTTCACGACTGAATTTTGGGTACTATATTAGACTTTATTCGGGTACTATATTAGACTATTCACGACTATATTAGACTTTTCACGACTGGATTTTGGGTACTATATTAGACTTTATTCGGGTACTATATTAGACTATTCACGACTATATTAGACTTTTCACGACTGAATTTTGGGTACTATATTAGACTTTATTCGGGTACTATATTAGACTATTCACGACTATATTAGACTTTTCACGACTGAATTTTGGGTACTATATTAGACTTTATTCGGGTACTATATTAGCCTATTCACGACTATATTAGACTTTTCACGACTGAATTTGGGTACTATATTAGACTTTATTCGGGTACTATATTAGACTATTCACGACTATATTAGACTTTTCACGACTGAATTTTGGGTACTATATTAGACTTTATTCGGGTACTATATTAGACTATTCACGACTATATTAGACTTTTCACGACTGAATTTTGGGTACTATATTAGACTTTATTCGGGTACTATATTAGACTATTCACGACTATATTAGACTTTTCACGACTGAATTTTCGGGTACTATATTAGACTTTATTCGGGGTACTATATTAGACTATTCACGACTATATTAGACTTTTCACGACTGAATTTCGGGTACTATATTAGACTTTATTCGGGTACTATATTAGACTATTCACGACTATATTAGACTTTTCACGACTGAATTTTGGGTACTATATTAGACTTTATTCGGGTACTATATTAGACTATTCACGACTATATTAGACTTTTCACGACTGAATTTCGGGTACTAAAAATAAAATAAAAAACCTCCATTTCCCGCTAACATTTGAGAGCTGTTGAGCGCGTTCTTAAACACTGCTGATGTGCCATATTCACCAGTGCTCAACAGAAATGACTGTGATTGGCCGTGGAGGTCATCAGTTCACTGCACTTCACCGATGTTTACCGAGTGCAAACACAGATGAGCAATCATCTGATGAATCAAGTGATCTTCGCGGCTTTAAAATGCTCCAGTGTCCGTGTATTTGTGTTTGTGAAGAGTGGTGAACTGATGACCCTCACAGCCAATCACAGTCATTTCTGTTGAGCAAAAGGAAAAGTCACATTTCACAGACACAAAACCCTTTTGTTTTGTTTCATCCAAACGTCATTTTCTGCAGGACAGAATTTCGAGACAGAACTCCTCTGGAATGATGTGAACATGCTAGCGTGCATAAGCTTGACAGATATATAAGATGTTCTGTCTGGAAAATCATCCCCTACTTATGTAACAAATTCTCCTCCATCTTCTTCTCTTTCAAGACAATTACCGCTGGACTGAAATTGCCTGCTGTGAACCGTCTTCCCATTATTACGCATAATCTCTCGGCAGGCCCACACACAATCTGAGCACACCCGCTTCCACACAATTGGATTAAGCGATTTTCACAAAGTTCTACATCTCCTGCTCCTTGCATGTTTGTGTATTCAGTTTGGGCTTATTTGATTACACTTTATTGTATAATACATTCAGCTCTCTGTGTTTATTTAATATCTATCCATTTAAAATAACACAAAGTTAGTATTCATTTAAATTTGACCTCCCCTATTATGGTTCATACCATTGTCAATGCATAAAACCGACATGCACACCAACAGACACTCTACATCAGGGCTATTCAATTAGTTTGTCATGGGGGCCAGTTCATGAAAAGCATCCCAAACGGGGGGCCAGAGAGATATGACTTGCAATATACAGTAAGTGATGACACAACAGCAATATAAGAGCTCATGTGCTGTATTTTTGCTTCTTAAGACACACATGGTGACCTTTTTCTACGTTAAAATGTTAATATGTTGTATTTTGAAACTACATAACATCACTGCATTGTACGATGTGGCTTTTTTACAAGCATATCCAAATGTAATTCGAAGCACAAAATCAGTGCATTGCTTAAATAGGCTTCTTCTACATTCAGACACATTCATATGTGATGTTTTAAACTCCGTAACAATTAGGGATGCAACGATTATAGATTTTGGTTTTACCATTATAGTCTGAAGTATAACCACAGTTTCACGGTTATCACCATTATTATGCATTTATTACATTTAAAACACGACTAGTTTAGAAAATCACAAGAAAACTGCTGATATATGTAAGTGTTGTTTGCTGCTGCTCAGTAACCAAATACAGCACAAAATATTAATAAAACACAAACAATAGTCCTTTTCCGTCTTTGTACTTAAAATAAATGAAAAGGTTTTTGATTAAAACATGAGTGATCATTTTACAATGAAAATAAACGACATAACAATGAATAAATACAGTTGTGTTCAAAATTATTCAACCCCCTGTTTATTTTTTCCCCCAATTTCTGTTTAACGGAGAGAATAATTTTTCAACACATTTCTAATCATAATAGTTTTAATAACTCATCTCTAATAACTGATTTATTTTATCTTTGTCATGATGACAGTAAATAATATTAGACTAGATATTCTTCAAGACACTTCTATACAGCTTAAAGTGACATTTAAAGGCTTAACTAGGTTAATTAGGGTAACTAGGCAGGTTAGGGTAATTAGGCAAGTTATTGTATAATGATGGTTTGTTCTGTAGACTATCGAGACAAAATATATAGCTTAAAGGGGCTAATAATATTGACCTTAAAATGGGTTTAAAAAAATGTAAAACTGCTTTCATTCTAGCCGAAATAAAACAAATAAGACTTTCTCCAGAAGAAAAAATATTATCAGACATACTGTGAAAATTTCCTTTGTTACACATCATTTAGGAAATATTTAAAAAAGGAAAAAAAAAATCAAAGGGGGTTCAATAATTCTGATTGCAACTGTACATACAAATAAGAATAAACACAAATAGTATTTGTCTAATGTTAATTTAAGCTTTATATTAGCTAAGAGTTTAAATGAACTGTTGTTATTATCTGCGTTCATACATGATCATTTTAATAATTCATCTAACATATCTTTAGTTTACATTGCACTGAAAGCCACGCACAACTCTCACCACTACAGCCTGAGATCATTTCTACTGTGTGCCGCGCCAGCAGGGCGTGAGTGTGTCGGTCCGCTTGCGAGCTGTGCACGCACCGCTTCTAATATACACACGTCTCTATTGGAAATAATGTACTTGCATGCGGAAAAGACGCAATATGTCAATGGCTTGCTGCTATATATAGTTAATCCAATGTGCGTGTGTATTGGCATAACTTTAGTTGCAGCAGTTTTTTTCCGTGCAACAGAAATGTGGCGTTGAGAAGCCTTAATGAATAACAGCGGGGTTAATAGTGAAATCGGCTAATCATTGCATCCCTATTAACGATATCAGTGCATTGTACAAAAGGCCTTTTCTACAAACATCCAAATGTTTTCGGCTGCTCGCACCACTCAGTTAATGTCAGGTGACTCACGCTCTGCGCAGCCTTTAATTGCAGCTCGTGCTGTATTAAACATGCGCACGTCACTTCATAACTATAGTGGCTGTTTTTCGACTGAACTAAATCTATTTTTGATGTCTTGGTCACACTATTTGGGGGGCCGGAACAAATTGCCTCGGGGGCCGGGTTCGGGTTGTGGGCCGCCAATTGAATAGCCCTGCTCTACATGCTTAAATAACACTTTTTTAGGCTTATGAAGGCATTTAATTTTCTTATTGTGAATATAAAAATATCTAATTGCTGAAGCTTTTATTATAGGATACTGTTTTTTAAATGTCATTTCTAGTCCAAATATCGAAAAAAAATTAAATAAAGAAGCATTTTCTAGACAAGCAAAACTTTATGGGCTCTATCATACACTGTAAAAAAAATTCTGTAAAATTTATGGAAAAATACTGGCAGCTATGGTTGCCAGAACGTTTTTGTAAAAAATACAGAATTTTTCTGTAAAATTGTTTTTACAGAAATATGTTGTACTTTTTACAAGAGAAAAATGTAATAATTAACTGATGCAAAGATAATTTACAAACCTTTGAGTTAATTATTTTTATTTGCAGAAAGCAACTACATTTTAATTGGCATTTACTGGCATTAAAAGCAATATTTTAAATGTCTAAGTAATATATCTGAGCATATTGATATTGAGAACCATTGTACATCAGTTCACTACAAAAACTTTTTAAATAATGCAAAGTCATTAAATGCATTATTGTGTTCATGTGTGACTGGAATTAAACAGATTTCCACTGCATTAGTAACTACACCGTTACATTTAAATAAAAGAAGATGCAGCATAACATCAGATACTTTCAGTTTATCTTGGACTTGCACACAGACGCTACTATCCTCCACAATGGTGACACAAAAAGGTTTTACGGTATTTTGCTGTTGTTTTTCTTCATTTTACAAAAAAATACTGGCAGCTGTGGTTGCCAGTAATCTACTGTTTTTAAGATTTTACATTCGTAAATTCAATCTACAGAATATTTCCGTTAAAAATACATTTCACAGCCTGTATTTTTCATCGAACACATTTAACCCCTTAAATCACAGAGCAAAATCTTCAGTAGGGTGCTCACTACAGAGGGTTGAACACTCAGACAGTGATGAAGTTAATGAGATAATTAAGTGTCTAATTAAAGGAGGATTCTGAATTATTGATGAACAACTGTTAACAAGCAGAATCACTGAAGAAAAGAAAAACACAAATTACAGCCAAAACTAAAGATGAAATCAACTGAGAATTAAACTCTAAATAATTTTTTATTAATAAAAATAATTACACAATAAAAATATAATTTCTCAAGATCTCAGCAAAACATCATTAAAAAACTCCACAAACATCAGGAGCTTCACATATTTCAGAACTTTGGCTTTATTTCTGTCACGTGAACAAAAGCTCTTAATGAAATTTTTGTTGTTCATTTGAAGTCACCATGATGGAGGACAGAGTCTGCTTTAGTCGGGCTCTTCAACTTCTTGTTTAAAATCGTTTTTGTACAAATAGAGTAGATTTTCTTTTGGCTGCTATAATTATTGGTGTTAATCACAGTTTGTATAGCATAAAAAGCCATAAGAAATTATTAAAATAAGTTTGGTGAGTTTAACTATGACATCAAAGCCACTCTTACCTCTTTGTGTACTTGTTGAATATCATGTTAGCTTTGTGTGAGAGTTGAATAACACATGTAAATGAAACCACTGAAGCTTCAGCAATTAATGCCTGTTTAACAGGTCTAGATGCACCATTCACAATGAAAATGTTTGATCTATGGCAGAACTTAGAAACACGCAGACATCAACAATTAGTCCTTGAATCTCAATAGTGGTGACAATCAAAAAACAATTATCAAACACATATCAACCCAGAACAACACAAAACAATCTACTGAAATATTGCACCCCAAAAACAACATAAAATAAAGGCAAAGAAAGAAATTTTAAGAACATAAAGCTGCATAATTTATTCATGCTGCAATGCATGCTGGGAGTTTTGTACTATGCATGAACAAATTATGTAGCTTTTTTCTTTTTTTTTAGCAACCATGGTTGAGGTTCATATCCTGGTTCATGATGTCTGTGTGATTTAACTGAGTTGCTGGAGCTCACAAAGTTTTGTGCATGAAATTCTAGTTATTAATTCCTTCGTAATTGTTTGTTGAACTTTCTGGATTCCATATTATTGTCCCAAATAACATCACAAAAAATAAGTATAATAATTTGCTATTTTTTTATGACTTATATAATTAGTTCTGCAATAAGTATATAAGGGGTCTCATAGCTTTTCTTGCCATAACTGATGAGTTTCAGAGTCACAGTTATCACAGCCAGAGAAACATTAAGATAATAGAGCAACGGTTCAAGAGCCAACTAAATCAGCCTCTGATCTCCATGATGGTGAGGGCAAATGAAACATGTTTCAATAAAAAATATAAACCTCTGTTATTATCAAATTTCTTTGCAGAATATTGGAAATGAAGTCAAACTTTAATCAGTGAAGCTGTAAGGCTGTTTGTGGAGTTGTTTAATTCCTTGTTTTTAATTCAGTTTGGTTGGGTGTTGTTGCTTGTATATTTTTATTTCTTGTTCTGTCCTTCAGTGATTGTGCTTGTTAGCTGCAGGTGTTCATCAATTCAGTCATTTGTGGTCATTCACCTCTGTCTAGGAGACTAAACTAATCACTGATTTAGGGCTAGTGAATGAGGGTGTATG
>LR812525.1:87979491-87998161 GCA_903798195.1 Danio kyathit | reverse complement strand
TTGAATAATAATAAACTAATTATGATATATACACTTACTGAATAAAAATACACTGCCTGTACAAACTAAAATACATATTAATGGTTTTACTAAAGATTCATTATTAAATTATTATTAAATATTTAATAAAATACTAAACCATTTCAAAATAATTAACTAATTATACAAGAAAGATGCACTGCCTGTACAAATTATTAAAACAGTAGTTCTAATAAGTTTTATAATACATATCAATGGTTTTACCAAATATTAAATAAAATAATAATTATTAAATATAGAAATAATATATATTATTTACTAAAGAAATTAAGAAAACATAAAAAACACATAAAATACTGAAACTATTTTAAAATATAAATTAGCTAATTATAATCTATACCCTTACATTAATAAAGATACACTTTCTGTATATATTATTAAACTCCGTAGTTATAGTAAGTATTTAAATACATATTAATGGTTTTACTAAATATTATATTAAATATTAAATATTTATTATTTAATAAAAAAAATCGAAGAAAACATAAACATAAAATACTACAAGTATTTTGAAATAATAATAAACTAATTATAATATATAGACTTACTGAATAAAAATACACTGCCTGTACAAATTATTAAAACAGTAGTTATAATAAGTATTAAAATACATATTAATGGATTTACTAAAGATTAATTATTAAATATTTATTAAATATTTAATAAAAAAATCTAAGGAAAAAGAAAAAACACCTAAAAAAATACTAAAACTATTTTAAAATAATTAACTAATTATATTATACATTAAGAAAGATGCACCGCCTGTACTTATTCATAAAACAGTAGTTCTAATAAGTTTTAAAATACATATTAATGGTTTTACTAAAGATTCATTATTTAATATTTATTAAAAAAATCAAAGAAAAATGAAAAAACACCTAAAAAAAATACTAAAACTATTTCAAAATAATCAACTAATTACATTATACATTAAGAAAGATGCACTGCCTGTACTAATTATTAAATTATAAGTTTTATAATACATATTAATTTTTTACCAAATATTAAATTAAATAATAATTATTAAATATAAAAAGAATATATATTATTTAATAGAAAAATTTAAGAAAACATAAAAAACACATAAAATACTGAAACGATTTTAAAATATGAATTAGCTAATTATAATCTATACCCTTACATTAATAAAGATACACTTTCTGTATATATTATTAAACTCTGTAGTTATGATAAGTATTTAAATACATATTCATGGTTTTACCAAATATTAAACTAAATATTATTTATTAAATATTAAATGTATTACTTAATACAAAATCAAAGAAAACATAAAAAGCATAAAATACTAAAAATGTTTTGAAATAATAATAAACTAATTATAATATATACACTTACTGAATAAAAATACACTGCCTGTACAAACTAAAATACATATTAATGGTTTTACTAAAGATTCATTATTAAATTATTATTAAATATTTAATAAAATACTAAAACCATTTCAAAATAATTAACTAATTATACAAGAAAGATGCACTGCCTGTACAAATTGTTAAAACAGTAGTTCTAATAAGTTTTATAATACATATCAATGGTTTTACCAAATATTAAATAAAATAATAATTATTAAATATAGAAAGAATATATATTATTTACTAAAGAAATTAAGAAAACATAAAAAACACATAAAATACTGAAACTATTTTAAAATATGAATTAGCTAATTATAATCTATACCCTTACATTAATAAAGATACACTTTCTGTATATATTATTAAACTCCGTAGTTATAATAAGTATTTAAATACATATTAATGGTTTTACTAAATATTATATTAAATATTAAATATTTATTATTTAATAAAAAAAAATCGAAGAAAACATAAACATAAAATACTACAAGTATTTTGAAATAATAATAAACTAATTATAATATATAGACTTACTGAATAAAAATACACTGCCTGTACAAATTATTAAAACAGTAGTTATAATAAGTATTAAACTACATATTAATGGTTTTACTAAAGATTCATTATTAAATATTTATTAAATATTTAATTAAAAAAATCTAAGGAAAAAGAAAAAACACCTAAAAAAATACTAAAACTATTTTAAAATAATTAACTAATTATAATATACATTAAGAAAAATGCACTGCCTGTACATATTCATAAAACAGTAGTTCTAATAAGTTTCATAATACATATTAATGGTTTTACCAAATATTAAATCAAATATTAATTATTAAATATAAAAAGAATATATATTATTTAATAAAGAAATTAAGAAAACATAAAAAACACATAAAACACTGAAACTATTTTAAAATATGAATTAGCTAATTATAATCTTTACCCTTACATTAATAAAGATACACTGTCTGTATATATTATTAAACTCTATAGTTATAGTAAGTATTCAAATACATATTCATGGTTTTACCAAATATTAAATTAAATATTAAATATTCAATATTTATTATTTAATAAAAAAATTGAAGAAAACATAAACATAAAATACTGAAACTATTTTAAAATATGAATTAGCTAATTATAATCTATACCCTTACATTAATAAAGATACACTTTATGTATATATTATTAAACTCTGCAGTTATGATAAGTATTAAAATACATATTAATGGTTTTACCAAATATTAATTAAATATTAATTATTAAATATATATTATTTAATAAAAAAATCAAATAAAACATAAGCAAAATACTAAAACTATTTTGAAATATAAATTAACTAATGATAATATATACACTGTAAATAATTATCTGATCAATTAGTGCTGAAAGCATATGTTTTTAGGTCATAGTAACTTATTAAACTAAGTTAATCATGTTCTAACTTAACTTATAAGTTACGCGAGTTGTTTTAAGTCACTTTAACATAATATAAGTTCAATGGACTCATAAGGTTAATTTGATTCAGCTTACAAATTTAAGGCAACCGGGATTTATTTACAGTGCACCCCTACATTAATAAAGATACACTGCCTGTACAAACAGTAGTTATAAAACATATTATTAATGGTTTTACTTAACATTAAATTAAATATTAATTATTAAATATTACATTTATTATTTAAAAAAAATCTAAGAAAACATAAAAATAAATAAATAAATAAATATGAATTAACTATATATAACATACTCTATACAAACTCCACATTTATAATCCTCTTAGTCTGACATTATCTTCAGCAGCTCAAACACTCTAAAGGCTAATAGACAGACGGCTGCTTCCCACTCAGGGCTGTTGTTTATGCTAATGAGGGAGAGATGAGCACTAGTGGGCGGGGCTTTCTGCCTTTGATGACACATACAAAGGGAGAATACATTCTCTATACATCGTTAAAGATACACTGGCTGTACATATTGTTAAAACCGCAATTATAATAAGTATTATAGCACACGTTAACACCCTTAACAAGAATAAAGCTGTAACATACACTGTGATCAAACACTGTTCATGAGTTGTATTGCATTACTAACTGTGTATTTGAATAAAAATAAAACAGATGCAACAGTGCAACAGATTGTAAGTTGAATAATAATAATACATGCAAATAAAATACACAAAGAATGGACTATAATTGACATGTTACAAACAGATATACAAGAGGGTCAGAAGCTGAGAAACAATTATTTTCATTTCCAGCAATCAGTCAGAGCAAAAGGTGCTATTTAACCTTCAAAACCTTAAAAGGTCACCAAAAAATAAAGCATAAACATACATTAACGCTACCCTTTAACATGCTACTGTAATGTAAATGGGAGAATTTGGCATTTCTGTGTGATATTTATGTGGAGATTTTAAAGGCCACAGCAGAAATTGTCCAAACGTGACTATACACAGCAAATTTAATATCAGACAGATCATAATCATAAACTAAACAGCTGTCTTGACTCACTAGCTGCTGTCGTAAAGCGTGAATCATCTCAGTTTCTTGAACATGACAATGAGTTCACTGTACTCAAATGGCCTCCACAGTCACCAGATCTCAATCCAATAGAGCACCTTTGGGATGTGGTGGAACGGGAAATTGGCATCATGGATGTGCAGCCGACAAATCTGCAGCAACTGTGTGATGCTATCATGTCAATATGGAGCAAAATCTCTGAGGAATATTTCCAGTATCTTGTTGAATCTCTGCCATGAAGGATTAAGGCAGTCTAGAGGCAAAAGGGGTCCAACCCGGTATTAGTAAGGTGTACCTAATAAAGTGGCCGGTGAGTGTACATTTGCATCAAATTCAAAACATACACTCAGGAGATGTGTGGCTTATGATCTGTTATTTTTCTGTATTGCTCCAGGACTGATTTCATATATTTGTTTCTGAAATAATAAAATGTTTAGTGTGGAGCACTGTGTTTTACATTACTTAAGCATCGCTAACTTTTTTCCATTTTGAGCATTATAAACTCTAGATGATGGATAACAAAGCCCAGAGTGTCTTCTTTCCAAAGATACATAAACTGTGAATGTAGACCAAATTATTCAGCAACTGATAATGTTTTAGGCCTCATTTACACTAATGCATTTTCGTTTTAAAACGCATAAGTTTTGCTACGGTTACGCCATCCGTCCACACTACGCCGGAGTTTTCGAGCCCCGAAAACGGAGCGTTTTGAAAATGCTGGAGAGGCAGTTTTCATTCTAAAACTCTGCTGCTCCGTCTCAGTGTGGATGGGGGAAAACGGAGACATCTGAAAACGGAGGCGTGGCTGCTGAGATTCGCTATCTGATTGGGGCTTTTGGGTCATTGTGTATCCTCCCCCTATTCGTCAAGCCCCTATCACATGACTATAACGCTACCGGAAGACGGCAGACCAGCCTTCACTGTAAACAACAACACTGACACAGAAATAGGAGCGTTGTTTGCACTATTGTCCGTTTTAGGCGCCATTGTGCAGTTAAACTCTGCCTTCTTTACTACAGCAGCTGCATATATTCGCAAGAGGCAAGCTATTGATCGAGTACTCGCTAATCGCTCGCATTCATCATTCAACCAGCGTTTGTTGACTAACAATAACCAAATGTCGAGCGAGACACATGCTTCCTGTTTATACTTGAACGCACATGCCCAGAGTGTGCGAATGGTCACGTGATATACGTTTTTGGTGGAGTAGTGTGGACGGAGATATGTTTAGAAACGCTAGATGAAACGCTAGTGTGGACGCGGATCGTTTTTGATCTAAAACGCCGTTTCAAAACGAAAACGCATTAGTGTAAACGGGGCCTTAGTTTGGGATGGTCATTTTTGAGAAAATGCCTCTGACGGTGAGGGAAAGGAGGACACCGATATAGTCTCAGCAAACCTTTTACAGAAATCTCGTTTTGCATGCTCTCTTCATCAAATTTGAAATATAAACTCATGAGACATTTGGCTTTCAAGTCATATTTTTTTCTAGGACATTACATTAATGTTTTCCTGTGTTTTTATATGGAAAAACAAATATTGAACACAATACATTTCTTTCTTTTATCGTGACTTCATAATTTATAACTTTTTATATTTGTTGACCATGTAACTTCCCCATTTTACCACAGTAAAAGTACCCAAAGTGTCTTCTTTCCAATGATACATCATTTGTGTTTGTAGCTTACTGTTACTATTTAAAGTTAGGCAGGTTCTCCTGTCGGCAGCATACCTTCCAACACTCTCGTTTTTCCCGGGAGTCTCCCGTATTTCAGACCCATCTCCCGTGCTCTTCAATTCGAGCGCCACCTCCCCGCTCTACAGTTCGCGCGCCCCCATCTAAACCCCCCCCAGGCTCCAGGAATTTAAGAACCAAGTGTATGGTCCAAGTATGGAGTACCAAGTATTAAGAACCAGGTATGGTCGGCAGTTAGCTCTCTGCAACTCTCACATGGTCACCCACTGAAGCTAAGCAGGGCTGCGCCCGGTCAGTACCTGGATGGGAGACCACATGGTTGCTGCCGGAAGTGGTGTTAGTGAGACCAGCAGGGGGCGCCCAACCTGCGGTCTGTGTGGGTCCTAATGCCCCAGTATAGTGACGGGGACTCTATACTGCTCAGTGAGCGCTGTCTTTCGGATGAGACGTTAAACCGAGGTCCTGACTCTCTGTGGTCATTAAAAATCCCAGGATGTCCTTCGAAAAAGAGTAGGGGTTTAACCCCGGCATCCTGGCCAAATCTGCCCACTGGCTTCTGTCCATCATGGCCTCCTAACCCTCCCCATATCATAATTGGCTTCATCACTCTGTCTCCTCTCCACCAATCAGCAGGTGTGTGGTCTGGTCTAATATGGCTGAAGTCGCGTCATCCTGGTGGATGCTTCACACTGGTGGTGGTTGAGGAGATTGCCCCAAAAATGTGTAAAGCGCTATGAGTGTCTAGAAAAGGGGTGGGGGTTTGTTGGGGTTAGGTTCGGGGGTGAGGTGTCCGAATAACACTGTTGAGAACCGGGTACTGTGTACTGTGGTGTTAGTAACTGTACTATGAAGCATGTTTCGAGCAATAACTGTGATCACATCATATACCAATGTTTCACAGACCGTACCAAAATGCTCAGGACCGAGGGTGGGGTGGGGGGGGAGAGACTGGGGGGAAATAACAAAACGGGAGGGTGGCGGGAGACTTCCCGGGAAAAACGGGAGTGTTGGCAGGTATGCTGTTAACGTCATCAATCTGCATGTGTTTTGAAGCAGGAGTGCAATACCTAGTTCAACCACTGGGTGTCAAACTTACACACTGCACCTTTAAAAACGTCAATCCAATGAATCATTTGAGTGATGGTGGCTGTTAAATAAAGACATGCGCATCTCTCCTCCCTCAGGTATCCTGCAGCTGATCGCCCGGGGTTAAACATGGAGAATTATCACCAATTATGATAAAGAGACACTTCAGCTGCTTTTAAAGCGTTTAAGTGAATTAGCAGCAATTTTGTCATATCGTCTCCGAGAGCCAATCTGCATCCCAATGGCACTGCTAATCGAGTTAGTCTGAAAGTCTGGATGTGAATAATGTCTGAATGATGACGAGAGACTGAAGCTTCTGGAAACACTGAGAGCCTCTTTAATTGAGTCACACAATATTGAGTGACAGGAATCGCTCTGGATTCCTTATTTACACACAAAATCAAGATTATATGACACTCAATCCAGTTTTCATTTAAACGATTCTTTTAAAATGTGGCTCAGTGGTTAGCACTGTGGCCTCACAGCAAGAAGGTCGCTGGTTCAAGTCCCGGCTGGGTCAGATGATGTTTTGTGTGGAGTTTGCATGTTCTCCCCGGGTTGGCGTGGGTTTCCTCCGGGTGCTCCGGTTTCCCCCACAGTCCAAACACATGCGCTATAGGGGAATTGAGGAACTAAATTGGCCGTAGTGAGTGTGTATGGGTGTTTCCCAGTACTGGGTTGAGGCTAGAAGGGCATCCGCTGCGTAAAACAAATTCTGGAATAGTTGGTGGTTCATTCCGCTGTGGCGACCCCTGATAAAAAAGGGACTAAGCTGAAGGAAAATGAATAAATTGTGATGCATACACAGTTTATCTTACACACATCAGTGTAGATCATCAGAAAAACTGAGTCAGATGAGTGTGAAACCACAAACACGCACACACACACACACAAACACATGTATGAACACACACACACATACACACAAACACAGGAGAAAGTGGTCAGCTGAGCAGCTGATCTTACCAGTGCAGCTCCACCACGACACAGCCGTCATGAGCGCGATAACTGGACAAACACACATCAGCAGGCGCATGCAGGACACACAACCACAAACACAACGCAACACAAGTCCTCTGAGAAGCGAAACAATTGAACAAATGCAATAACACTCTGAAGAAACAGAAGCAAATAAATGCAGCACATCCGTTACACAAGACTCAAAGACCACAAAACTAGACACAAATCAAAGTTACAAATAATAAAATGATCAAAGCTAGTCTCAACTATTCAAATGAAATATTAGCGCAGGTCTTTTTTACTACAAAAAAAAAATGGCAAAAAAAATGAAATGCACCTTTCTTGATTAGTTTTATTTAGTCGTCTGAATGAAATAAAGATTCATTAGTAGCGCTATTTAATAGTCATTAATGCTCGTTAAAAATAAAATAAAAAAAACTCACATTCAGTTATAATTTACTGTTCAGAGGTTTGAAAGTCTCAAGGTAAGGCTGTGTTTATTGGATCAAAATCAAAACAATATAGTTAAATAATAAACCATCATTTAAAGCAGCTGATTCTCTGTCAATATATAGTAAAATGCAATGTGTTCCTGTGATGTAAAGCTGACTTTTCAACATCATTACTCCAGTATTTAGTGTAACAATTCTTCAGAAAGCACAACAATTGAACAAATGCAATAACACTTTGAACAAAACAGAAGCAATGAAAATTCCAGCACTACTCATCTGTTACACAAGACTCAAAGACTAGGAAACAACAAGGAAAAAATAAAAAAATACCATGTTTTCTATAGGGGAAGGACATTGAGGGAAGACTTAAAAAAATCATATACTGTATATGTGTATATATATATATATATATATATATATATATATATATATACACACACATATACAGTATATGATTTTTTTAAGTCTTCCCTCAATGTATATACACAGTTGAAGACAGAATTATTCGCCCCTTTTTTATTTTTTTTCTTCTTTTTTTTAATATTTCCCAAATGATGTTTAACAGAGCAAGGAAATTTTCACAGTATGTCTGATAATATTTTTTTCTTCTGGAGAAAGTCTTATTTGTTTCATTTCGGCTGGAATAAAAGCAGTTTTTAATTTTTTAAAACCCATTTTAAGGTCAATATTATTAGCCCCTTTAAGCTATATTTTTTCAATAGTCTACAGAACAAACCATCATTATACAATAACTTGCCTAATTACCCTAACCTGCCTAGTTAACCTAATTAACCTAGTTAAGCCTTTAAATGTCACTTTAAGCTGTATAGAAGTGTCTTGAAGAATATCTAGTCTAATATTATTTGCTGTCATCATGGCAAAGATAAAATAAATCAGTTATTAGAGATGAGTTATTAAACTATTATGATTAGAAATGTGTTGAGAAAATCTGCTCTGAGTTAAACAGAAATTGGGGGAAAAATAAACAGGGGGGCGAATAATACAGGGGGGCTAATAATTCTGACTTCAACTGTATATACTGTTCAGGATCACTGAGTACAGCCCATTTCTCAGTGAATATAGGCGATGTATTTTAGTGCATTTAAAGAAAACACATTTATTAAACAGATATATTTATTTAAATAATATTTTAGTCACCAAACATGTTTAGAAAATTAAAAGATAATACAATTAAGTTTAAGCTAAATGCAAAAAAGCATCTAGTAGCAAATAATAAAATGAATAAAGGTAGTCTCAACTACTCAAGTTGTATAAAAATGCCCTTTTTTATTACAAAAAAAGGCAAAAAAAAAAACTTGATTTGTTTCACTTAGTTTAATGAAATAAAGATTCATTAGTAGTGCTATATAATAGTATAAAAAACTTACGTTCAGTTACTGTTCAAAGGTTTGAAAGTCTCTTCAGCTTAAAGATGCAGTAGGTGATCGTCTTCAGAAACAGATTGTTGCGCTTGTTGAAAGTCTCTTCACATTCCAATAGTATTGATTAAAGTAAATGATCTAAATGTATTTATATGTATTTTTATATTCTGGGTGAGGCATAAGACTAAAAATGTTCATTTAATAAAAATTTGTTGGGCCGACAGTTCCCATAATTCTGATAAGTAGCCCAAACGGTCTGTCAGCAAATCTGCAGCCGTTCACGCAGATCCGCTGTTTGCCGCGCCTACTTGTTGCTTCTTTTGCAGTGTTCAAAAAAATATGGGTGACGTCACGGATACTACGTCCATATCTTTCACAGTCTATGCTTGGACCCCATGACTGAAATTGCTTAGGGCCCCAAAGTCAATAATCCACCCGTGCAAATGGGTTATATACACAGAAGTGTAGTTCAGCCACTGAAATCTCCTGGTGAAAGATTGATGTGACTATTTTCAGTTTCATAGGGTCATTTTACAGCATCGATAATGTAGATTTATATTTAGCTTAACAACAGAACATCAGTAAACAGCGCTATTCCGCCTAGCCTGCTTTACTGAGCTGAAGCTGCTTTTATATTCACATTGGGTCATTTCTGAACAATGACAGCCTGTGATGCTCTCCCTATATTGTTCACCGCTACTCTGAATATTCAGTCTGAAACAGCATGTAAGTGTGGCTTAGTAATAAGCGTAATTCCTGCACGCCAACGGCCAAACACTAACCATACAGTAGTCACTTTAGGACAGTGTGTGAGAATGTGAGACCAGCGATCCTTGCGTGCATGAAATATTGCACATCATGGCAAGTTCTGCTGCTACAAAACTGAAAACCTGCTAGATATAATGCAGTTTCTCGTTCAGAATTGTAGTATTATAAAGTACTTCTAACTGGCGAATGACATGATCTAGTGAGTCTCTAGTGTCATCTTTAAGGTGACCATTCGTGATTTCAGGAGTGGCTTTGGATGGCAGGGGAGGCACTGTGTTTTCAAAGATATCATGCTAACAGACAGCATTTAGACCGATCACCTAGTGCACCTTTAAGGCAAGGATGACTCTATTTGATCAAAATCTAAACAATATATGCTGCGTCCCAATCCGCATACTATCCATCCTAAATAGTATGTGCAAATATAATTAGTAAGTCCCAAATCGTAGTATGTTGAAAAGAGTATGCCAAAAATTCCCGGATGATTTACTATTTCCGGTCAAAATTTTAAGTGTAGAAGCGTCCATACTCTAACCGCTGATATTACCCTCAGTACACTGCGCGTTGGGCGTGAATTCGATTAGAACTACAAAACATGGGTGAAAAGTGTAAACAAACTACAAACACGATGCAGAGAGGCTTCAGTAATGACTGTGAGTTAATATCTAGGCCACTGGAGAATATTGAAATAGCGTTGTCTGTGTTATATTTCATCTGCAACAACAATACTGAGCTTATATAAAGACGTGTTTGGACATTACCGTCTGAATGCAGAATTATCCAAAGACCTGAGGAGATTTCTCTGCATGAAAGACTCGTGAATGGGAGATTATCCTGCTGCTGCTTCTCCAATAAGGTAGGACATTAAATACGTGACAGAAATGTGGATGATTGTCAGGGCTCTAAACTAAGCAACACAACGATCTGTGTAACGAGGAAGTAGTATGTCCCAAAGCTTGCATACTCTTCTGTTACACACTCAAAAGTATATATTTGTCCTTCACAAAAAAAGTACATACTTTTAGGGCGTAGTATAAGTATGCGAATTGGGACGCAGCAATAGTTTAATAATAAATTATAATTTAAAGTAGCTGTTGCTATTTCAATATATAGTAAAATACAATGGATTCCTATGATGTAAAGCTGACTTTTCAACATCATTACTCCAGTTTGTACACTCTCAGAAATAAAGGTACAGGAGCTGTCACTGGGGCAGTACCTTTTCAAAAGGTACATATTTGTACCTGAAGGGTTCATAATGGTACCTCAAAGGTACTTTTTAGGAACATTTGGGCACTGATATGCAGTGGTGGAAAGAGTACTGAAAAATCATACTCAAGTAAAAGTACCATTACTTGCCTAAAAATGTAGTGTGAGTAGAGTAAAAGTATCAGCTGTAAATATTACTCAAAGTATGAGTAAAAACCTTTTAAAAGTACTCAAGAGTGTTGAGTAGTAAGGACTATGCTGTTAACAGCTGATATGTTTACATGTAATTTGTGCATGAGTGTGTAAACGTAACATTCTGTAGTGGGTCTAGTTAGTCAAGCAGGCACGCAACATCATGAGACATTAATATTAGGTTAGATTTAGGTTGTGATGTCAGGTGACCAAAATTAATTGTCAAGCCAGCAGCTAAGGACAACGTTATTTTGGTGTCCAATAATGACGTCAAATGACGTTGATATTTGGTTGATTTTATGTTGTTAGAAAGTGACCAAAATCCAACATTGAGCCAACATCTTAAACCAACGTCATGTATGACGTCAAATACTGACATTTATTCATCAGGTACGGCAACCAAAATCCAACGTCTGATAGATGTCATAGGGGTAACATTCACACAACGTCAAGCTGTAACATCATTAGACGTTGATATTTGATTTGTTTTAGGTTGGACATTGGATATTGAAGTTGGTCTGACGTTGAGTTCTGATGTCAACTCTATTTTCATTTCCAAACAAAATGCAAAGTCCCCATGATGTTAGGGTTCAACGTCAATCAGACATCATGTTGACGTCCTTTGCCTGCTGAGTGTTTTAAGGCCATTTCGGTCATCATATAGTAAACACAGGGTTTCCGCGGGGTCTTAAAAAGTCTTAAATTAAAAATCGAAATTTAAGCCACCGCCGCCAGTGAATAAATATATCAGCCTTAAGATGTTTTTTTTTTTTTTTTAAATCTAACCTGTCTTTATTCTTCTTTCATTTTCTTGTCGGCTTTGTCCCTTGCGGGGTCGCCACAGCGGAATGAACCGCCAACTTATCCAGCACGATTTTACGCAGCGGATGCCCTTCCAGCCGCAACCCATCTCTGGGAACTTCCACACACACATTCACACTCATACACTATGGACAATTTAGCCTACCCAATTCACCTGTACTGCATGTCTTTGGACTGTGGGGGGAAACCGGAGCACCCGGAGGAAACCCACGCGAACCCAGGGAGAACATGCAAACTCCACACAAACGCCAACTGACCCAGCCTAGCCGAGGTTCAAACCTGCGACCCAGCGACGTTCTTGCTGTGAGGCAACAGCACTACCTACTGCGCCACTGGGTTGCCCCCTAACCTGTCTTTAGTACAGTTCAATTTAAATACATGCATTTTACCACTAATTTTGTGATTTTGCATTTTCTCTCGCATGTTTTTGATATTGTGATATAGGTCTTAAATTTAATACTTAATGGTCTTAAAAAGGTCTTAAAAAAGTCTTAAATTTGACATTATGATATCTGCAGAAACCCTGAAACAATCGTCATCTTCTCATCAGTGACATGCATCTTAACCAGGGGTCACCAAACTTGTTCCTGGAGGGCCGGTGTCCTGCAGATTTTTGCTCCAACTCTAATCCAACACACCTGAACAAGCTAATCAAGGTCTTACTAGGTATACTTAAAACATCCAGGCAGGTGTGTTGAGGCAAGTTGGAGCTAAACCGTGCAGGGACACCGGCCCTCCAGGACCGAGATTGGTGACCCTGATCTAAACAGTCTCTGGGTTAATGCGCAGAAAGATTTTGAACATCTTCATGGATACTTTTAATACTTCCAAACAGTTTGCTGCAATTATACAGTGCACACGTCTTGATGTAGTTCATTATGATGCGATTTATCTTCTACAGTATGTGCGATTTGATTAGACAGAAATCTCAGGACTGATTTTTCTAATCCCCATGGACAAGAAAAATAAAGTAGTTACTGCATGTTGATTAAAAGTAGTGGAGTAAAACTACAGATACAGGACTAAAAATGTACTCAAGAGAAAGTAAAAGTACACATTTATAAAACTACTCACTAAATTACAATTCCCGAGAAAAACCTACTCAATTACAGTAATTTAAGTATTTGTAATTAGTTACTTTACACCACTGCTGATATGCACCTTTGAGGCACCACTGTGGACTCTTTGGGTACAAATACAGTATGTATCTTTTGAAAAGGTACTGCCCCAGTGACAGCTCCTGTACCTTTATTTCTGAGAGTGTAGTGTAACAAACCTTCAGACATCAGTATAATATGATGATCAAAACAGTTGTGCTGCTTTATAAATTTGTGAAATTCTTTTATGAATCAGTTAAAGGAAAACAAAAAGCATTTATTTAGAAGATTATAAAAGTCTCTCATGTTTTGATCAATTTAATGCAACAAAAACATAAACGTGGCTAATTAATCTGCTAATGTTGCTGAGTCAGATGAATGACAGGTGTCAGCGTGTTTTTATAATTAAGTGGGCGGGACACTTTCCCTCAAGGGAACGCTTTATTGGCTACACATTCAGACACACCCCTGTCAATCAAGATGACGGCATCTATATTTCAGTCCACTTTCCCTAATGAAACAGTAAATTATAAACGCCTATTCCTGCTTCTGCTGCTGTTTGGGAGTGAGCGTACACCACTGATCCCAGCGCGCGTTGTGTGGCGCCAAACACACACAGCAATGAAGGCATAGATCTGGATTTGCTGTGTGACGCTGAGGTCTGACCTCTGTTGGTTTTGCGGTTAATAACTCGACCCTTCAAACAGCCTTATAAATCAAAACTCACACTTTTAAACCTGTTTTATTCCTTGGAGACAAGAGTTATAAATCATACAAAGAAAAGCAGCAGCAGTGTTGATGTTTATACACACACAAAATAAAAAAAACATATTAAAACATACAGTCCTATTATATTTTATAGTAAATACTGTGGTGTTTTTGAACCAAATTATAGTAAAGTACATACGTTAATCTGTTTTGTTGATTCTACAGTTGCTATGGTAACACACTAACAGTAATACAATATAATAATAATATTGTTATATAAACAAATGACCCAACAGTGTAGTTTTCTACAACTATTTCATATATTAGACTACAATACACCACAGTTTACTATAGTAAAGTATACTACAGTGGTGATTTCACAGTTGCCATGGTAACACAGGAACTATTGCAATTGATCTGTTGTGGTAATTTTATAGTTGCTATGGTAACGCAAGAACTATTGCAATTGATCTGTTGTGGTGATTTTACAGTTGTTATGGTAACACAAAAACTATTGTAATTGATCTGTTGTGGTTATTTTATAGTTGCTATGGTAACACAAGAACTATTGTAATTGATCTGTTGTGGGAATTTTATAGTTGCTATGGTAATTGTAATTGATCTGTTGTGGGAATTTTATAGTTGCTATGGTAACACAAGATTTATTGTAATTGATCTGTTGTGGTGACTATAGTTGCTATGGTAACACACACATACAATTGGAATTGATCTGTTGTGGTGATTCTACAGTTGCTATGGAAACAAAAGGACTATAGTATTTGATCTGTTGTGGCGATTCTAAAGTTGCTATGGTAACACAAAAACTATTGTAATTGATCTGTTTGGTGATTCTATAGTTGCTACGGTAACACAAGAACTATTGTAATTGATCTGTTGTGGTGATTCTATAGTTGCTACGGTAACACAAGAACTATTGTAATCGATCTGTTGTGGTGATTATATAGATGCCATGGTAACACAAGGACTATTGTAATTGATCTATTGTGGTGATTATATAGTTGCTATGGTGACACAAGGACTATTGTAATTGATCTGTTGTGGTGATTCTACAGTTGCTATGGTAACATGAGAACTCTAGTAATTGATCTGTTGGGCTGATTCACAGTTGCTATGGTAACACAAGGACTATTGTAATTGATCTGTTGTGGTGACTATAGTTGCTATGGTAACACACACATACAATTGTAATTGATCTATTGTGGTGATTCTACAGTTGCTAAGGTAACATGAGAACTATAGTAATTGATCTGCTGTGGTGATACTACAGTTGCTATGGTAACACGAGAACTATAGTAATTGATCTGTTATGGTGATCCTACAGTTGCTATGGTAACACGAGAACTATAGTAATTGATCTGTCATGGTGATTCTATAGTTGCTATGGTAACACAAAAACAATAGTAATGTAGAGAAGTGACTCAATACTATAGTTTTCAACAAATATAGGGTATATTATAATACAAAACACCACAGTTTACTATAGTAGAGTATTCTGCAGTATTTATTAGAGTTTATCAGTTACGTTTATTAGTTAATACCACGGCATGCTGTGCCATTCGGTAAACAAAGAATCGTATATATATATATTTATTTATTTTTATTTTTTTCCTATAATATAAATTTCAAATATTTTTTTAATAAAATTTTTTTGTTCAAATTTTATAGTTAATATATTTTCGTTGCAAAATGTATTAATTTAAATGTATTATCTGTCTATTCCTAAAGATGTTCATTGACAAACTCTTATTTTTAATGGATATAACTGTTATAAATATAACATAATAGCTGTTATAATAAAACTGCTTTGTTAAAATCCTCCAAATTACACTGTCTACATTCACTGAGAAAAAAAAAGGGGTGTACTCATTCATGCTGAGCACTGAAAATGACGGTCTGTCGTGATACAGAATCACTCCAAAAATAATGTCATATATTTGGATTCATTATATCTCACCAAATCCCACCCACAAATCAACACACTCACAGTTGTGTAAGTGTTTCTGTTTTCATCTCTTATTAGAGCAATCAGACGTACAGATCAAACTAATACAGCCGAGTATGAAAACTGCTAACGAGAGACCGTCATTATCTCATTATTAGCATGAATAGAACGTCTGATTACAAGAATTATCCCATTTAACCAGAGACCTCGTGGAGAGAGAAGATGCGTGGCTCATGAATGCATCAATCTCTTCACCTCTGCGGGTTTTATAGGGCTTAAAAATAATATTTATAACAATCTCTCTATCGTGGAGCGCACCAGCAGGGATCTGCCAGTTCAAGTCTTATTTATAAGAGACTGTGCACTACACTACCCATAATCCTCACACAAGATCCACCAATCAGAGAAGCTGCTACAATAATCAGCAACAATGATCGTCCAATCAAATTTAAATTTAAATTTGCCGATTGTAAAATTAAAATCAGTCACTGCATCAACAATTGACTTCATTTCCCTGTGTAAAAATAAATGACTTTTTAAAAGAGTAAATAACTTAACAGTAAAATAAATCACATTTTTCAAACATTTATTTGTTATTTAATTGCACATGCATTATTTTGTTTTATATGTATTAAACGCAATTGGCTGAAAACAGTGTTTTTGATATTTATATGTATTTTTATATATATATAACATATTTAGCCTGTTTAAATTATGCTCCAAAATGTTTGTTTTATTGTGGTTCAATTATCTTATAATTTTTTGTTTCTAATTTCTGTCATACAAGATAAGATAACAATATAATTTCTTACCCTAACCATAAAACCAAATAATTTAATAAAAAGTACAATAATACTACTACTACTAACAATAATAACGATGATGATGATGATGTATAATAACTTTTAATGTAATGTTGACACATACACTCTCCGGCCACTTTATTAGGTACACCTGTCCAACTGCTCATTTATAAAAATTTCTAATCAGCCAATCACATGACAGCAACTCAATGCATTTAGGCATATAGATATGGTCAAGACGATCTGCTGTAGTTCAAAGTGAGCATCAGAATGGGGAAGAAAGGGGATTTAAGTGACTCTGAACGTGGCATGGTTGTTGGTGCCAGACGGGCTGCTCTGAGTATTTCAGAAACTGCTGATCTACTGGGATTTTCACGCACAACCATCTCTAGGGTTTACAGAGAATGGTCCGACAAAGAGGAAATATCCAGTGAGCGGCAGTTCTGTGGGCGCAAATGCCTTGTTGATATCAGAGGTCAGAGGAGAATGGCCAGCTGATAGAAAGGCAACAGTAACTCAAATAAGCACTCGTTACAACCGAGGTCTGCAGAAGAGCATCTCTGAACACACAACACGTCCAACCTTGAGGCGGATGGGCTACAGCAGCAGAAGACCACACCGGGTGCCACTCCTGTCAGCTAAGAACAGGAAACTGAGGCTACAATTCACACAGGCTCACCAAAACTGGACAACAGAAGATTGGAGAAACGTTGCCTGGTCTGATGAGTCTCCATTTCTGCTGCCACATTCGGATCGTCAGGTCAGAATCTGGCCTCAACAACATGAAAGCATGGACCCATCCTGCCTTGTATCAGCGGTTCAGGCTGGTGGTGGTGGTGTAATGGTGTGGGGAAGATTTTCTTGGCACACTTTGGGTCCATTAATACCAATTGAGCATCGTGTCAACGCCACAGCCTACCTGAGTATTGCTGCTGACCATGTCCATCCCTTTATGACCACAGTGTCTCCATCTGATGGCTACTTCCAGCAGGATAACACACCATGTCACAAAACACCAATCATCTCAGACTGATTTCTTGAACATGACAATGAGTTCACTGTACTCAAATGGCCTCCACAGTCACCAGTTCTCAATCCAATAGAGCACCTTTGGGATGTGGTAGAACGGGAGATTGGCATCATGGATGTGCAGCCGACAAATCTGCAGCAACTGTGTGATGCTATCATGTCAATATGGAGCAAAATCTCTGAGGAATATTTCCAGTAGCTTGTTGAATCTCTGCCACGAAGGATTAAGGCAGTTCTGAAGGCAAAAAGGGTCCAACCCGGTACGAGTAAGGTAGCTAGGTAAATTAAGGTACCTAATAAAGTGGCCGGTGAGTGTATATAATAACACAATAGAGTAAAATCCTTATAAATGACTGTACATGTGCTTCAGTATATAAGATAACACATCTAAAATAAGTATATCTCTTTAAAAATAATTCAAATGAACAGAAATTAAACAGCACAATGAGGTAGTGTTAGCACTGTGGCCTCACAGCAAGAAGGTCGCCGGTTTGAGTCCCGGCTGGGTCAGTTGGCATTTCTGTGTGGAGTTTGCATGTTCTCCCCGTGTTGGCGTGGGTTTCCCCCAC
>LR812525.1:87961991-87974491 GCA_903798195.1 Danio kyathit | reverse complement strand
CATTGCAAGTCGGCAGCTGTCCGCAGTGCCCAGCTACGACTCAGGACACTGTTCATATTTCTGTCACGCCACGGAGAGTCATCCGAATAGTTTCATATTAAATAACATGCGAATGTGCGCGTCTGGTGTGCGATACTTTCAACTGTCATGTGCGTGTAGCGGAGCTGAGCAGCGCATCCGGTGTGCGACGCCCTTTATGGTCTATTGTACAATATTTTGTAGTGTAAATAGCATAAGTAGTGCATTCACATTGAAATTTTATATTTATTCTAAAAAGAATAAGTGCATTTTAAATACGCTGATGACACACTTATTCAACTGATGGAAATAATTGTGTCATTAGCGTATTTAAAATGCACGTATTTAAAGCTAGCAGTATTGCTCACATAGTGGAAGGGGAGGAGCTACTGCTGAAAGGGGAGGAGCTATCGTTAGAAGGATTTCCATCATAGTTTATGCAATTTTTTTTTTCTTATGGAATAAAAAGTTAATCTGACTCAAGCATTTTTTATGTGATAATCCACAATGTACATAACAAGTAGATGCACAGTGCATCTGGAAAGTATTGATAGCGCTTCACTTTTTCCACATTTGTTTATGTTTCAGCCTTATTCCAAAATGGATTAAATTGATTTATTTCCTCAACATTCTACACAAAATCCTCCATAATGACAATGTGAAAAAAGAGTTTTTGAAATTTATAAAAAAAAAAAAAGCTGTAAACTCACATGTACATCAGTATTCTCAGGCTTTGCTCAATACTTTGTTGATGCACCTTTGGCAGCGATTACAGCCTCAAGTCTTTCTGAATATGATGCCACAAGCTCTGCACACCTGCCTTTGGGAATTTGTGCCCATTCCTCTTTGCAGTACCTCTCAAGCTCCATCAGGTTGGATGGGAAGCGACGGTGTACAGCCGTTTTCAGATCTCTCCAGAGATGTTCAATAGGATTTAGGTCTGGGCTCTGGCTGGGCCACTCAAGGACATTCACCGAGTTGTTGTGAAGCCACTCCATTGATATTTTGGCGGTGTGCTTTGGGTTATTGTCCTGCTGGAAGATGAACCGTCGCCCCAGTCTGAGGTCAAGAGCACTCTGAAGCAGGTCTTCATTCAGGATGTCTCTGTACATTGCTGCATTAATCTTTCCCTCTATCCTGACTAGTCTTCCAGTTCCTGCTGCTGAAAAACATCCCCACAGCATGATGCTGCCACCACCATGCTTCACTGTAGGGATGCTATTAGCCTGGTGATCATCGCTGCCTGCTTTTCTCCAAACGTAACGCCTGGCGTTCACTCCAAAGAGTTCAATTTGAGTCTCATCAGACCAGAGAGTTTAGTTTCTGATGGTCTGAGAGTCCTTCAGACGCCTTTTGGCAAATTCCAGGCGGGGAGTGTCTTCCGTCTGGCCACTCTACCATACAGGCCTGATTGGTGGATTGCTGCACAGATGGTTGTCCTTCTGTAAGTGTCTTCTCTCTTCACAGAAGAATGCTGGAGCTCAGACAGAGTGACCATTGGGTAATTGATCACCTCCCTCCGCTCACTGGAACTTTCAGAGCAGCAGAAATGTTTCTGTAAGCTTCCCCAGCCTTGTGCCTGGAGACAATCCTGTCTCGGAGGTCTACAGACAATTCCTTTGTCTTCATGCTTGGTTTGTGCTTTGACATGCACTGTCAACCCTGGGTCCTTATATAGACAGGTGTATGCCTTTTCAAATCATGTCCAATCAACTGAATTGACCACAGGTGAACTCCAATGAAGCTGCTGAAACATCTCAAGAAAGATCAGTGGAAACAGAATGAACCTGAGCTCAATTTAGAGCTTCACGCCAAATGCTGTCAATACTGATGTACATGTGATTTATCAGCTTTTTTATTTTTAATAATTTTGCAACAATTTCAAAAACTCTTTTTTCACACTGTCATTATGGGGGATTGTGTGTGGAATGTTGAGGAAATAAATGAATTGAATCCATTTTGGAATAAGACTAACTTAAAAACATGTGGAAAAGTGAAGCGCTATGAACACTTTCCGGATTCACTGTAAACATAGCTAATGAAAGCAGCCTAATCTTCTGTTTATCCTCCAACCGCTATAAGGATCTCCTGGGTTTCTTCTGGGTGTATTTGGTGGTTTTGTGCGACTTTCAAGAGCGTTCTCTAGCTTTCACATCACCGTACGTTCCTCACATGATGTGCAAGACTAACGCAATTTCATGTTGATTTATAGTTCAGCCCTATTGTAGAGTATCAGAATTGCTTACCATAATGATCAGTGTGGCGGGGCCTATAAAGCTCCAGATGAAGTAAGTATCCAACCGCAGCCAGCAGCTGAAATTGCAAGAAAAACATCACTCATTTTATACATCTAACACTCCTGATTCAGATAAACAGCTCCAGAGGTGGGTAGTAGCGAATTACATTGACTTCTTTACATTTACTCGAGTGAAATTGTTGGGTAACCTGTACTTTTTGAGTACATTTAAAAATGTGTACTTTTACTTTTACTCGAGTAAATTATTAAAGAAATATCATTACTCTTACTTCGCTACATTTGGCGGCGTTCCTCCATTACTGTCAAATGATAATAAATATGATTCATATAACCTGTTTGCAAATATCTCGAGGTGCCGCATTGAAGAGGTTGTGTTGCGAGAGGGTGCTATAGAGACGCGTCTCCCGCTTTCAGTTAAAGCGCGCACGCCTATGTTGGAGTGATGGCTGAAGTCGAAGAAGACGTGCGAGTTTATACTGTGGTCACGCCATGGTCATCTGCGGTTCCGAGAGGATGGTCACGCTGTCTGTGCAGTGAGCTTATCGGACTCGCGGCCTCAAGTTCAGTCTATGTTTTCACTCCAAAATGTCAACAAGAATAGTTTTATAATGCGATGCACGCTGTACATCAAACTGACATCGCAACACATGAATTACAGCTCCAACCTGAAAAAAAAAACACGTAGTTGTCATGGTTGTGGATCTGTCTGTTCCTCTTGCGTGTGTGTGTGTATGTATGTGTGTGTGTGTGTGTGGGTGTGTTTGTTTGGGTATCTTTTCACCGCGTGGCTGTCTGTGTTTACATGTCGTCAGCCGGTCACGTGCTCAGCTGCTAATCAGCACACCACAGGTGCAGCGCATTACTGCACCTATATCTGTTTAGCGTTTGTATCTCATGTTGTCAGTTCGTTGTTGTTCATGTCCCTGTCTGTGTCCTGTCAGGCTCTCGTCTTTTGCTGGTGGTGAGTTTTGCTGTGTGGCTTTTTGTTTTTGGACTTGTCTTCACCTCTTGGTTACTACCTGAACTGTTACCGCTGTTTAGCGTGGTTGATATCTTTGAGAGATTCATCATTGATCTGCTTCACTGAAGAACATTATTTCCGCTGTTGAGCGTGATTGATACCTTTGAGAGATTCACCATTGATCTACTTTGCATTGCTTATAATGTTGAACTCTATACCAGCTGTTTACTCTATGATTCCTGTGTTAATAAACAGCTTTATATTCACTTGCAATTGAGTCCTTCCAGAGTTGTGACAGAAGTGGTGTCAAAAATATCCTAATTTGATTCTTATTAATGATAACTATAGGATAACTAAAGAAACTGCTGTTTAATGGAATAAATGATTAGCCCTGACATAAAAATGGTGCTTTATATATATATATATATATATATATATATATATATATATATATATATATATATATATATATATATATAATTTATAAGTAAATATAAATTATTAGCCCCCGTCTATATTTTCCCCCAATTTTCGCTTAACGGAAAGGAGATTTTATCAACACATTTCTAAAATTTTATTAACTAATATCTTACAACTGATTTCTTTTATCTTCACCATGATGACAGTAGATATTTTTCAGCTTAAAGTGACATTTAAAGGCTTAACCAGATTATTTCGGCAAGTTAGGGTAATTAGGCCCCTTAAAATGATTTTAAAAAACATTAAAATCATTAATATTAACTGACTTTAAAAGTAATACTTTTGCCAGAAGAAAAAATATATAGGAAATACTGTGAAAAATTCCTTGCTTTGTTATCATTGGGAAACTTGTAAAAAAAAAATTCACAAGTGGGCGAATAATTTTTTATATTTTTCGAATAATAATTTTGACTTCAACTGTATCTATCTTAACTATCAACTGTATATATATATATATATATATATATATATATATATATATATATAGGTCACACTTTTTCAATAAGGTTCATTAGTTAATGTTAGTCAATGCATTTACTAACATGAACAAACAATGAACAATACATTTACTACAGCATTTGTTGATGTTAGTTAACGTTAGTTAATGAAAATACAGTTGTTCATTGTTAGTTAATGTTAAATCACGCTGCATTAACTAATGTTAACAAGCATGGACTGGGATGTTAATAATGCATTAGTGAATGATGAATTATGATTAATAAATGCTGTACACGTGTTGTTCATGATTAGGTTATGTTAGTATATGCATTAACTAATGAACCTTATTGTAAAGTATTACCATAATATATATATAACTAGTAACTATTTACTCGAGTAATTTTTCATCAGATACTTTTTTACTCTTATAGAGTAACTTTTAAGATTTACTTTTACTTTTAGTTGAGTAAAAATTTCAGCAAGTACTTGTACTTTTACTTGAGTATAGATTTTGGATACTCTACCCACGTCTGAACAGCTCATTAGAAGAGAAACTTTAATGTAATTGTTCAAGACTTTTGCATGGATTTTTACCTTATATGGGCATTGTTTACCTTTATAAAGCAAATGTTTTACCTTATATGGGCATTGTTTACCTTTATAGAGCAAATGTTTTACCTTATATGGGCATTGTTTACCTTTATAGAGCAAATGTTTTACCTTATATGGGCATTGTTTACCTTTATAAAGCAAATGTTTTACCTTATATGGGCATTGTTTACCTTTACAGAGCAAATGTTTTACCTTATTTGGGCATTGTTTACCTTTATAGAGCAAATGTTTTACCTTATATGGGCATTGTTTACCTTTATAGAGCAAATGTTTTACCTTATATGGGCATTGTTTACCTTTATAAAGCAAATGTTTTACCTTATATGGGCATTGTTTACCTTTATAAAGCAAATGTTTTACCTTATATGGGCATTGTTTACCTTTATAAAGCAAATGTTTTACCTTATATGGGCATTGTTTACCTTTATAAAGCAAATGTTTTACCTTATATGGGCATTGTTTACCTTTATAGAGCAAATGTTTTACCTTATATGGGCATTGTTTACCTTTATAGAGCAAATGTTTTACCTTATATGGGCATTGTTTACCTTTATAAAGCAAATGTTTTACCTTATATGGGCATTGTTTACCTTTATAAAGCAAATGTTTTACCTTATATGGGCATTGTTTACCTTTATAGAGCAAATGTTTTACCTTATATGGGCATTGTTTACCTTTATAGAGCAAATGTTTTACCTTATATGGGCATTGTTTACCTTTATAGAGCAAATGTTTTACCTTATATGGGCATTGTTTATCTTTACAAAGCAAATGTTTTACCTTATATGGGCATTGTTTACCTTTATAGAGCAAATGTTTTACCTTATATGGGCATTGTTTACCTTTATAAAGCAAATGTTTTACCTTATATGGGCATTGTTTACCTTTATAGAGCAAATGTTTTACCTTATATGGGCATTGTTTACCTTTATAGAGCAAATGTTTTACCTTATATGGGCATTGTTTACCTTTATAAAGCAAATGTTTTACCTTATATGGGCATTGTTTACCTTTATAGAGCAAATATTTTACCTTATATGGGCATTGTTTACCTTTATAGAGCAAATGTTTTACCTTATTTGGGCATTGTTTACCTTTATAGAGCAAATGTTTTACCTTATATGGGCATTGTTTACCTTTATAGAGCAAATGTTTTACCTTATATGGGCATTGTTTACCTTTATAAAGCAAATGTTTTACCTTATATGGGCATTGTTTACCTTTATAGAGCAAATATTTTACCTTATATGGGCATTGTTTACCTTTATAGAGCAAATGTTTTACCTTATATGGGCATTGTTTACCTTTATAAAGCAAATGTTTTACCTTATATGGGCATTGTTTACCTTTATAGAGCAAATGTTTTACCTTATATGGGCATTGTTTACCTTTATAGAGCAAATGTTTTACCTTATATGGGCATTGTTTACCTTTATAAAGCAAATGTTTTACCTTATATGGGCATTGTTTACCTTTATAAAGCAAATGTTTTACCTTATATGGGCATTGTTTACCTTTATAAAGCAAATGTTTTACCTTATATGGGCATTGTTTACCTTTATAAAGCAAATGTTTTAACCTTATTTGGGCATTGTTTACCTTTATAAAGCAAATGTTTTACCTTATTTGGGCATTGTTTACCTTTATAAAGCAAATGTTTTACTTTATATGGGCATTGTTTACCTTTATAAAGCAAATGTTTTACCTTATATGGGCATTGTTTACCTTTATAAAGCAAATGTTTTACCTTATTTGGGCATTGTTTACCTTTATAAAGCAAATGTTTTACCTTATATGGGCATTGTTTACCTTTATAAAGTAAATGTTTTACCTTATATGGGCATTGTTTACCTTTATAGAGCAAATATTTTACCTTATATGGGCATTGTTTACCTTTATAGAGCAAATGTTTTACCTTATATGGGCATTGTTTACCTTTATAAAGCAAATGTTTTACCTTATATGGGCATTGTTTACCTTTATAGAGCAAATGTTTTACCTTATATGGGCATTGTTTACCTTTATAAAGCAAATGTTTTACCTTATATGGGCATTGTTTACCTTTATAAAGCAAATGTTTTACCTTATATGGGCATTGTTTACCTTTATAAAGCAAATGTTTTACCTTATATGGGCATTGTTTACCTTTATAAAGCAAATGTTTTACCTTATTTGGGCATTGTTTACCTTTATAAAGCAAATGTTTTACCTTATTTGGGCATTGTTTACCTTTATAAAGCAAATGTTTTACTTTATATGGGCATTGTTTACCTTTATAAAGCAAATGTTTTACCTTATATGGGCATTGTTTACCTTTATAAAGCAAATGTTTTACCTTATTTGGGCATTGTTTACCTTTATAAAGCAAATGTTTTACCTTATATGGGCATTGTTTACCTTTATAAAGTAAATGTTTTACCTTATATGGGCATTGTTTACCTTTATAGAGCAAATGTTTTACCTTATTTGGGCATTGTTTACCTTTATAAAGCAAATGTTTTACCTTATATGGGCATTGTTTACCTTTATAAAGCAAATGTTTTACCTTATATGGGCATTGTTTACCTTTATAGAGCAAATGTTTTACCTTATATGGGCATTGTTTATCTTTACAAAGCAAATGTTTTACCCTATATGGGGATTGTTTACCTTTATAAAGCAAATGTTTTACCTTATAAGGGCATTGTTTACCTTTATAAAGCAAATGTTTTACCTTATATGGGCATTGTTTATCTTTACAAAGCAAATGTTTTACCCTATATGGGGATTGTTTACCTTTATAAAGCAAATGTTTTACCTTATAAGGGCATTGTTTACCTTTATAAAGCAAATGTTTTACCTTATATGGGGATTGTTTATCTTTACAAAGCAAATGTTTTACCTTATATGGGGATTGTTTATCTTTACAAAGCAAATGTTTTACCTTATATGGGCATTGTTTACCTTTATAGAGCAAATGTTTTACCTTATATAGGCATTGTTTACCTTTATAAAGCAAATGTTTTACCTTATAAGGGCATTGTTTACATTTATAAAGCAAATGTTTTACCTTATATGGGCATTGTTTACCTTTATAAAGCAAATGTTTTACCTTATATGGGCATTGTTTACCTTTATAAAGTAAATGTTTTACCTTATATGGGCATTGTTTACCTTTATAGAGCAAATGTTTTACCTTATATGGGCATTGTTTACCTTTATAAAGCAAATGTTTTACTTTATATGGGCATTGTTTACCTTTATAAAGCAAATGTTTTACCTTATATGGGTATGTTTACCTTTATAGAGCAAATGTTTTACCTTATATGGGCATTGTTTATCTTTACAAAGCAAATGTTTAACCCTATATGGGGATTGTTTACCTTTATAAAGCAAATGTTTTACCTTATAAGGGCATTGTTTACCTTTATAAAGCAAATGTTTTACCTTATATGGGGATTGTTTATCTTTACAAAGCAAATGTTTTACCTTATATGGGGATTGTTTACCTTTATAAAGCAAATGTTTTACCTTATATGGGCATTGTTTACCTTTATAAAGTAAATGTTTTACCTTATATGGGCATTGTTTACCTTTATAGAGCAAATGTTTTACCTTATTTGGGCATTGTTTACCTTTATAAAGCAAATGTTTTACCTTATATGGGCATTGTTTACCTTTATAAAGCAAATGTTTTACCTTATATGGGCATTGTTTACCTTTATAGAGCAAATGTTTTACCTTATATGGGCATTGTTTATCTTTACAAAGCAAATGTTTTACCCTATATGGGGATTGTTTACCTTTATAAAGCAAATGTTTTACCTTATAAGGGCATTGTTTACCTTTATAAAGCAAATGTTTTACCTTATATGGGGATTGTTTATCTTTACAAAGCAAATGTTTTACCTTATATGGGGATTGTTTATCTTTACAAAGCAAATGTTTTACCTTATATGGGCATTGTTTACCTTTATAGAGCAAATGTTTTACCTTATATGGGCATTGTTTACCTTTATAAAGCAAATGTTTTACCTTATAAGGGCATTGTTTACATTTATAAAGCAAATGTTTTACCTTATATGGGCATTGTTTACCTTTATAAAGCAAATGTTTTACCTTATATGGGCATTGTTTACCTTTATAAAGTAAATGTTTTACCTTATATGGGCATTGTTTACCTTTATAGAGCAAATGTTTTACCTTATATGGGCATTGTTTACCTTTATAAAGCAAATGTTTTACTTTATATGGGCATTGTTTACCTTTATAAAGCAAATGTTTTACCTTATATGGGCATTGTTTACCTTTATAGAGCAAATGTTTTACCTTATATGGGCATTGTTTATCTTTACAAAGCAAATGTTTAACCCTATATGGGGATTGTTTACCTTTATAAAGCAAATGTTTTACCTTATAAGGGCATTGTTTACCTTTATAAAGCAAATGTTTTACCTTATATTGGGATTGTTTATCTTTACAAAGCAAATGTTTTACCTTATATGGGGATTGTTTACCTTTATAAAGCAAATGTTTTACCTTATATGGGCATTGTTTACCTTTATAAAGCAAATGTTTTACCTTATATGGGCATTGTTTACCTTTATAAAGCAAATGTTTTACCTTATAAGGGCATTGTTTACCTTTATAAAGCAAATGTTTTACCTTATATGGGGATTGTTTATCTTTACAAAGCAAATGTTTTACCTTATATGGGCATTGTTTACCTTTATAAAGCAAATGTTTTACCTTATATGGGCATTGTTTACCTTTATAAAGCAAATGTTTTACCTTATATGGGGATTGTTTACCTTTATAAAGCAAATGTTTTACCTTATATGGGGATTGTTTACCTTTATAAAGCAAATGTTTTACCTTATATGGGGATTGTTTACCTTTATAGAGCAAATGTTTTACCTTATATTTTTATGTGTGAGTGTGTGTGTGTGTGTATGCATGTCTATGCATGCATGCGTGTGTGCGTGTGTGTATGTTTGCGAATATGTGTGTGTAAGTGTGTGTGTGTGTGTTTGCATGTGTATTTGCGAGTATGTGTGTGCAAGTGTGAGTGTGTTTGCATGTGTGCAAGTGCACGTTTATCTGATTGTTTGTGCCTACGAGCGTATATTTGTGTCTGAGTGTGTGTGTTTGCGAATATGCGTGTGTGAGCTTGACTGTGTGGATGTTTGCATGTGAGTGTTTGTATGTGGAAGCATGTATGTCTGTGCCTACGAGTGTTTGCATGGATATTTGTATGTGTTTGTGTGTTGGTACGTGTGTTTGTATGCATGTGTTTGCATATGTGTTTGTATAAGTGTGTGTGTGTGTGTGTGTGTCTGTGTGTGTGTGTGTGTGTGTTTGTATGAGCATGAGTGCGTGTTTGCGTCCGTGATTGTGTTAATTTGTCTGTGTGAGTGTGTGTGCATGCATATTTGTATCTGTTTGTATGTGTGTGGTTTGTATGTATGTGTGTGTATGTGTTATTGTGATTGCAAATGCTTGTATTTGTATCTGTCTGTGTTTATGAGTGTGAGTGTGTGTGTTTGCATGTGTGTGTATGTGTTATTGTGTGTGCTTGTATTTGTATCTGTGTGTGTGTTTATGCATGTGAGTTTATTGCAGTATGTGTGTGTGTGTGTGTGTGTGTGTGTGTGTGTGTGTGTGTGTAAGACTCACACTCTGTCCGTCCCATAACTGCGGTAGTCCACAGCAGCAGAAACAGCCACGATGAGCGCAGGAATGCCGTATCCAGCCAGGTAGAAGTACCTGCGGCGCGAGTGCTCGCTCTCGAACACCTCCACCAGCAGGATGTAGAGCTGAACACCTTCCAGAAACATCCAGGTGAACGCAGACAGAAAGAAGAAGTGCAGCAGCGCCGCAAACACAGCGCAGGCGATCTGAAACACACACACACGCACCAACTGTAAAAAAAAAAAAAAAGAGGAACGGTGTCTCTGTGTGTGCATGCATGTGTGTGTGTGTGTGTGTCTCCTACAGGCTGGTCCGCGCGGTTGATGCCGGTCAGGAACAGTGTCTCAGCGATGAACAGCGAGATGCACAGGTTCTTGTGGATGGTGTTTCTGTCGCTCTGAAGGCCTCGGAAGAAGCAGAAGGTGAAGATGCAGACCAGCAGACACAGCAGAGACAGCAGGATCCCCACCCACGTGATCACGTCCAGCAGCAGGTCATGCACCGGGTCCGCCGTCTGCACACACACACACACACACACACATATATATATTAGCATTAAAGTACACATGAAATCAAATCTAAGCATACTGACTTCATTAGCTCACGTTGCTAGTTTTGTGGTGAACAGTTCATCTGTGCATGTCATTAAGAAAAAACTAAATGGTTTGCCCTTGTAATCTTTCATTGAAATCTGAAAATGCACTTCCTGTTTGTTTAATTCTCAGATTAGGTCTGTTTGAGGTATAGGGCAGGGCTAACATACTTAACCCCGCCCCTCCAGCTGTCAGTTTTGATAACAAACAGAAATGGTGAGGAGGAGGAGGAGGAGGAGTCTGTCAGGTTGTAATAACTCTCCCCAAACTCTTTTCCCTATCTTTTTGAATGAAACGCCTACTTTACTACATCCAGTGCCCTTCGTTTGTTTATTCAGATGGCAAAGTTAGTTCGTATCATCAGCAGTGCTCTTTCAGTTTTTAAAGACAGACCTTAGTCAAAATGATTTAGTTACTAATTTAATATCACTGCAATATTATAGTACAATATTATAGACTGAAAGATCCGCTGTAAATGCTGCTCACCGAATGTAAACATGTAAACACCACAATCAAACTATTACCATCGTGTAGGATTTTCCCCACATTTTGTGACAGGATAGTCTATACACACACGGCTTTCTGAGGCCCCGTTTACACTAATGCGTTTTAGTTTTAAAACGCATAAGTTTTGCTATGGTTACTCCATCCGTCCACACTACGCCGGAGTTTTCGAGCCCCAAAAACGGAGCGTTTTGAAAACGCTGGAGAGGCCATTTTCATTCTAAAACACTGCTGCTTCGTCTCAGTGTGGATGGGGGAAAACGGAGACATCTGAAAACGGAGGCGGGGCTGCAGACATTCGCCTCTCTGATTGGGGCTTTTCCCTCAATATTAAGTAGCCTTCACACAGTTCAGTCCTGCATCCTCTCCGTGTAAGTTCCGACTTCGCAAATTGATAAGGAAAACAAACTCCCGAGTGTGTACTTTATAAAGTCATTCACATCACCCTGGCTATGCTGTTTCACTATCTTAACAATAAAATGAAACATGATGTGAGGAGCTGCCTATTTTCATTTTGATATTATTAGCAACTTAACAGACATCAAAAATGTTGAGACGTCAGGTGGCTTCATAATATGAGCGTCATCTTCATGCATATTTATAACAAAACGGAGCCTATAACATTACTGACTCCTATCATTATCATTGAAAATCTGAAACATACCCTCTCTCTTACATTGAATATCCGTTTTAATAATTAATAATGGCCGTTATAAAAGTATAACCCACAATGAGTTTATACAATAAAGAAAATAAAGGCAAGCAATCAGTCTGATGTGCAGAATCAGTGTCCGCGGTTATATTAATTAAGATATTTAACCTAACTTATCTTTGCGCTCAGCCAAAACACGTTACCTGAGAACAAGTAATAGATTCAAAACACCAAAGTCGGGGAATATGTAGTTAGATATAGACAACAAGATGAATTAAATATCATGTTTAACAAATATAGTGAGATTAGATCCAG
>LR812525.1:87926991-87956991 GCA_903798195.1 Danio kyathit | reverse complement strand
GTTTAACTTCATGTTTTTAGTCAGTTTTACAGCTGTGAGTTCAAAGGTCAACCTTTTTTACCGTGTATGACTGCTCACATCCAAAAGTAGGCATGTTTATGTCCAAAAGAAGGTGTGTTTATGTCCAAATGGGGGCGTGTTTATGTCCAAAAAGGGGCGTGTTTATTTCTAAAAGGGGTGTCTTCATGTCCAAAATGGGGCATGTTTATGTCTTAAATAGAGCAATTTGTGTCAAAACAGGGACGTGTTTAAAAGGGGGCATGTTTGTGTCCAAATGGGGGCGTGTCTATGTCTAAAAGGGGGCGTGTTTATGTCTAAAAAAGGGCATGTTTGTGTCCAAAAGAGAGCGTGTTTATATCTAATAAGGGGTGTGTTTGTCTAAAAGGGGCGTGTTTATGTCCAAAGGGGCGTGTTTATTTCTAAAAGGGGGTGTCTTTATGTCCAAAATGGGGCATGTTTTTGTCTAAAATAGAGCATTTTGTGTCAAAACAGGGGTGTGTTTAAAAGGGGGCATGTTTGTGTCCAAATGGGGGCGTGTCTATGTCTAAAAGGGGACGTGTTTATGTCTAAAAAAAGGGCATGTTTATGTCCAAAAGGGAGTGTGCTTATATCTAATAAGGGGTGTGTTTGTCTAAAAGGGGCGTGTTTATGTCCAAAAGGGGTGTGTTTATTTCTAAAAGGGGGTGTCTTCATGTCCAAAATGGGGCATGTTTATGTCTTAAATAGAGCATTTTGTGTCAAAACAGGGACGTGTTTAAAAGAAGGCATGTTTGTGTCCAAATGGGGGCGTGTCTATGTCTAAAAGGGGACGTGTTTATGTTTAAAAAAGGGCATGTTTGTGTCCAAAAGAGAGCGTGTTTATATCTAATAAGGGGTGTGTTTGTCTAATAGGGGCGTGTTTATGTCCAAAAGGGGCGTGTTTAAATCAAATAGGGCGTGTGTTTGTCTAAAAGGGGGCATGTTTATGTCCAAAAGGGGCGTGTTTATTTCTAAAAGGGGTGTCTTTATGTCCAAAATGGGGCATGTTTATGTCTAAAATAGAGCATTTTGTGTTAAACAGGGACATGTTTAATATGGGGCATGTTTGTGTCCAAAAGGAAGCGTGTTTATATCTAATAGGGAGTGTGTTTGTCTAAAAGGGGGCGTGTTTATGTCCAAAAGGGGCGTGATTATTTCTAAAAGGGGGTGTGTTTATGTCTAAAAGGGGGTGTGTTTATGTCTCAAAGAAGGCGCGTGTCCAAATACGGCGTTTATGTCTAAAAGAAGGCGTGTTTGTGTCCAAATAGGGGCATGTTTATGTCTTAAAGGGGTTGTGTTTGTCCAAAAGGGGTGTGTTTATTTCTAAAAGGGGGTGTCTTCATGTCCAAAACGGGGCATATGTTTATGTCTAAAATAGAGCATTTTGTGCCAAAACAGGGGTGTGTTTAAAAGGGGGAATATTTGTGTCCAAATGGGGATGTGTCTATGTCTAAAAGGGGGTGTGTTTATGTCTAAAAAAGGGGCATGTTTGTCTAAAAGGGGGCGTGTTTATGTCCAAAAGGGCGTGTTTATTTCTAAATGGGGGGGTGTTTATGTCTAAAAGGGAGTGTTTTTACGTCTAAATGGGGATGTTTTATATCTAAAAGGGGGCATCTTTATGTCCAAAAAGGGGGCATGTTTATTTCTAAAAGAGTGTGTCTTTATGTCCAAAAGGGGATGTGTTCATGTCTAAAAAGAGGCGTGTCTCTCCTAGCAGTGGGCGTGTCTTTATCTGCTCTGCACACTGACCTCTTTTTCCTGACGTGTCTCACACAGTGTAAATGAAATCCAAGTGTAAATGAGATTTTATTTAAAGCAGCAGGACCTGAAGGAGGCCTGTGGTTTTCCCTTCCCTCTTGCTAATCAAAGCGTCTGTCAGCGATCTACTCCTCTGGAGACCACTGCGCCAGCCCATTGTTTCATCCATCAAAATTCCTTTCTTCCCCCTCATTTTTCACTCTTTCACTCCTGTCGATTGTTCTGGTTCTCTCCAGGTAAAAAGCCCGAACTTCGGCTCTGAATGGAAAATGTAAATGAAGCTTTTAGACTAAATGTGGCAGGCTGAGGCTGCGTCCCACTGCGACCCGACGCCTGCCAAACGGAAAGAAAATAAAATAAAAAAATCCCTCGCTCGACCACAACAACACTCAGACACAAACAGCAGACTTCAATAGAGAAACGGCAAAACAACAACTGCAGAACGGCTCTAATAAGTGAGCGTTTGGAAAGTAATGCATGTTAGAAACTCACAAAAACTCAGCAGGCTGTGTGTCAGAAGAAGCACACTGGCCTTTAAACACACACACTAAATGAATAAAAAAGCAACCGAAAGAATGTAGTCTTCAAACATGTGTGTGTGTGTGTGTGTGTGTGTGTGTGTGTGTGTGTGTGTGTGTGTGTTCAGTGTGAATAAGTGGCACAACTGAATTAGATTTTAATTTTTTTTTAATTTAAGCTTTAGTGATTTCATGTGTTTTTATGATTTTAGTAATTACTTAGACTACTTAAACTTTTATTTCAGATTTATCTTCGTTTTTTAAATGTAAGGTGTTATGGTAGAAATTTAATCTTTTAAATATAAAATTGAAGTTAAAATTATGCATCCTCTTTTGATTTTTTTTTTTCATATTTTCCAAATAATGTTGAACAGATTCAGGAGTTTTTCACAGTATTTCCTATAATTTTTTTTCTTCTGGAGAAAGTCTTTTTTGTTTCATTTTGACTAAAATAAAAGCAGTTTTTTTATTGTTTGTAAACCATTTTAAGGTCAATACTATTAGCCCCCTTAAGCATTATTTGTCTACTGAATAAACCACTGTTATGCAATGACTTGTGTAAGAATATACATTTATATAATCTAGTTTCAAACTAACAGTGATATACATATACAGTATATATATATATATATATATATATATATATATATATATAGCTGAAAAGTTAGTCAGAATATATAAGTCTAAAAGGGGACATCTTTATGTCCAAAGGGGAGCGTGTTAACGTCTAAATGTGGAGTGTTTATGTCTAAAAGTGGGCATGTTTATTTCTAAAAGAGGTAAATGTGGCATGTTTATGTCTAAAAGGAGGTGTCTTTATCCAAAAGGGGTCATGTTTATGTCTAAAAAGGGGCATGTTTATGTCTAAAAGGGGGTGTGTTTATTTCTGAAAGGGTGCGTCTTTATGTCCAAAAGGGGCATGTTTATGTCTAAAAGAGACATGTTTATGTCCAAAAATGGGCATGTTTATTCCAAAAAGGGGGCATGTTTATGTCCAAAAGGGGGCATGTTTATGTCTAAAAGGGGGCATGTTTGTGTTCAAATCTGGGCATATTTCTGTCTAAAAAGGGGCGTGTTTATGTCAAAAAGAGGGCGTGTTTATTTCTAAAAAGGGGCGTGTTTATGTCCAAAAGGGGGCATGTGTATGTCTAAAAGAGACATGTTTACGTCCAAAAATGGGCATGTTTATTTCAAAAAGGGGGCATGTTTATGTCCAAAAGGGGGCATATTTCTGTCTAAAAAGGGGCGTGTTTATGTTAAAAAGAGGGCGTGTTTATTTCTAAAAAGGGGCGTCTTTATGTCCAAAAAGGGCATGTTTATGTCTAAAAGTGACATGTTTACGTCCAAAAATGGGCATGTTTATTTCAAAAAGGGGGCGTGTTTATGTCCAAAAGGGGGCATGTTTATGTCTAAAAGGGGACATGTTTGTGTTCAAATCGGGGCATATTTCTGTTTAAAAGGGGGCATGTTTATGTCTAAAAGTGGGCATGTTTATTTCTAAAAGGAAGTGTGTTTTTGTCTAAAAGGGGGCATGTTTGTGTCCAAATGGGGATGTGTTTGTCTAATAGGGCGTGTCTTTGTCTAAATGTGGGCATGTTTACGTCTAAAAAAAGGGGCGTGTTTATGTCCAAGAAAAGGGCGTGTTTATTTCTAAAAGGGGACATTTTTATGTTCAAAAAGGGCATGTTTATGTCCAAAAGTAGGCATGTTTATTTCTAAAAGGGGGCGTCTTTATGTCCAAAAGGGGATGTGTTTATGTCTAATTGTGGGCGTGTTTATGTCTAAAACAGAGTGTGTTTATGGAAAATGGGGACGTATTTGTCTTATAGGGGGCATCTGTCCAAATGTGGGCATGTTTATATCTAAAAAAAGGCGTGTTTTTGTCCAAAAGGGGACATGTTTATTTCTAAAATGGGACGTGCTTGTGTCCAAAAGGTGCATGCTTATGTCCAAATGGTGCATGTTTATGTCTAAAAAAGAGGCATCTTTTTCAAAAGGGGGCATGTTTATTTCTAAAAAGGAGCATCTTTGTGTCTAAAAGGGAGTGTGTTTATGTCTAAATGTGTAGGCGTGTTTGCCTAAAAGGGAGTGTGTCTCTCCCAGCAGTGGACGTGTCTTCATCTGCTTATAGTCTCACTTATGTGAGAATATAAATTTATATAATCTGTTTCAAATTAACAGTGATACACACACACACACACACACACACACACACACACACACACACACACACACACACACACACACATATATATATATGTGTGTGTATAGCTGAAAAGTCATATTCTTTGATTTTTAATCATCTTATTTCCCTCAAAACTCTAGCTAGGGTGTGAGAGACATAAAAACCTCTTGCTTCCTGAGCACTGGCTGAGCCAAAGTGATGCAAATGCTAAAGGGAGGGTCCCAATGACTGTGCCTTTGTCTTTGGGTGATACTTTCAAGCTGGTCAGGGCAGGTGGAACCTCAGGATCTATTGAAGACCCTAAAATAAGATTTTCAACTAAAAGTAGTCATGCTCGTTTTCTATAAACTGCCCCTCCTAAAAATATGAGATAGACAGGACAGCTCTGTCTCAAATCAGACTTGATAAACTTGTTGCACACTCATTTTGGAGATCTTCTTGTAGACGCTGTTTGACTGCAGACAAATCAACACGTCTAAATAAAGAAATTCTGCTTGAAACGAGTCTCCTGGACTGGGTTCTCATCAGTTTTTTTTTCAACACTTGTCTTAATTACCCTAACTTTACCCTAACTAACATAGTTAAGCCTTTAAGTGTCACTTTAAGCTGAATGCTAGTAAATTGAGTAGTATATAGTCAAATAGTGTTCTTTAACATAGTTATATAGTACAGTTGTTGCTCTGCTCTAATAAGTGAGCACTTTAGAAAGTAACGCACGTCAGAAACTCACAAAAACTCAGCAGACTGCGTGTCAGAAGAAGCACACTGGCCTTTAAACACACACGCACGCACACACACACACACACACACACACACACACACACACACACACACACACACACACACACACACACACACACACACACACACACACACACACAAAATGAACAAAAACAGCAACAGAAAGAATGCAGTCTTCAAAAATACACCCGTCTGTGTGTTTGTTCAGCGTGTATGAAGTGGCGCAGTTGGGAACGGTGGTTGATCATGGATCATATGGCGAGATAAAGACCGCCCACCTGCTGATCTCCCACAATGCACCTCACAGCCTGGAGTCATCAACAAACAATAAAGATTCTCCGCAGAGATCTGCTCCACATCCACCTGCCTCAAACACACACACACACACACACAGCTCGTGTCTGTCTGCTCATTTCTCAGTCATAAACACATTTCAGTTCACTTTCTCTTACAGCAGACTGATGGATTTCACCAACACCACCATAAACACCACACAAAAACAGATCTCTTCTAAAAGCAAACAGTTTCATAAGTGTTTTAAGAGTCTTGTTTCTAGTCCAAATATCTAAAAATTCCTAATTCAAGAAGCATTTTCTAGACAAGCAAAACATATTGTTCAATAACAGTAAGGTGCAAGACGTGTTTGGCGTGATTTGTTGCTATTTTCAGACCAGCGCAACACTAATTTTCATGTTTTGCACCATGTTGTTTAAATAGTAAATCCCTTTGCACCACTTTGTGGTCTCATAGTTGTGTGCTGGTCTAGAAAGGAGGTGTGTTAAGGCGCATTGTTGGTGTGTTGCTATTTTGAGGCACCATTGACCAACTAAAAGCTGCTCTAAAGTCCAGCGCAGAGCATGTTAGCTATGCATCTATACAGGTCCAAACTCTTAAGCCTGTTTCACACCGCAAGTGTGAGCAGAGCGTGAGCAGCACGTGTTTATTTCGGCGTCCATCTTAACAGATGAGAGCTTTCATACTGCACGCAGAAGCAGTGTGTCAGCACGAGGCGTGAGTGTCGCTGAAGCAGCAGTGGTGTGATTGTTTCGGCGCTGGGTCTATTTTTGCTGTGCTGCTCACGCTCAATTAAAGTGACAGTGCATTGATAATGAACAAAAACACAATGAATGACCGTAAAAAGTAGCAATTTTACCCAATAAATGGGTCAATAATATCCACAGATTCATATTTAGTCAATCAATTGAACTTAAACGTTTAAAAACAGCAACAAATATTTATTTGGGCCTGAGCTACAAAACCAAATTTAAAACAACTTTAGTATGAGTTTTGCTTAAGTTGCACACTAGTTTGATCATGTATACATATCATTATAACTATACTGCATAAATATTATTATAACTAAAGGCCTACATGATCCTGACAATCAAAAACAAAATGACATGATATCAGAAGTGATTGTCTTCTGACTGAGTGCACCTGAAAAGACATGAATGACACTCCTCAGAGCGTGAGAAGTCTACAGTTCTTTAGGATATTTATCATTTGTAAAATAAAGACTTGCAGGTTAAGGAAACAGCAAAGGAGGAAGTTTCAGCTGGCCTTGGTGCAGACGAAAAGTAAAAAATAGATTTTTTTACCTAGATATATAGGTAACTAGATAGAATAGACAGAGATAGACTGATCTGTGCAGCAGCTGTCGATGAGCTGTGCACTGCAGATGCAGTCGGTGTGAAAGGCAAACGCCTGTGTGCTGCTGCTTCTCTCCATACGCGCTGCGCATGCGCTGCGTTACACACTGCTGAATACACACAGGATGTACAGCAATACACACAAATATCTTTACGGATGAAAACAATTAAAGGATTAAAATGACACAAACATGATTATTTTCTACATCAATATAAACAGCACTGCCTCCATGCCTCCTTCACCTCTGGGGGCTTTTTCAGTTTATTCATGACAATCTGCATCTGTATAATGTTATTATTATCAGCAGTATTATTTATTATCTGCATATTTATATTTGTTTTAATAAACACAAGTGTAGATTTGTCCACCTGGGGTTTTGGAGACGTCTGCATCAGCATATGGGGCATAAGAACAGGACGTGTGTTTGGATATAACTCAGTTGTTTGACCACATTTTTATTATGTGTGGTTTATTTTCTGGTACTAATTTCGAGAGGAGCATGTGCTTATGATTGGTCACGGCTGGTCCAGCATTAGCTAATACATGAACACCAATCATTCAATTTCTAACTCGCCATAAATAACCAGAGTTTCTTACCTCAGTTATCTTCCTCCTCCTCCATTTCTAGATAGGGCGGCACGGCGGCCCAGTGGTTAGCACTGTGGCCTCACAGAAAGAACGTCACTGGTTCAAGTCCTTACCAGGCCAGTTGGCGTTTCTGTGCGGAGTTCACATGTTCTCCCTGTGCTCGTGTGGGTTTCCCCCGGGTTCCCCGGTTTCCTCCCACAGTCCAATGACATGCAACATAGGTGAATTGACCAAACCAAAATGGCACTACAGACAAGTCAGCAGTATATTTCCATAGCAATTCATAATTTGCCATTTATAACCAGGGGAGTTCTTGAGAACCAAGCTCAAACTTCCCTCTCACCCTTCTATCGGGAGGGAGCCCCAGGCTCGAGGATCTTATGAGCTCAGGGCTCTCTCCCAGCACAGCATGCCTAATACGCTTTAATATCAATCACCAGCTAACGGTAAACTCTTGAATGTTCATTTATTAGTTTGCTGGAGATTAGAACTGAATTTAGAAATAGTTTAGACACAAATCTTTGCGCTTAACAAGTGAAATTAAATATGTGGGCTAATGGATGTGTCCAGTGGAGTGAGATTCCACCGTTTCCTTACTCCACCAAAGTAAAGGAGTAAAGAGTAAAAGTAAAGAGAAAGTAAAGAGGCTGAATGGAAAAGCCCTTAATGCTTTACCACCATACGCTTTAGACAAAAAAAAGCCCAATAGAGCCTTAACTTCTCCAACATTCTTTGGTTCCCGCTCTTTCCATTGCAGCACGGCTTCTAAGTCTTTGGGATCAACTTGAATGCCCTCGCTTGAAACTAAACGTCCCACATATCTCACCTGCTGCTTAAACAATTCACATTTTGTTGGCCGTAATTTCACACCATGCTCTCGTAAACGGCAAAAAACTCTCTTTAGATCTTCAATGTGTTCCTGAAAGGTTTTGGAGAAACAGAGGACATCGTCTAAGTATGGAAAACAACATTCATCCCGTAGACCATTTAACACACCTTCCATACACCTTTGGAAAGCTGCTGGTGCAATAGTCAGGCCAAAGGGAAGCCGGATCCATTCATACAATCCCCACGACGTGCTAAAAGCTGTCATGTACCTAGAGTTCTCCTCAACAAAGCCCTGGTGATATGCACTGCCTTGATCTAATATGGAAAACCATGAATAACCTCCCAGATTATCTAATAGATCCTGAATAAGTGGAAGGGGGTGACGGTCAGGTATTGTTTTACTGTTTAATCCACGAAAGTCAACACAAAGACGTAAGCTCTTATCTTTTTTTCTTACGCAGACGATGGGAGAGGAGTAAGGGGATATGGATTTTCGAATCCACCCATGATCAAGCAGCTTACGAACATATTCCTTTACTTCTCAAAACAGAGGCTTTGGGACCGAATTGTAAGATTTTTGGACTGGTGTATCATCAGATTGTTAAAATAGAGCTCAGACTCAACTTTATTATCCTCCTAGGGCTTGAGTGTCCAAATACAGTTGAAGTCAGAATTATTCACCCCCCTGTTTATTTTTTTCCCCAATTTCTGTTTAACGGAGAGCAGATTTCTTCAACACATTTATAATCATAATAGTTTTAATAACTCATCTCTAATAACTGATTTATTTTATCTTTGCTTTGATGACAGTAAATAATATTAGACTAGATATTCTTCAAGACACTTCTATACAGCTTAAAGTGACATTTAAAGGTTTAACTAGGGTAATTAGGGTAACTAGGCAGGTTAGGGTAATTAGGCAAGTTATTGTATAATGATGGTTTGTTCTGTAGACTATCGAAAAACATATATAGCTTAAAGAGGTTAATAATATTGACCTTAAAATGGTGTTTAAAAAAATGTAAAACTGCTTTTATTCTAGCCGAAATAAAACAAATAAGACTTTCTCCAGAAGAAAAAATATTATCAGACATACTGTGAAAATTTCCTTGCTCTGTTAAACATCATTTGATAAATATTTTAAAAAGAAAATAAATTCAAAGGGGGGCGAATAATTCTGACTTCAACTGTACATGGACAGCACATTTTTAGCTCTTAAGTGGCTATTTAAATTACTTTGAATGTTTTATATTTTGTTACAGACATACAGTGTCATCCTGCAACTGTTTTGCAGCATATGAAATGTCCCAAACCCTATTTTTAACTGTCCAAAATGGGAAAAAAATGTTGTTTTTATTCTCTAATAGTCAAAGCAAGTTCAATATATATATATATATGTTAAATATGCATAAAATAAAATTCAGGAAAAAGTGTTTTATGTAAATTCGGACCACAAGTCCCACATATCATATCAAAAGATGATGCTTAGATTTTTATTCTAATTAAGTTCCAATAAGCCCAAAATAGCAAAGAGAAATAAAAAATGCATGTAAAATAACACCTTGGGCCTTAAGAGGTTATCCAGTTTAGGGAAACTAAAATTGCACCAAGGTGCCGTAACACAGACAAAGTTCCAAGTTTTGGAAATAATAATGAGTTTAAATAATGAAATAGTTTTTCCTTTAAACAAGCAAAATAATCTGCCAATGGGGGAAGCAAAAGACATTTTCACTTAGAAATAACATTGTGTTCCTTATTTTAAGGAAAAACTTGTTTTCTGAAAACGAGACAATATTTGTTGCTCGTCTAGAAAATGCTTCTTGATTTAAATATTTTTAGATACACTGATGTCATTTTGACTCGTTATTTCTGAAAACAAGAAAGGAACTTTGTCTAGAAAAGAGATTTTTTTTGCAGTGTGTGAATGTGTATAGATAATTGGGGAGTTCATAAGGTGCATAATTACTGCAATGTGTCAAATATTGCACCTAAAAATCATTATATAAACTTTTGCAGTGGTGCAGTGGGTAGTGCTGTCGCCTCACAGCAGGAAGGTCGCTGGTTCGAGTCTCGGCTGGGTCAGTTGGCGTTTCTGTGTGGAGTTTGTATGTTATCCCCATGTTGGTGTGGGTTTCCTCCGGGTGCTCCGGTTTCTCCCACAGTCCAAAGACATGCGGTATATGAGAATTGGATAAGCTAAATTGTCCGTAGTGTATGTGTGTGAATGAGAGTGTATGGGTGTTTCCCAGTGATGGGTTGCGGCTGGAAGGGCATCTGCTGCGTAAAACGTGTTGGATAAGTTGGCAGTTCCTTGCGCTGTGTTGACCTCAAATTGATAAAGGGACTAAGCCGAAAAGAAAATGAATGAATGAATGAACATTTACATTGATGTCAGCAGAGCAGACAGACAAACTGTGACTGTAATGATGGAGTCAGATAGAGTGCGATCTCTTGTTAGGATTACTGGAGTAATGGGACACATTACAGGTCCTTCACTGACCTCCCAATCCCAAAGATACCGACAAGAGCTAATGTTTGCAGAGCTAAACCAGAGAAATACAAATAACTGATTCTGCCTAGCGTGCAGTGTTTCTACCTTGACGTCCACGTGAGCCATTAACACAGCGAAGTTGGTGAGGTGTGTGCAGGAGCAGGTGGTGTGTGTCCGGTTGGTCCCGAGCAGCCGGCAGTCCTGCGTGGACCAGAAACCCGTCATACTGCGCTTCGAGTAGCTCCAGAACGAACAGTTGGGGTTGAAATTCTCCTCTGACTGCTGGAGGATGAACAACAACACACACACACACACACACACACACACACACACACATACTGCATCAGAGAGCAAATCAGAAAAACACACAGTGTGGGCGATAATAACACACACGTTAATGCTCTCATACTGCGAGGACGCATTACATTCATCAAATATGACATGAATTGAATGCAATATCCATCAAAATATTGAACAAGTGAAATGCATTACAGTTTCCACAAAGTGATGAAGCTTTACCACACTGACAATAATCAGACATTCTTATTAATCATCAAATCCGTGTATTAGGAGGATTTCTGAATGCAGTACTGATGATGAAAATCATCAATGATCACTCTAATTATTTATTCCTTATATTTTTATTTCATAATCTGAAAACAAACTCAACATTTCCAATGTGGTCAAACAATGACCAATCACAATGCACCAAATACAGCTGCGGCACAAAGTTTTATTATACAGCGCATCTGGAAAGTATTGATAGCGCTTCACATTTTCCACAATTTTTAATTTTTTTTTATAATTATTTTTTAGGGGTTTTCACCTTTATTGATAGGACAGTGGAGATGTAGAGACAGGAAAGTGTGTGGTGCAGAGATCGGCAAAAGACCTCGAGCCGAGAATCGAACTCGGGTCACCGTGAGCACCTCTGTGCTATGTGTCGACGCACCAACCACTAGGCTATTGGCGCCGACTTCCACAATTTTTTTTATGTTGCAGCCTTATTCCAAAATGATTCAATTCATTAATTTCCTCAACATTCTACACACAATCCCCCATAATGACAATGTGAAAAAAGAGTTTTTGATAAATTTATTAAAAACAAAAAACCTGATAAATCACATGTACATCAGTATTGACAGGCTTTGGCGTGAAGCTCTAACGTGAGCTCAGGTTCATTCTGTTTTCACTGATCATTCTTGAGATCTTTCAGCAGCTTCATTGGAGTTCACCTGTGGTCAATTCAGCTGATTGGACATGATTTGAAAAGGCATACACCTGTCTACATAAGGTCCCAGGGTTGACAGTGCATGTCAAAGCACAAACCAAGCATGAAGACAAAGGAATTGTCTGTAGACCTCCGAGACAGGATTGTCTCCAGGCACAAGGCTGGGGAAGGTTACAGAAATATTTATGCTGCTCTGAAAGTTCCAATGAGCACAGCGGCCTCTATCATCCGTAAGTGGAAGATGGAGAACCACCAGGACACTTCCTAGAGCTGGCCGGCCATCTAAGCTGAGTGATCGGGGGCCTTACTCAGGGAGGTGATCAATAACCCGATGGTCACTCTGTCTGAGCTCCAGCGTTCTTCTGTGGAGAGAGGAGAACCTTACAGAAGGACAACCATCTGTGCAGCAATCCACCAATCAGGCCTGTATGGTAGAGTGACCAGACGAAAGACACTCCCCACCAAAAGCCATCTGAAGGACTCTCAGACCATCAGAAACTAAACTCTCTGGTCTGATGACACTCAAACTGAACTCTTTGGAGTGAACGCCAGGCGTTACGTTTGGAGAAAAGCAGGCAGCGCTCATCACCAGGCTAATAGCATCCCTACAGTGAAGCATGGTGGTGGCAGAATCATGCTGTGGGGATGTTTTTCAGCAGCAGGAACTGGAAGACTAGTCAGGATAGAGGGAAAGATGAATGCAGCAATGTACAGAGACATCCTGAATGAAGACCTGCTTCAGAGTGCTCTTGACCTCAGACTGGGGCGACGGTTCATCTCTCAGCAGGACAATGATCCAAAGCGCATCGCCAAAATATCAATAGAGTGGCTTCACAACAACTCGGTGAATGTCCTTGAGTGGCCCAGCCAGAGCCCAGACCTAAATCCTATTGAACATCTGTGGAGAGATCTGAAAATGGCTGTACACCGTCGCTTCCCATACAACCTGATGGAGCTTGAGAGGTACTGCAAAGAGGAATGGGCACAAATTCCCAAAGACAGGTGTGCCAAGCTTGTGGCATCATATTCAGAAAGACTTGAGGCTGTAATCGCTGCCAAAGGTGCATCAACAAAGTATCGAGCAAAGCCTGAGAATACTGATGTACATGTGAGTTTACAGCTTTTTATTATTAATAAATTTGCAACAATTTCAAAAACTTTTTTTTCACATTGTCATTATGGGGGATTGTGTGTAGAATGTTGAGGAAATAAATTAATTGAATCCATTTTGGAATAAGGCTGTAACATAAACAAATGTGGCAAAAAGTGAAGCGCTATCAATACTTTCCGCATGCACTGTATATTAAATTACCCATTAATTTCATTTAATTAACGTCTACCCCTACCTCAACCATAAACTCAACCATCACAGTAATGTAAAAACAGCAATTATATCAATTATCATTGATATGATTTATTAATTTAGCCCATTAATTGAATTATATTAACGTCTACACACACCCCAATACTCACAGCACTGTAAAAACAGTAACTATATTGATTATTATTCATATTATTTATCAATTTACCACAATAATTGTATTTTATTAACATCTACCCCTATCCCAACCATCACACTAACATAAAAACAGTAATTATATTGATTAATATTCATATTATTTATTAAATTACCCATTAATTGCATTTTATTAATGTCTAGCCCCCACCCCAACCATAAACCTAACCCTCACAGTAATGTAAAAACAGCAATTATATTGATTATTATTCATATTATTTATTAAATTACCCATTATTTTTTTTTTATTAACATCTACCCCTACCCCAACCAAAAACACAACCCTCAGAGTAATGTAAAAATATTAATTATTGTTGTACAGTGTCACACAAATGATGCTATATTAATGTTCATATCCACAGCTGTATCTCTTCTAGACTTTACCATTTAGCGCTGAGATTAAGCACCCGGTTTTAATCTATTGGACTTGGTGAAGTTGTATCTGTCAAATAATTGATGTGTTGTATGAAATTTGTGGGTGGAAAAAAAAGGTAACTGCATAATATTTATTTCCTTACACCAATTTCACCAGTGGTATTTGGCGCATGACAAGCATTAATTTCCAGACCCTGGACACGGCTGGATTTATCTCATAAATAAATCATCACTCGCAGTAAGATGAGGTTAACCCATGAGAGAAACGCTGCTCATTTCTCAGTCTGCTCTGAAATGCTCAAAGACAGGCAGGATTGAGAGAAACGGGACGCGTCTTCATTATTATTTGAGCTCACTGATCCTCAAATTACACTAAACTAGATGAGGTCATCAGACGCAGAGAGGAAGGGGATTTTAATATCACTAAGTCATTTAAACAGACACACAATATCTGACATTATACCAAATGTTGGGAGAAAATCTGTGGAATTGGATGGAATTTGGCGGAAATGCCAATGGAGTTCTATGGAGTCTAGGCATACATGTGTGGAATTAGACATAATTTGGGGAAATGTTTCACATTCTAGGGAATACTTCTAGGGAATGTTTTACATTCTAGGAGTATATGGAATTCAATAAAATTTGGGTGGGGGGCACCTGTGGTATACATAATTTATAGCTAATATCCATTGATCAATGGAATTCTACTGGAATCACAGGTATTCTAGTATATTTGAGGGAAGGTGGTCTATGGAATTCTATGGAATTTAGGGAGAGGGGATCTATGCAACTCTATGGTATTCAATGGAATTTGGAAGAAAGGGATCTATAGAATTCAATGGGATTTCATGGTATTTAGAGGGAGAGGTCTATGGAATTCTACGGAATTTGGTGGAGGGGTGTCTATGGAACTTATGGAACAATGAATGGCAATATGGGTCCATGAATTTATGGAATTCTATGGTATTTGCAGGGAAGGGGTCTATGGAATTCTATGGGATTTGGTGGAGGGGTGTCTATGGAATTGTATGGAATTCAGGGTGACAATCTAAAACTGTGGATTAATGGAATTCTATGGAAGTTGGTGGAGAGGGTATCTATGAAATTGATGGAACTATGGGTGACAGTACAGGGCAGTGAATTAATGCAATTTTATGGAATTATAGGGAATTTGGGGGGAGGGCATTTATGGAATTCAATCGTATTTGAAGGAAGGGGGTCTATAGAATTATATGGGATTTGGGCAAAGGGGATCTATGGAATACAATGGAATTATATTGGATGTGGTGGAGCGGGGCCGAGGGAGTTGTATGGAATTCGGGGTGACAATCTAAATCTGTGGATTAATGAAATTCTATGGAATTTGGTGGAGGGGTGTCTATGGAGTTGATGGAACTATGGGTGACAATGTAGGGCAGTAAATTAATGGAATTACATGGAATTCAATGGAAGTCTATGGAATTTTGGGGGAGGGGATCAATGGAATTCAATTGTATTTGTATAAAGGGGGTCTATGGAATTCTACGGAATTTGATGGAGGTGGTGTCTATGGAATTCTATGGTATTCTATGGGATTTGGAGGGAGGGGGTCTATGGAATTAAATTGAATTTGTGGTGACAATCTATAACTGTGGATTAATGTATTTCTATGGGATTTGGTAAAGGGGTGTCTATGGAATTCTATAGAACATGAGGTGACAATATAGGGGTAGTGAATTAATGGAGTTGTATGGAATTTGGGGGAGGAGAGCTATGGAATTTAATGGGATTTGGAGGGAGCGGGTCTATGAAATTCGATAGAATTTGGAGGAAGGAGTTCTGAGGAATTCTACTGAACTTGAGGTGACAAAATATGGTGGTGAATTAATGCAATTCTATGGAATATAGTGCAACGGGGTTATGAAATTCAAGGAAATTCTAAGGTATTTGGAGGGAGGCGATTATGGAATTCAATAGTTTTTGAAGGGAGGGTGTCTATGAAATTCTATGGTATTTGGAAGAAAGGGGGTCTATGGAATTCTATTGAATTTGTGGTGACAATCTAAAACTGTGGATTAATGTATTTGATAAAGGGGGTGTCTATTGAATTCTATAGAAATTGGGGTGACAATATAGGGCAGTGAAATAATGGAATACTATGGAATTTGGGGGGAGGAGAGCTATGGAATTGAATTGTATTTGAAGGAAGGGGGTCTATGGAATTATATGGGATTTGGGCAAAGGGTATCTATGGAATTCAATGGAATTCTATTGGATGTGGTGGAGGGGGTCTATGGAGTTGTATGGAATTCGGGGTGACAATCTAAATCTGTGGATTAATGAAATTCTATGGAATTGGTGGAGGGGGTGTCTATGGAGTTGATGGAACTATGGGTGACAATGTAGGGCAGTGAATTAATGGAGTTATATGGAATTCAATGGAAGTCTATGGAATTTGGGGGGAGGGGATCAATGGAATTCAATTGTATTTGAAGAAATGGGGTCTATGGAATTCTACGGAATTTGATGGAGGTGGTGTCTATGGAATTCTATGATATTCTATGGGATTTGGAGGGAGGGGGTCTATGGAATTAAATTGAATTTGTGGTGACAATCTATAACTGTAGATTAATGTATTTCTATGGGATTTGGTAAAGGGGTGTCTATGGAATAGTGAATTAATGGAGTTGTATGGAATTTGGGGGAGGAGAGCTATGGAATTTAATGGGATTTGGAGGGAGAGGGTCTATGAAATTCGATAGAATTTGGGGGGAGGAGTTCTGAGGAATTCTACTGAACTTGAGGTGACAAAATATGGTGGTGAATTAATGCAATTCTATGGAATATAGTGCAACGGGGTTATGAAATTCAAGGAAATTCTAAGGTATTTGGAGGGAGGCGATTATGGAATTCAATAGTTTTTGAAGGGAGGGCGTCTATGAAATTCTATGGTATTTGGAAGAAAGGGGGTCTATGGAATTCTATTGAATTTGTGGTGACAATCTAAAACTGTGGATTAATGTATTTGATAAAGGGGGTGTCTATTGAATTCTATAGAAATTGGGGTGACAATATAGGGCAGTGAAATAATGGAATACTATGGAATTTGGGGGGAGGAGAGCTATGGAATTGAATTGTATTTGAAGGAAGGGGGTCTATGGAATTATATGGGATTTGGGCAAAGGGGATCTATGGAATTCAATGGAATTCTATTGGATGTGGTGGAGGGGGTCTATGGAGTTGTATGGAATTCGGGGTGACAATCTAAATCTGTGGATTAATGAAATTCTATGGAATTTGGTGGAGGGGTGTCTATGGAGTTGATGGAACTATGGGTGACAATGTAGGGCAGTGAATTAATGGAGTTATATGGAATTCAATGGAAGTTTATGGAATTTGGGGGGAGGGGATCTATGGAATTCAATTGTATTTGAAGAAAGGGGGTCTATGGAATTGTACGGAATTTGATGGAGGTGGTGTCTTTGGAATTCTATGGTATTCTAAGGTATTTCGAGGGAGGGGTCTATGGAATTAAATTGAATTTGAGGTGAAAATCTATAACTGTAGATTAATGTATTTCTATGGGATTTGGTAAAGGGGTGTCTATGGAATTCTATAGAACATGAGGTGACTATATATGGTAGTGAATTAATGGAGTTGTATGGAATTTGGGGGAAGAAAGCTATGGAATTTAATAGGATTTGGAGGATTTGAAATTCTACTGAACTTGAGGTGACAAAATATGGTGGTGAATTAATGCAATTCTATGGAATTTAGTGCAACGGGGTTATGAAATTCAAGGAAATTCTAAGGTATTTGGAGGAAGGCGATCTATGGAATTCAATTGTTTTTGAAGGGAGGGCGTCTATGGAATTTGATGGAGGGGTGTCTATGGAATTCTATGGTATTTGGAGGAAAGGGGGTCTATGGAATTTTATTGAATTTGTGGTGACAATCTAAAACTGTGGATTAATGTATTTGATAAAGGGGGTGTCTATGGAATTCTATAGAAATTGGGGTAAAAATATAGGGCAGTGAATTAATGGAATACTATGAAATTTGGGGGGAGGAGAGCTATGGAATTTAATGGGATTTGGGGTGACAATTTAAAGTTGTGAATTAATGGGATTATATAGGATTTGGTGGAGGGGGTGTCTATGGAATTCTATGGAACTTGCAGTGATAATATAGGGCAGAGAATTAATGGAGTTCTGTGAAATTTGGGGGTTTCTATGGAATTCAATGACATTTAAGGACTGGGGCGTAATGAAATTCTTCTTTGTTCAGAGAGACAGGGTGGTTTTGACTTCTGTGCTGATTGAGGGAAAGGAGTTCTATGGAACTCGATGGAATTTTATGAGATATGGTCTATGGAATTTTGTGGCCCCTGGGGTGACAATCTGTGATGGTAAGTCAACTGAGTTCTATAACATTTTGGGTGGGGGGATCTTCAACATTCTATGGTCGTTTGGGGGTTGCAGAGGAGGAATCAATCATTATTGAGAATTTAGTGCAACAAGAAATGGAATTCCACAGAATATGATAGAAGAATCTATAGATATCACTGTCAGTAAAATGTGCTAAAAATGGGCAGCAAACAGTTAAAGATTATTCCTGGTGGCTGAAAGCGTAATGAAATTAGCCAAAATCTACAGTAAACAGACACACGGGGTGGCAGAACGTGCAGAGCTCTGGCTGCTGGGATTCTCTGGAAATCTGTGGAGTTTATGTGTGGTGTGCTGATATACCTCATTGGTGAACTTCCACCCACCCACACACACACACACACACACACACAAACACACATGCATGCGCGCGCACAGCCAAATCAAGTTCCCAGGTCTTTCAACCTGTCTAATCACGGCTGGAGGCAGAGTTTCTGTGTGTGTGTAATTCTTCTGGATGCGTTTCAATAATGTGCTTGGAGAAAAATAATTCAGGCATAAACGCTGGTGGTGTGACTGAGGAACTCACCGTTAAAGAGACCATTTATTCATCACCTCTTCATCCGAGTTACCCAGCCATTACCACACAAACACACACACACACATACATATACAGTCCAGCATGATTAAAGAATGCCAGGAATGTCCATTGACAAAGGACTTTTCATTTACGCTGCACTAAGCACATGCAGTATGGCTCCGTACCTGAATATGTCGTACTGTGAATATGACGGGGTCCGACAGGTAGACTTTATTACTGTCTTTGTTGATGGCCGCTGTTATAATGGGAGAGTTGACGATGACAGAGTAGTTGGTGTTTAACGTCTCGCTGCTGAACTTCATGCTGGCGTTTTCAGTGGACAGGTATGAGCCCAGATGCTTATACAGGACGAACGCCATGCGGATCTCACCTGAGAGAGAGAGAGAGAGAGAGAGAAAGAGAGAGAGAGAGAGACAGACAGAGAGATTTTAATTTCCTTTCTCTATGAACTGCATCACCATATACAGGGCTCGACAATAAGGATTGCCCGATGGCCTGGGGTCATCTGCCAGTGTACAGAATGGTTACTGGCCCAATCAGTTATGCCTTGTCACAAAAGTTTGGCTGCGACTGTCTGTAAACTGTGTGCAAATACAATCTTAGGGTGCTTTCACACATAGACTTTTGTTTCGGAATCTGTCTCATTTCCCCCGTTAGCGTGGTTCGATTGTCATATATGAATCCAGCTGTCACGCTTGGATCCGTGCCAAATCATTCAGTCTGAGATCGCCTGAATGAGGTGGTCTCTGCTCGATTGAGACTAGTTGAAGTCAGAATTATTAGCCCCCCTGTTTATTTTTTTCTCCAGTTTCTGTTTAACGGAGAGCAGATTTCTTCAACACATTTCTAATCATAATAGTTTTAATAACTCATCTCTAATAACTGATTTATTTTATCTTTGTCATGATGACAGTAAATAATATTTGACTAGATATTTTTCAAGACACTTCTATACAGCTTAAAGTGACATTTAAAGGCTTAACTAGGGTAACTAGGCAGGTTAGGGTAATTAGGCAAGTTATTGTATAATGATGGTTTGTTCTGTAGACTATTGGGGGAAAAATAGCTTAAAGGGGCTAATAATTTTGACCTTAAAATGGTGTTTAAAAAATTAAAAACTGCTTTTATTCTAGCCGAAATAAAACAAATAAGACTTTCTCCAGAAGAAAAAATATTATCAGACACAGTGTGAAAATTTCCTTGCTCTGTTAAACATCATTTGTAAAATATATTCAATTTTTTTTTTTAAAGGGGGGCTAATAATTCTGACTTAAACTGTATATATATATATCAGATTTAGTTTCATCACAATTGTTTTTTTTTTTTTTAATTGTAGTTGTATATAAAAAGCGTAGGTATTACAATTATGTTTGTCTTTTGAAACATTAATTATAATACTGTATGTGGCTAAGAAATAGCTATTAACTTCTTATTTTTTTTGGTGGGGCCAGTAAAAATTTTGGCAGGGCAAGTAAAAATCTAAACCACTGGCCCGATTGGGCCAGATGAAAAAATCCTTAACGTTGAACCCTGCTATATATATATAAATGGTCTCAGCTTCCGGTTCATGCTGACTTTAAAAACGTTGTCATTATTAAGGTAAAAATGAGCAGAATAAGTGGGCCAATATTGCTTCTTAGGGACGGCACGGTGGCTCAGTGATTAGCACTGTGGCCTCACAGCAAGAAGGTTGCTGGTTCGAGTCTCGGATGGGTCAGTTGGCGTTTCTGTGTGGAGTCTGCATGTTCTCCCCGTGTTGGTGTGGGTTTCCTCCGGGTGCTCCGGTTTCTCCCACAGTCCAAACACATGAGCTATAGGGGAATTGATGAACTAAATTGGCTGTAGTGTATGAGTGTGTGTGTGTGAATGAGTGTGTACAAGTGTTTTCCAGTACTGGGTTGTGGCTAAAAGGGCATCCGCTACGCAAAACATATATTTGGGAATAGTTGGCGGTTCATTCCGCTGTGGTGACCTCTGAAATAGAGACTAAGCCGAAGGAAAATGGATGAATGAATGAATAATGCTCCTTGATGATAGTTTTTCAGCATGAGAGATTGAAGAGGAGCTCGACTGGAGATCCGCCACCTGCTAAAGCCTTTACCAGCCAAAAGCGACAGAGTAACAAAGCAAAACTCGTTAAAATCTGCCGCTGAACATGTCCTGATGCGCTTGTGCTGCTCGTTTCTTTAGAGTTCACTAAAAAAGACTTCTTCATTACCACATCACAGAGCGCGCAGACACCGTCTCAAGCTGATCGAAACCCTGTTTTAGTCGTTATATTACAGGAAAGGAGCAATGAGGCGAAATAATTTGAGCTTTGATTAGATGGGATTCAGCAGATCACGTAATGAATGCATAACACCCATAATGCTTTGTTCCTCTCGGCAGCACTCACCCATAATGCTTTGTTCCTCTCGGCAGCGTTTACTGAAAGTCACAAAGGTTTTTGAGTGAGGGAGAAAAAAAAACTCTAACCGCAGAGTCGATTTGATTCAGCGTTTATTGAAATGTCATTAGCGCTTTACTGCCTCCTTTGACAGAGCTACGGTTCTGCTCATTATTTTTGCATCTCACTTGCTTTTTTTAGTGTGTGTGTGTGAAAAATATCAAATAACGCCCCCTGCAGAGTCTGGGATCACCAACTTACAAGAACACAAAACTATTTTCCTGATTCCTGTTGATGGGGGTTTCTGTAACCAGTAGGAAAACCTCTGATGAAAGAAAGTAGTTCATAAAACTGTCGAGGATCCGCACTTACTAGCCTGTAACTGCTTTCTGGCAACTAAAATGTTGGAAATTCTCAGATATTCAGAGTCAAACAATAGAAGTGGCATTAGTGTTATTTGGTATACATATATAATAATAATAATAATAATAATACATTTAATTAGATTTAATTGTTGCCTTTTTCTGTTGAATTTTAGCTAGGTTTTAGTTATTTCAAACTTGTGTTTTTGTTGTTCAATTTAATATTGATGAAAATGTTCAGTGGGCTGTGCAATATAACTACACAATCACCGGCCACTTTATTAGCTACACCTTACTAGTACCAGGTTGGAGCCCTTTTGCCTTCAGAACTGCCTTAATCCTTCGTGGCAGAGATTCAACAAGCTACTGGAAATATTCCTCAGAGATTTTGCTCCATATTGACATGATAGCATCACACAGTTGCTGCAGATTTGTCGGCTGCACATCCATGATGCCAATCTCCCGTTCCACCACATCCCAAAGGTGCTCTATTGGATTGAGATCTGGTGACTGTGGAGGCCATTTGAGTACAGTGAACTCATTGTCATGTACAAGAAACCAGTCTGAGATGATTGGTGCTTTATGACATGGTGTGTTATCATGCTGGAAGTAGCCATCAGAAGATGGAGACACTGTGGTCATAAAGGGATGGACATGGTCAGCAGCAATACTCAGGTAGGCTGTGGCGTTGACAAGATGCTCAGTTGGTACTAATGAACCCAAAGTGTGCCAAGAAAATCTCCCCCACACCATTACACCACCACCACCAGCCTGAACCGCTGATACAAGGCAGGATGGATCCATGCTTTCATGTTGTTGACAGCAAATTCTGACCCGACCATCCGAATGTGGCAGCAGAAATGGAGACTCATCAGACCAGGCAACGTTTCTCCAATCTTCTCTTGTCCAGTTTTGGTGAGCCTGTGTGAATTGTAGCCTCAGTTTCCTGTTCTTAGCTGACAGGAGCGGCACCCGGTGTGGTCTTCTGCTGCTGTAGCCCATCCGCCTCAAGGTTGGACGTGTTGTGTGTTCAGAGATGCTCTTCTGCAGATCTCGGTTGTAACGAGTGCTTATTTGAGTTACTGTTGCCTTTCCATCAGCTTAACCAGTCTGGCCATTCTCCTCTGACCTCTGGCATCAACAAGGCATTTGCGCCCACAGAACTGCCGCTCACTGGATATTTCCTCTTTGTCGGACCATTCTCTGTAAACTCTAGAGATGGTTGTGCGTGAAAATCCCAGTAGATCAGCAGTTTCTGAAATACTCAGACCAGCCCGTCTGGCACCAACAACCATGCCACGCTTTGAACTGCAGCAGATCATCCTGACCATGTCTACATGCCTAAATGCACTGAGCTACTGCCATGTGATTGGCTGACTAGAAATTTGCGTTATCAAGCAGTTATACAGGTGTACCTAATAAAGTGGCCGGAGAGTGTATATTGTATGTCGTTCTATATTATCGCTTAGGATTTTACTTTTTTATCATTTATATGAGCAGAATATTACGTTATTATGGGAAAGCATGGATAACAGCATCATGAGAAAGTTGCACTCTTGAATGTACAGTGTTTACCATTTCATTTTATTTAGTGTTAGTTTATCACTTTGTGTTTATCATTAGTTTTTTGAAAAGCGTTTTATATTTATAAAGGAATAGTCCTTTACATGTGGTCAAAATACATAAGAACTATGAATTGATTGAATTTACTGAAAAGGTACAATCTCATGATACATATCATTGTCAGGACATGAGATGACTTTTATAATAATATGAGAGATTTTTGTCATATCACCCAGCCCTAGTTGTAATAAAAACTCTGTTAGTGTAACACATGATTGTCTGTGTGCTCGTACCATTTCTGCCGTGTTGTTTGAGGGTGTTTGCTGATAGGTGGATGGCGTTGCCTTGACCTCCAGCCTGTGGAAACTTCAGATCGGGGAGATTTCCATCTGTGCTCATCCTCGCCACCTCCAGCTCTGAACATACACACACATACACACACAGAGAGTTAATAGAATAATCCCGCAGTCCTTAACAGAGCTCAAAGATATGATAGAGGTGCTTTCAGATGACAAATCGATAGTATAATGAATGTGAATGAGGACTGGAGAACTAGAGAATGAAAATCTCTCGTGTGCTTTGTCTGAGGAATACATCAAGATTTAATTCTCAATTCCCTGAAAATCCTGACATTCACCCAAGGTCATGACGCTCATGAACAAACCATTCATTTAAATGAACTGATAGTCTTCTGAGAACTTGTTAGATTGCAAAATCAGTCTGAATAAGCTGTCCAAACGTGTCCAGTTCCAAAACTAATAAGTGCATCGGATGTGTGTCAAGACCTTCTTACCCACTGATATAGCCACCCACCTTTCCATCTACCTGTAGAGGTCTACTGTGATTTTTGGTGCGCTGTGGTTGATTATTTTGTGCATTGTTTAATGTGTGATCGTTCATTTGGCGGCGCGGTGGCGCAGTGGGTAGCACGTTTGCCTCACACCTGAGTCAGTTGACATTTCTATGTGGAGTTTGCATGTTCTCCCCGTGTTCGCATGGGTTTCCTCCGGGCGCTCCAGTTTCCCCCACAGTCCAAAGACATGTGGTACAGGTGAATTGGGTATGCTAAAATTGACCCTTGTGTATGAGTGAGTGTGTGAATGAGTGTGGATGTTTCCCAGTGATAGGTTGCGACTGGAAGGGCCCTGCGTAAAACACATGCTGGATAAGTTGGCGGTTCATTCCACTGTGGCGACCCCAGATTAATAAAGGGACTAAGCCGAAAATGAATGAATGAATGAAAGAATTCTGTTCATTCGTATAAATAGTTTATGTAAAGTGGAAATGCTTGCCTTAATACTGGACGAAATTACTTGAATATGTAAATTAATGAACACTGAGGCAAAGTTTGCAAAGGAAATGTCTTTATTTACATTATGCTGTTTCTGTTTAAGTCAGTATTGTGAATAATGTATATTTTATTTATTTTGTTCCTTTGTTATCAACCTACTAATGCTACTACGACTGCTTATGCCACTACTATAACTGCTACAGTATTGTGTTATTGGACAAACTGAACGCTTGTCAAATCTGACAGAACTTGAAAATCAAATGCTTAAACAGCTCTGGAGTTGTCCCACATTATTGGCTAAAGCTCTTTCGAGTTAGAAGCAGATACTGATGTATGAATCCCATAATAACTCGACAAGCCAAGCTGATCACACCGGTGTGATTGTTTGCATGAAACGGTTAAAGGACTTTGCAGCGTTTCCAGCACATTGTAAAAGATCTGAAATGTTGTTTTGCTTATTGTAAAAGGCCTCAGCCATCAGTTCATCATCCCAATCCTTAGTATTATTAGTATAAGTATTATTATTCTTCTATTATTATTCCCTCCAGAACTGTCTTGCCGGCAGCTAGCTCTCTGCAACTCTCACATGGTCACCCACTGAAGCTAAGCAGGGCTGCGCCTGGTCAGTACCTGGATGGGAGACCACATGGGAAAGCTAGGATGCAGCTGGAAGTGGTGTAAGTGAGACCAGCAGGGGGCGCCCAACCTGTGGTCTGTGTGGGTCCTAATGCCCCAGTATAGTGACGGGGACTCTATCCTGCTCAGTGAGCGCCGTCTTTTAAATGAGATGTTAAACCGAGGTCCTCTCAGTGGAGAGTTTCAAATGATTCAGTTTGATTCGGTGAATTAGTTCAACCGGTTCACTTAGAAGATCGCAATCACTAATACAGAAATAAAACCCATTATTGGGTATAAACATGTTAAATTAATACTTTTAAGTGTCTGCTCGGGTCGTATTTAATGTTGTCACCGTGTCCAGATATTATTTTTGTCGCTTGAGCAACAGTGAGGATGACTACTTAAGTTTACTTCTAAAAGGTTTACGTTAGGCTTATGTATTAAATACACTTACAAAGACGAAAACGAGGGATGTTTTTTTACAAGGGATGAATTTTAGCTACTTTCAGTTAGTTTTGCATGTACACAATACAGTTTCAGTCAGTTCTAGTTTCTACTCTCGTTTTAATTCTAGTTGTTGTTTTTTCGTTCATTTTCGCTAACTATAATAACCTTGAAACACAGCTACTGATTCATCTGACGCATTGCGAAATACATAGATGCATGACATCAACCTTGCATAGATATGTGAAATCATACATTTGCATACTTGAGTCTGCAGTTTAAAAAAATAAACCATTGAAAAGCAGAAAGGAACACTCGCTGGGAGATTCAGAGTATGAACACAGCAGATCTTCAGCAACAACAGACGCAATCCTGGCCATTCAGAAACATCCCTCCACTAAATCCCCCCAGCATTTACACAAAACACTTATCACCAGCAAATTAACATTAAAATTCCCAGCAGCTTTCCGCCGCTGCAGGTATTTGCTCCGACAGGACAAAAGCCGAGCGATAAAGAGCCGTGGGCGACTGAAGCTTGCAGGAAATACTTTCCATTCTTCCAGCGATGGCAGAGAAAAAGGCTTAAAACTGGCAAACAGCGGGCCGAGACGCTGCTGTGCCTCCAGAGAAATCAAAAGCCGGTTTAAATAACACGTTAATCACCCGAAATCTGCTCACCAGATTATGAGTGTGAGGACAGACACTCCAACAAACAAACACACACACACACACACACGCTCGCCTTCAGAAAGAGAGTGAGGAATCTGCATACAAAGGAGCGTCGGTTCTTTAAAGCGCATTATATTAAAGCCGAGGAGGAGGAGGAGGAGGATAACAAGCACTTCAGGGTGAGTTGGCACGAGATGAGCATCCATTCCCGCACACAAACAGCCTTTTATTTCCCCAAACAACTGTGTCATCAACACTAGCATCAGATGGCAGCGCCGCTAATCTGCTCTCCGGTCTCCACATGGCGCAGCGTTGGCGCCCGCCGTCGCCTTAAAGGGAGAGTTTGCACACAAATCCACACGCTGTCCTTGTTCTTCATTCATTCATTTTCCTTCAGCTTAGTCCCTTATTTATCAGAGGTTGCCACAGTGGAATGAACTGCCAACTATTCCAGCATATGATTTACGCTGCTGTTGACCTTCCATTCGCAACCCAGTACTAGGAAACACCCATACACACTGTTAACATAGGTTAATGCACCGTGAGGTAACAAGACTGCATGGCACAGTGGCTCACTCAGTGGTTAGCACTGTGGCCTCACAGCAAGAAGGTCGCTGATTCGAGTCCCAGCTGGGTCTGTTGGCATTTCTGTGTGGAGTTTGCATGTTCTGCCCGTGTTGGTGTGGGTTTCCTCCGGGTGCTTCGGTTTCCCCCACAGTCCAAACACATGCGCTATAGGGGAATTGATGAACTAAATTGTCCATAGTGTGTGAGTGTGTGTGAATGAGTGTGTATGGGTGTTTCCCAGTACTGTGTTGCAGCTAGAAGGGCATCCGCTGTATAAAACATATGCTGGAATAGTTGTCGGTTCATTCCGCTGTGGTGACCCCTGATAAATAAGGGACTAAGCTGAAGGTTAACATGAACTAACAATGTACAACTGTATTTCCATTACCTAACATTAGCAAAGGTGAATAAATACTGTAATAAATGTACCGTTCGTTATTTGTTAATTTTAGTAAATTCATTAACTAATGTTCACTTATACAACCTTATTGTAAAGTGTCACCATTATTTCTTTGTGAAGTTTATTTATAAGTTATTTTCGAGAGGATCACGTGCTTATGATTGACCACAGCCGGCCCCGCATTATTCAATTCATGATTGACCAATCAGACGATTCCTAAGTCTCCATAAATACCCTCAGTTCCATATCACAGCCATCATCTCCCTACTCCTCCTCCTTTCCTAGATGGGTGGCACAGCGGCACAGTGGTTAGCACTTTTGCCTCACAGCAAGAACATCACTGGTTCTAGTCCTTACCAAGCCAGCTGACATTTCTGTGCAGAGTTTACACGTTCTCCCCGTACTCGCGTGGGTTTCCCCCGGGTCCCCCGGTTTCCTCCCACCATCCAAAAACATGCAAAGTTAATTGACTAATCCAAATCGGCACTATAGACATGCTCCTAGTAAATAGTTATATCTTCATAGCAATCCCTAGCTTCAAACAGCAGGAGAGTTTCGAGATACAGCTCGAACTCCCCTCTTGCCCTTCAAATGAGAAGGAGCCCCGGGCTCAAGGATCTTATGAGCTCAGGGCTCTCCCCGGGGACAGCATGCCAAACACACTTTATAAATATCCATCAGCTAAGTGTGAACTCTTAAGCTGTTTTTAAGAGTAATTGTGATGGGTCGTTCTTGAAAGATTCGTTCGTTTTAAACAAATCTTTTATGTGACTCGAGAATAACGAGTCCTCTCAGGGAGTGAATCGTTCATTTACGCATGCGCACATTTGTGCAGGTGTAAAAGAAGATTAGTTCATTTTTTGAGTCTTCTATCGGGTTTGAGTCGTTCGTTCAACACGTGAAAGACAGAAGCCAATCATATGCATTTAGAGCTGGAAAAAGATTTGATCCGTCCATTTCGGGAGTCTTCGGGTTTGAGCCATCTCTCTTTACATACTGTCACGTAGGGGTGTGAACCTACACTGGTCTCACGGTTCGGTTCGGTTACGATTATCATGCCATCGATTCAGTTCAATTCGATATCTCGGTGCATTGTCGATGCTTTCCATACATAATTAGATTTTTTCTTTACCACACAAGAATTTCTTTTTTTATTAAAATCTATAAATATGTTTATATATTATTTGTAATACAATTTTGTCCTTTAATACAAGCAGTAACATATATGAACTGTACCTTTAATTTTACCTGCTCAAAAAAAAAAAAAAAAAAACACTCTTTGTGAATGTTTTAGACAAAACTCATGCACAGAAGACAGCACGAGCATTCATAACAAATAAACTCATGTAAATATTATCCCGCTTGCTTTTTGAGCGCTGGCAAGTTCTTACACCCCTATGATTGGCCATTGTCTTCACCCGCTCAACAGAAAGGGCTGCGCTTAGAAACGAAAGTGCCCCGTGAATGACGCGGGGAAAAACAGCCGCGGGTCAAGGCCGTCACACACCGGATGCGCTGCTCAGCGCTGCAACACGGCGCGCACATGACAGTTGAAAGTATCACACACCAGACGCGCACATTCGCAGGCTATTTAATACGAAACTAATCAGATGGCGCTCTGTGGCGCGGCAGAATTATGAACAGTGTCCTGAGTCGTGTCTGGGCGCCGCCGACTTGCGGCGCTGGTGTGTGTACTCTAATTGAAACCTGTTTTTAGAATTCTGAAATGCGTGATGCGGCGCGTCGCCGAGCGGTGCTTCTGGCGTGCGACCTGCTTCAGTCTATATGCGCATAATACGCGGTTATCGGGTAATCTGAGGAGAGGAGAGGAAACTTTACATCAAGAACATGCCAACGGGTCAAATGCTTAAAGTGTGTGTGTGTGTGGGAGAGACATCGCGCATAGGGGATAAATGACGTCAGTGCGTAATAACCGGTTATGATCTATTACTGAACCGATATCGAATTGTCCCCTTCTGCATCGCGGTGCACCGAAGAAACGATTAATTTTGACACCCCTACTGTCACGCGACGAACAAACGACTCAAAAACCAGAAGACTTGAGAGGTGAACTAATCATGGCTCCTTTCACCTCAGACTGTGTGTTTTGGTTAAGCTTATATGGGACTGTCAGTGTGACGTGAACGAACCACTCAAATAGTGATGTCATTGGTCCATGAACATTCCCAGCTTGTTGTCAAATGATTGCATAATTGTAACAAGACGCAATTCAATCATAACCTAGCATTATAACAGTGATCATAGCATTATTTATCAATATGTAGCTCTTTTTGGATTCTCAGAAGCTACAGAAGTTACATATGTATAACAGGAAATATGTTGGGACCATTGCTATTGTTTACATCCCTCAAAATGGTCTATAGCAGGGGTGCCCAAACTCGGTCCTGGAGGGCCGGTGTCCTCCAAAGTTTAGCTCCAACCCCACTCAGACACACCTGGGCTAGCTAATCAAGCTCTTACTAGGCTTTCTAGAAGCAGGTGTGTTGAGGCAAGTTTGAGCTAAAATCTGCAGGACACCGGCCCTCCAGGACCGAGTTTGGGCACCCCTGGTCTATAGTATTCTAGTTCTGACTCGTTTGTATTGTGATCAACATTTGGGCTAGTAGTAGTTCACTAGTAGTAGCAACTCGTAACATTTTAATACTATTTTAGGCAAACTGAACCAAATAACTCGAAAAAAGATTCGTTTACCTCGCTGAACGAGACCAGAGTCTGTAAAATGATCTGAACTTCTTATCACTAAAGAGAAATAGCACACAACATGGAAGGTCATTCTCAAAAACCCATAATAGGGGCTCTTTAAGAGTAATTGTGA
>LR812525.1:87915313-87921491 GCA_903798195.1 Danio kyathit | reverse complement strand
GACATACCCGAGGAAGGATATTGTGGTTTGATGGAACTCACACTTTTCGGGTTTGAGGAACAGATGGTTTTGCCGTAGACGTTGGAGTACTTGGGTGACATGATCTTGATGCTCTTCCAGAGTACGGGAGTAGATGAGGATGTCATCAATGTAAACAATAACGAAATGATGAAGGAAGTCTCTGAAGATCTCATTCATGTAACTTTGGAAAATTGATGGACTATTTGCCAGTCCGTAGGGCATAACGAGGTACTCGTAGTGGCCGGAAGGTGTAACAAAGGCCGTTTTCCACTCGTCCCCCTGGCGGATGCGGATAAGATTGTACGCACTCCGGAGGTCTAGTTTGCTGAATACCTTAGCTTCTCTCAATTCTTCTAAGGCAGCTGGAACTAGAGGTAGAGGGTAGGCGAACTTGACGGTTGCAGCATTCAGCACACGGTAGTCGATGCATGGTCTTAGTCCTCCATCCTTCTTTGCAACAAAGAAGAAGCTGGAGGCGGCAGGAGAAGTAGATGGTCGGATGAACCCATGCTGGAGAGCTTCACTGATGTAGTTATGCATAGCTTCCTGTTCCGGACGGGATAAAGGATAAATCCTTCCGTGTGGCAACTTGCCATCGGGCAACAGATCAATACAGCAATCCCAGGACCGATGAGGGGGTAATTGGGTGGCTCGTTCTTTACTAAAAACGTCCAAGTATTCATGATAGGCTGAGGGAATGGGATGGCTGGAAGGAGAAGTGGCTTGTATGCTTGTATTCTGCAGGGGTAATGACGTGGAGTGACCAATAGAGGGGGTAATATGACCATTACTTTTACACTTGGATCCCCACTCGAGGATATCTCCAGTTTCCCAGTTAATACGGGGTTGGTGTTGAATAAGCCACGGTCGTCCCAGGATGACGTCCACATTGGCATGAGGGAGAATAAGAAGGGTAAGTTTCTCTTGATGATTCAAATCTAGACGAAGGGTGATAGGCTTGGTACGGCGATTGATCTTTCCTTCTCCTAGCGGTGAACTCTGGATGGTGGTGATGCGGTACTGGACCTCATTCCTCACTGAAGGAATATTATGGCGAGAGATAAAGGTGGAGGATATGAAGTTCCCAGCGGCTCCGGAGTCCAGCAAAACATGTACGGGAAAAGTTTGATCATGTATTACCAACTCTGCAACAATATGAGGTATGGTGGATACTGTGGGTGTGAGGATGACTTTACTCACCACGAGTCGAGGTGGACGGATGGGACAGGTGGCTATACGATGAGAGGATTCTCCACAGTAGAGGCAGAGTTGATGTCGAATACGCCGTTGGCGTTCTGTGGCATCGAGCCGGTAAGAGTCAGTAATCATAGGTTCTTCAGGGTCCTGCATTATCGTGGGAGGTTTGGGCGGTGATGGAGAATCATCAAAGAGAGAAGAACAAGCAGATAAATGTTGACACACGCTGATAGCCTTTTTGATGAAGGATTCAAGGTTTGCATTGTCGTCATAAATGACCATCTGTTTACGGAGGGAGGGCTTCAACCCTTTACGATAAGCAGCCAGAAGCGCCACAGGGTTCCACCCGCTGCTGGCGGCAAGTGTCCGAAACTGCAGCGTGTACTCGTGAATAGACATCCTCCCTTGGGAAAGATTCATGAGTTCGTCGTGCACTGATAAAGGGGTAAGTGGAACTGAAAATACCTCCTTAAAGTGAGTGACGAAGGATTGGATGGTGGTTACACTGGGCTGCGAGTACTCCACAGCGCATCTGCCCATTGTAAGGCTCGGCCTGAGAGGAGAGAAATCACAAATGCAACTTTGGAAAGTTCGTTAGGGAATTGCACTAGGTTGGCTTCAATATATAAAGAGCATTGTAGTAGAAACCCATTGCAGGTGCTTGGATCCCCAGAGTAACTCGTTGGTCGAGCGAGTGGAGTACTCGGTGTCACCACCAGGTTGGAGCTAGCGCTCAGAGATGCGGAAGGTAACTCACTTCCGGGTAGCGTAGCGTTAGCTTCCATGTTGTTGTTGTTTTCGGGTCCGGTATTCTGTCAGGCTGGTATACAAAGAAGTCAGAGATGGTTATCTTTTCATTTAGTTTATTCAACGTAAATCATAAAAGGTATCACACAGTGCTGGGCAATGGAAGATCATCCGAGGAACACCTCATACGTCTTCGCCGGGTAAACCTGGCGACAGTCAAGACTGGGTTAACAATCCTCACACCTCCGTTGGTGGCAGTGTGCACAAAGTGCAGGCAGGTGAATATAGATCTTCAGATGTGGTAAGACAATAAAGACACTTCCCTTTATCAGTGCGATGATTACGAAGACTCAGGAGGAACATCCATGGAAGAAGAGAAGACGAGGGAGCTTGGGTGAAGACAACCATACGACTTCAATACCGGACGATGAGTGAACGGAGGAGGTGAGATTATATAGTGTCCGGGCTAATAGTGAACAGGTGCGGGTAATTAATAATCAGGGGAAGGTTCTCGGGATTGGATGGGACTGGTGCGAGATGGTGAAGCTGGATTGGGTGAGTGAGGACGAGCCGGGGATGTTACAACAATAAAGTAAAATAAAATTTTGAAATATAAAATAAAAAACAAAGTAAATAGTCAAATAAAAATAAAATAAAATAATTAAATTAAATTAAATAAATAAAAATAAATATATAAAATAAAATTTATTTTAGCTAAAAGTAGCATAAATAAAAATTAAGTAAAATAAAATTTAGAAATATAAAAATTAATTAAAACAAAGTTAAATAGTCAAATAAAAATAAAATAATTTAATTTAATTAATAAAAATAATACATAAATACATAAAATACATGAAATAATATAAAATAAAACTAAAAATTAAATAATTAAAAACTAAAAATAAAATTAAATAAATTAAAAAAATTAAGTAAAATAAATTAATTTTTTAATAAAGTCAAATAACATATAAAATAAAGTAATTAAAATGAATTAAAATAAAATAAAAACAAATATAATCAAATTTTAAATGAAGTACAATAATAAATAATAAATAATAATAATAATAATAAATAATACAGTAAAAAATACAAATAAAAAAATAGAAAAAAGTAAAACAAACTTACACACACACACACACACGCGCACACACACACACACACACACACACACACACACCACACACATACACACACACACACACACACACACACACACACACACACACACACACACACACACACACACACACACACGCGCACACACACACACGCGCGCACACACACACACACGCACGCACGCACGCACGCACGCACGCACGCACACACACACACACACACACACACATACACACACACACACACACACACACACACACACACACACACACACACACACACACATACACGTCTTTTTATGGTCTCCAGTTCTCCATCATCCACCAACATCAACATTCAAGTGAGTTTTATCACATTCCATTAGTTTAGTCAGAATGAAACAAGCATGCATAATTTACTACACACACACACGCACGCACGCACACCACACACACACACACACATACACACACACACACACACACACACACACACACACACACACACACACACACACACACACACACACACACACACACATACACGTCTTTTTATGGTCTCCAGTTCTCCATCATCCACCAACATCAACATTCAAGTGAGTTTTATCACATTCCATTAGTTTAGTCAGAATGAAACAAGCATGCATAATTTACTACACACACACACGCACGCACGCACACCACACACACACACACACATACACACACACACACACACACACACACACACACACACACACACACACACACACACACACACACAGTATCTCACAGTATGAGAGTAAGTATAACCTGCTGTAACCTTCAGTAGGTGGGCAGGAGGTAAAGCTGCAGATTGTACGGGTGATGTGGGATTTATGAGAAACATCTCTGGCCTGTTTGTTCTGGCTGACTGATCACACCGCTGGTATTTTTACCCTTCTGCGCATCCCTGCTGCTACAAAGACACGAATTAATACCAATTACATCTCCAAGCCCCTGTATTTACTTACATAACCAAGAGCAGAAATCATTCCGACACGTAAATGAAAAATGATTTCATGCGCACGCGTGTGTCTTTTCTCCCTCCGTCTGTTTCAAATCAAAATAGACGTACAGCTGAAGTCAGAATGATTCGCTCTGCTGTGATTTTTGTTTTCTTTGTCAAATATTTCCCAAATGATGTTGAACAGATTCAGGAATTTTTTACAGTATTTCCTATAATATTTTTTCTTCTGGAGAAAGTCTTATTTGTTTTATTTCGGCTAGAATAAAAGCAGTTCTTAATTTTTGAAGCCATTTTAAGCTCAATATTATGAGGAGTGGTCCAGAGTGTATTTTTAAGGCTTGGTTGTGTTTATAGGGTGCAAAGCAGTGTGTGCTCATGCTTCATTTGCAAAAAATCAAGTTACTTGTTTGTATTCATTCATTCAGTCATTTTTCTTCAGTCCCTTTATTCTTCAGGGGTTGCCACAGCGGAATGAACCACCAACTATTCCAGCATTTGTTTTACACAGTGGATGCCCTTCCAGCTGCAACCCAGTACTGAGAAACACCCATACACACTCATTCAAACAGACACCCATACACTACTACCAATTTAGTTCATTTAGGGGGAAACGGAGCACCCGGAGGAAACCCGCGCCAACACGGGGAGAACATGCAAACTCCACACAGAAACGCCAACTGACCCAGCTAGGACTCGAACCAGCGACCTTCTTGCTGTGAGGCCACAGTGCTAACCACTAAGCCACTGTGTTGTTTAAATAAAATTAAAAATAAAACAATTAAAAACTAAAAATGAAATAAAATTAAATATAAACTTAGTGAAATAAAGTAAAATAAAATTTAGAAATATAAAATAAAATAAACAAAGATAAATCAAGTCAGATAAAAATTTAATTAAATAATTAAATTAAATGAATAAAATAAATAAATACATAAAATTAATTAATTTTAACAAAAGGATTAATTAAAAACAAAAAGGAAAAATAAAATGAAGTAAAATAAAATTTATATAACTTATAAAATAGTCAAATAAAAAATAAATTAAAATAATTAAATTAAATAAATAAAAATAAATGTATAAAATAAAATTTAATGAAAATAAAAACTTAAAATAAAATAAAAATTAAGTAAAATAAAATTAGAAATATAAAAATAAAATAAAAAACAAAGTTAAATAAAGGCAAACTCAGATACATCAGCTAAAGTTTACCATATGATATCGTAGTGGACCACCCCTATGATTGTCTACAGAACAAACCACTGTTATACACTCACCGATCACTTTACTAGGTACATAATACTAGTACTGTGTTGGACCCCTTTTGTCTTCAGAACTGCTTTAATCCTTCATGGCAGAGATTCAACAAGCTACTGGAAATATTCCTCAGAGATTTTGCTCCATATTGACATGATAGCATCACACAGTTGCTGCAGATTTGTCGGCTGCACATCCATGATGCCAATCTCCCGTTCCACCACATCCCAAAAGTGCCCTATTGGATTAAGTTCTGGTGACTGTGGAGGCCATTTGAGTACAGTGAACTTGTCATGTTCAAGAAACCAGTCTGAGATGATTCAGGCTTTATGACATGGTGTGTTATCCTGCTGGAAGTAGCCATCAGAAGATGGAGACACTGTGGTCATAAAGGGATAGACATGGTCAGCAACAATACTCAGGTAGGCTGTGGTGTTGACACGATGCTCAATTAGTACTAATGGACCCAAAGTGTGCCAAGAAAATATCCCCCACACCCTTACACCACCACCACCAGCCTGAACCACTGATACAAGGCAGGATGGATCCATGCTTTCATGGTGCTGACGCCAAATTCTGACCCGATCATCCGAATGTGGCAGCAGAAATGGAGACTCATCAGACCAGGCAACGTTTCTCCAATCTTCTCTTGTCCAGTTTTGGTGAGCCTGTGTGAATTGTAGCCTCAGTTTCCTGTTCTTAGCTGACAGGAGTGGCACCCGGTGTGGTCTTCTGCTGCTGTAGCCCATCCGCCTCAAGGTTCAGAGATGCTCTTCTGCAGACCTCGGTTGTAACGAGTGCTTATTTGAGTTACTGTTGCCTTTCTATCAGCTGGAACCAGTCTGGTCATTCTCCTCTGACCTCTGGCATCAACAAG
>LR812525.1:87907813-87910313 GCA_903798195.1 Danio kyathit | reverse complement strand
GCCAATTTAGTTAATCAATTCCCCTGCAGCGCATGTGTTTGGACTGTGGGGGAAACCGGAGCACCCAGAGGAAACCCACGCCAACACAGGGAGAACATGCAAACTCCACACAGAAATGCCAACTGACCCAGCCGGGGCTCGAACCAGCGACCTTCTTGCTGTGAGGCCACAGTACTAACCACTGAGCCACCGAATCGAATTATATTTAGTTATTATTATTCTTATCATGTTATTGTTATTGCTTCTATAGTATCGTATCCATTTTTCCATCTTTGCAACTTCTTATCCATCTGTTTGACTGTTTGTCTGTTCGTTTATCCACGCATCCATCTATCCATCCATACATACATGCATTACTACATCCATCAATCAATCCATCCACCATCGATCAATCCATCTGTACATCCATTCATCCATCTATTGGTCTATCCATCTATCCATTGGTTCATTCATCGATCCATCCGTCCGTCAGTCTGTCTGTCCGTCCATCTGTCCATCCGTTCATCCATCCGTCTGTCCATTTATTATTCTTTCCCTCTATCCATCTGTCTGTCCATTAATGCATTCATCCATTCATTGGTCCATCCATCCATTCTTCTATCCATTCATCATCCATCTGTTGTCCATCCATCCATCATCCATCCATCCATTCATCCAGTTATCTGTCTGTCTATTAATGCATCCATCCGTCCATCTGTCCATTCATTAGTCTATTCCTCCATCCATCCATCCATCCATCCAACCATCCAACCATCCATCCATTCGTCTGCCCATTCATTAGTCCATCCCTCCATTCATCTGTCCATCGATTAATGCATTCATCGATTCATCCATCCATCCATCCATCCATCCATCTGTCCAGTCATTAGTCCATCCCTCCATCCATCTGTCTATCCATTAAGGCATCCATCCATCTATTGGTCCATCCATCTATCCATTTATCCATCCAGCCATCTGTCTGTCCATCTGTCCATTTATTAGTTCATCCCTCTATCCATCTGTCTGTCCATTAATGCATTTATCCATTTATCAGTCCATCCATCGGTCCATCCATCCATCCATCCATCATCCATCCATCCATCCATTCATCATCCATCCATTCATCATCCATCCATCCATCCATCCATCCATCCATCCATTCATCATCCATCCATCCATTCATCATCCATCCATCCATCCATCCATCCATTCATCATCCATCCATCCATTCATCATCCATCCATCCATCCATCCATCCATCCATTCATCATCCATCCATCCATTCATCATCCATCCATCCATCCATCCATCCATCCATCCATCCATGCATCCATCCATCCATCCATCCATCCATCTGTTGTTCATCCATCCATCCATCCATCTATCTGTTGTTCATCCATCATCCATCCATTCGTCCTTCTGTCTGTCCTTCCATCCATTCATCCATCTATTCATCATCCATACATCCATCTTAGTCTGTCTGTCTATCTGCCTGTCTGTCCGTTTGTCCATCCATCCATTCATCATCCATCTGTTGTCCATCCATCCATCCATCCATCCATCCATCCATACATCCATCCATCCATTCATCATCCATCTGTTGTTCATCCGTCCATCCATCCATTCATCATCCATCTGTTGTCCATCCATCCATCCATCCATCCATCCATCCATCCATCCATCCATCCATCCATCCATCCATCCATTCATCATCCATCTGTTGTTCATCCATCCATCCATCCATCCATCCGTCTATCCATTTATCATCTATCTATTGTTCATCCATCATCCCTCCATGCATCTTTCCATCTGTCCTTCCATCTATCCATCCATCATCCATCTGTTGATCAAAGATCTGTCTTTCTGTCTGTCTGTCTGTCCGTCCGTCCGTCCGTCCATCCATCTGTTGTTCATCCATCATCTCTCCATCCATCTTTCTGTCTGTCCTTCCATCTATCCATCCATCATCCATCTGTTGATCAACCATCTCTCTTTCTGTCTGTCTCTGTCCATCCATCCATCCATCCATCCATCCATCCATCCATCCACCCATCCATCTATCTGTTGTTCATCCATCATCTCTCCATCAATCTTTCTGTTTGTCCTTCCATCTATCCATCCATCATCCATCTGTTGATCAACCATCTTTCTGTCTCTCTGTCCATCCATCCATCCGTCCATCCATCCATCCATCCATCCATCCATCCATCCATCCATCCATCCATCCATCCGTCTATCCATTCATCATCCATCTGTTGTTCATCCATCATCCCTCCATGCATCTTTCCATCTATCCATCCATCATCCATCTGTTGATCATAGATCTGTCTTTCTGTCTGTCTGTCCATCCGTCCGTCCATCCATCCATCCGCAATCTGTTGACTTTCTTTTTATTTCAAGTACCATAAAAGTGTTGTGTATGTGAGTTGAATGGTTCTAGTAGTGGTGATCTGTAATAACTGATGATGTTTGTGAACTGAACCCCACTGACGGCTCTGTGTGCTTGTGTTCAGCCGCCGCA
>LR812525.1:87887813-87902813 GCA_903798195.1 Danio kyathit | reverse complement strand
AGAGGCTGGTCATATTGCATAATAGGTGCCCTTTAAAGATGCTGTGCAATGTGCACGTCTGATAGAGCGAGTCAACAAAAAAAAAAAAATAGTAATTTGCACGCTCAGGTTTATTATTTCAAATGGAGGTGCGTGATATAATATTAACTGTAGTAACTGTATTAGTCCAGCTCTCTAAAACTGCCCCAATTTCTAATGTGGCTCCATGGAAAAATGAATTGCCCATCATTAGCTTACAGGCTATATACACAGAGATGTATAGTAACGAAGTAGAACTACTACACTACTGTACTTAAATACTAAAAGGCTGTATCTGTACTCTACTGGAGTATTGTTTTTTTCTCCTACTTCTACTTTTACTTCAGTACATATTTTCGATGAGCTTAATACTTTTACTCCAGTAGATTTTTTATGTGTTGCATAGTTACTCGTTACAATTATAAAAATGTTACGAATCAATCATTCATTGATCAGACGATCAAAGAAGACAGTGCTGCCTGCCTGCATTGAGAGCACTTTAGTTTGTTTTAGACATGGAAAACCCAGAAATTCCACCTTCAACTCCTTCACTTTCAACTGTTCGTGGCGATGAGGAAAAAGACCACCCGTGACCCTATTTAGAGCCAATGTTTGCATTTGTCGGAGTGAAAGACTCTAGTGCATACTCTACCGTCGGATTTGAAGAAACATGTCAAGTTAAAGATAATATAATACACAAAAGAGCAGTTTGAGCTATCCATAAGAGCTAGATAAGTTAACTACCGTTAGCTACCCGCGGTTCATATCATGCTGCAATGTTCACATAACGTTAACTGTCTATCATAAAGGCTGTCACGCTGAATGGTGTTTTTGACCCATCATATATATATATATATATATTTGTTTATTTACTTATTTATTTATTTATTTGTATTATAAATCGTAAACCATGGTTCTTTTTGTTCTGCTTAATCATGTGCCCCCAAAAAAGCTATTTAAAATAAACAAAACAATATGATGTCTTTTGACTGCTTTTTTAAAAATAACTACATAACACAATACTTTTACTTTTACTTTCAGTACTTGAGTAGTACATTTTTAAATAAACTACTTGCAATACTTAAGTACAAAAAATGTTGAATACTTTAGTACTTCCACTTAAGTATTGTGCTCAAAGAGCACTTCAACTTCTACTCAAGTCACTTTTTTTGATAGAGCACTTGTACTTTTACTTAAGTCTGGGTCTCTAGTACTTTATACATCTCTGTATATACAGTAGGTGCATTTTACAAAACCATCATTACCCAACTAAGATCGCAAGTTTTGCCATTGTTAGCTCGATAATTCTGTGTTTCCCGAATCCATAATTATGGAACAAAATCAATGCCAAAAGTATTGAATTAAAAAGTTTGTTGAATAGCACGACCTGAAAAAAATAATAGACCGAATTAACAAGTTCTTGCATTTTAATGACTTGAATTCCAGGGTTTGTATTTTTAGGTCCTGAAATTTAACACAGCTGTTCATTTAAGCTGAGAATATTTCAACTAAAAATATTTCAAACACGTTTTCATGCTTGTATATTCAATAATTTATATTCAATTTATTACAAAATATTCAATACCCTTTAAAAATACGATGTATAATATTCAAAAGGCAAATTTCAGTTCATTTTATTTCAGCTCAAATATTCGCTTCCATAAATTCAGTGGTTACAATTTCGATTGTAAAAATTCGACATTACATCCGGGAACTGCAGGAAAAGCAATAGATTGCAGATTGAAGATGCTTGATTGATGCTTTTTCACCAGCAGGTGGGGATGGAATAATTTACGATTTTTAATAATTTTTAACCCAGTAAATAGACCAGAAAAAGCTAATAAAGGCACAAAAGTAGCATTTAATATTAATATCAATGTCTTGGACATTATAAGTAATAAAATAAGTATGAGTAAATGATGTTTTGGTCATTTATATTTGCCCTTATGTAACGGAAGCCAGCTGGTGATCGCGTAAACCGTAAACCTCACTCCTCGGATCCAACGACAGACGTTGTTCTGCAATCTTTAACCTCCGCAGAGCATTTGTCTCCCATGCTGGTATCGCCAGCTTGCGCCCTGCTCGAACCGGTGGAGTTACATGCACATAAACCGTCTTTTGACAAATATGATGTTACACATGCTCCATCTTATTTTTTTAAACCCATTTTAAGGTCAATATTACTAATTACTAGTATTACTAGTTTTTTTTTTTTCCAAATTATGTTTAACCTAGCAAGGACATTGTTTTGCAGTAGTTCCTACTGTATAATTTTTTTTATTGTTTTTTGTTTGTTTGTTTTGCAAATCAAAACATTTGTTGCATTTTTGAAAAGTGAATTTTATGGTCGATGTTATTAGTATTTTTAACAATTGTATTTTTCGATTGGCTACAGAACAAACCACTGCTATCCAATGACTGAACACTGGTATCATGCAAAACTGAAGCAGTCTCAACACGTCTGAAGCACCCACAACACTGTGTTTGTCACTCGCAAACAGGCTAAAACAAACTGACAGTCTCAGATGGTCTGTACACACACAACACACACACACACACAACCACACACACTCTGCCACATTATGGTATTCATTTGCTCTTTCTGTCAATGCTTATTTAGTGCTTCAGTAGAAGAATCAATGGCAAGAAAGCGAAAGAAAGCAAACAACAGTAATTAGTGTCTGGCTTCATTGTTTAACACAAGCTACTTTGAGAAGAATCCACACAAACAAGGGCTTGCAAGAACTTTTTCAACTTCATAAAGGCACAAAGGCTGCACGGTGGCTCAGTGGTTAGCACTGTGGCCTCACAGCAAGAAGGTTGCTGGTTCGAGTCCCGGCTGGTTCAGTTGGCGTTGCTGTGTGGAGTTTGCATGTTCTCCCCGTGTTGGCGTGGGTTTCCTCTGGGTGCTCTGGTTACCCTCACATTCCGCTGCCGGGAAACACAGACACGTGAAAGCGTCTGTTATATATGATTCATTTTCAGGGATTTAATTGACAAAACCGAGAGCTTTGTGTGTCGTCAGGATGAGATCCAATGTGTTTATGTGTGTATCCCTTCATTGTCTTTGTCTGTCAGTCATCATGAGTCATGAGACACTTTAACAGTGTTATCAGACCGATGAAGACCATCTGTCAGCACACACACACACACACACACACACACACACACACTGCATGGCTAATCCGTCACCCTGATGTGTCTGACCTGTGTGTTTAGGCAGATTTTCTCCTTTTGAGAGATTAGGCAGACCAGACCCTTTGGAATGTGTGTGTGCATGCACGTGTGTGTGTGTGTGTGTGGGTTTGAGCCCCCTGGGTTTGTGTTTTGATGTTAATGATGACTTTTAAATGTCAGAGCCGGCCAGGTGTCAGGGTGAGGAAAAGCTTTGGTTTATAATGACCCTACAGACCCCAAACACACACTCACACACACCTTACCTTGACACACATTTTTTTATTAAATAATATATTATATTTCATGTGGGTCAAAGACGAGCTGTCCTATTTTAGTGTTTGCATCGAATTAAATTTACAAAAGTGATTTTATACAGTTGGAAAGTGTAAAGTGCCTACTTTAAAGGAATAGTTCACTTAACTATCATTATTTACTCGCCCTTTATTTGTTCAAAACCTGTGTGCTTTCATTTCTTCTGTTGAACACACACACACACACACACACTCACACTTACATGACTGTAAAGGTGAGCATACATCTAATCTCAGTGTTATACTGCGTTCACACCAGACGTGGAACGTGCGGATAAATCGCACTATTCACGCGTAAATAGACGCGTGAACATTTGAGTTTACTCGCTCCATTCACGCGTCAAAATCCACTTCATCCGTCATGGGCAGGGCTTCTGTCTGCCCGGTGACTGTAGCTTCGTGCCGCACCATTCGCTTGTATCGTGCCATTCGCGCAATTCCCGTCATTTTCACATATCGCACCGCAGGATGTCTATTCAAGGCTTTGCATTGACTTAACATGTAAATCACTCGCGCTTGATGCTTCTTCCGCATCTGGTGTGAACGCAGCATTATGCCGTGTTCACACCAGACACGGAACGTATGGATAAATCGCGCTATTCACGCATAAATAGACGCGTGAACATTTGAGTTTACTCGATCCATCCGCGTGTCAAAATCCACTTCATTCGCGCGTCAAATCCGCTTCAGAACAGACGCGGATTCGCGTCATGGACAGGGCTTCTGTCTGCCCGGTGACTGTAGCTTCATGCCGCACCATTCGCGTGTATCGTGCCATTCGCACAATTTACTTCATTCGCGTGTATCGTGCCGCAGGATGTCTATTCGTGCCTTTGCATTGACTTAACATGTAAATCACTCACGCTTGATGCTTCTTCCGTATCTGGTGTGAACGCAGCATGCTGTATTCACACCAGACGTGGAACGCGCGGATAAATCACGCTATTCACGCGTAAATAGACGCGTGAACATTTGAGTTTACTCGCTCCATTCGCGCGTCAAAATCTACTTCATTCACACGTCAAAATCCACTTCATCCGTCATGGGCAGGGCTTCTGTCTGCCCGGTGACTGTAGCTTCATGCCGCACCATTCGCTTGTATCGTGCCATTCGCTCAATTCGCGTCATTTGCACATATCGCACCGCAGGATGTCTATTCAAGGCTTTGCATCAACTTAACATGTAAATCACTCGCGCTTGATGCTTCTTCTGCATCTGGTGTGAACGCAGCATTGTGCCGTGTTCACACCAGACGAGGAATGTATGAATAAATCGCGCTATTCACGCATAAATAGACGCGTGAACATTTGAGTTTACTCGATCCATTCACACGTCAAAATCCACTTCATTCGCGGGTCAAATTCGCTTCAGAACAGACTTGGATTTGCGTCTTTGACAGGGCTTCTGTCTGCCCGGTGACTGTAGCTTCATGCCGCACCATTCGCGTGTATCGTGCTATTCGCACAATTTGCGTCATTCGCGCGTATCATGCCGCAGGATGTCTATTCGTGCCTTTGCATTGACTTAACATGTAAATCACTCGCGCTTGACGCTTCTTCTGTATCTGGTGTGAACGCAGCATGCTGTATTCACACCAGACGTGGAACGCGCGGATAAATCACGGTATTCACGCGTAAATAGACGTGTGAACATTTGAGTTTACTCGCTCCATTTGCGCGTCAAATTCCACTTCATTCACACGTCAAAATCCACTTCATCCGTCATGAGCAGGGCTTCTGTCTGCCCGGTGACTGTAGCTTCGTGCCGCACCATTCGCTTGTATCGTGCCATTCGCTCAATTCGCGTCATTTGCACATATCGCGCCGCAGGATGTCTATTCGCTGCTTTGCATTGACTTAACATGTAAATCACTTGCGCTTGACGCTTCTTCCGCATCTGGTGTGTTCCAGACGCTGCGTTCAAACCAGATGCAAAATGCGCGGATAAATCACGCTATTCACGTGTAAATAGACGCGTGAAAATTTGAGTGTACTTGATCCATTCGCGCATCAAAATCCATCAAAATGGATGCATTCAGCGGGTGCTTCTGACTGAGCCGAGCCCAGTTTGATGAACTGTTGTCGGTGTAGGCAGGAGGATTTTCCCCCAGGACACCAACAACGGCGCTACGTCATGATCACGTCCCCACAAGAGCAAGCTCCTAATTGGTTAATGCGGCGCGAATGTCCGCAGAAGTTCAGATTTTTGAGCAATTTGCGTGTTAAGAGTGTCAAACGTGCATAACGCTCAATTCGCACTGCGCCATTTGTGCGTATCCCGCCGCAGGATGTCTCTTCGCGCCATTACATTTGCTTGACATGTAAATCACCCGCGCTTGACGCTTCTTCCATGTCTGGTGTGAACGCAGCATTATGATCACCAGCGATCTAGCGGCTGCAGATTTCTGGGAAACACGCAATTCGCTGGTAAACTACAAATCCGCCACATTATGGACTACAACTTCATACATGCACTTAGCACACACACAGCTGTTCCGCTTTCGGTTGATTACACACACACAGACCAAAGATCATCAAAGACTGATAACACAGACTATTTAAGCTGCACGCACAGACACCTCGCGACTGAGTCTTGCTATATTGTAATGTTTTCATGTCTGAGTATCTTCCTGTCTAGTCTTCCGTGCTCCGAGCCTCGCCTTTGTTCTTCCGTGTATTGATCCTTAGCCGCATAGCCTGACCCTTTACCTACTTGACTACGAGTTTGGATAACCCTTATTGTACAGTTTTGCACCTGTTATGATCTCCGCCTGTATGGCTATCCTGCTAAATAAATGCTGCATTTCGGATCCGCTATTACGGCGTTCATCATCGCCAATCCACAAATGTTCCACAACATTGATAACCATACCTGTCAACCCTCCTGTTTTTCCCGGGATTCTCCCATATGTTACAGTTCTATCCCGCTATCATCCCATAAAGGTATTTTCCTGTATTTCTCCCGTATTTTCAGTCTTTCTGTGAAGGGTGGCAATAAACATTAAAGAGCTGATCGTCTCTATACGCAACCCATACCGCCAAACCACCAGGGGCCGCCCTTTGCTTTTAAATGTGAGTCTGTTCTGTGCTTTCGCTTTGTTTAGGTATGAAAACACTTTGAAATGAATATAAAAATGGCGGGATTCCCTTTCCTTTTATTACAGGTGCCGTCTCCCCTTCATATGCAATCCTCAGTACAGTCATATAGCGGTGCGTGACTGTCAGCTGACGCGCTCCATAGTAATAAATAGAGGCTGATTCCCAAACAGATTCTGTACACGTGATTTGAAGCGGAGTGAAAGTCTGGGTTTTGGGTGCGTGTTTAAACAGACATACACACATAATTAATCATAATAACATCTAAAGATGTTGATCTTGGTGTTTTTTTTTTTCAAACACAACTAATTTTGTCCTAAATGAGCATAGAAAGTTAGGAAAGCAGTCGAATGCTTTTATTTTAACGTTAGATGTGTGCATTTTTAAAGTGACACCTGTTAATTAATGTAATCAAACGAAAGAAATCTAAATAAATGAGAGATTTATTCGTCGCTCTTTAATCAGAATGTGTCAGTTATAAAGTGAAGAAACGGCTAATGAGATTTGATAGCTTGATTGTATTTCATTATAACAGCTATTAAATTTAAATAGCTGAACTGTTTGCTAATGTATTCGCTGCCAATGTATACTATTGATTTTTTCTTTTGTAAATAATAATAATAAACCATATTACTGACCATTTAACTGTTTATTTACAATGAAACAGCTCCAAATCAACATATTTAGTAATTTGGGGATTTGGCGAATCCCTTATTATGGTGGGCATATCCCTTATTTTCACATCCCAATGTTGACAGGTATGGTGATAACAAGAGCATCTACTGTATTTCTCTTCCAGAATACTGTACGTTTCTTGTTGTTTACACTGGTTTTGCCAGTGATCAAACCTTTTTTTTGTGTGCACCAGCTGTGGCTTCAGCCAGATGATCTAAAGCTCAGATCTAATTGGAAGGCCCGTTTCATCATGTGGTGGAAAAAACTACACGGTCCAAAACAAAAACAACACAAACCATCATGTTGTGTGTGTTGTGGAAGGCCAAAGCTGCCATGTTTTGCTTTGCTGTGATTATTTTTTTTTATAGCGATGTGGAAATGATTTCATCAGATGACTTGAATAGCTCTATTTAAAAACAATACATTTGAATTTCCATTTAAAAAAATGATTGCTGTGATTTTATAAGTGAGTGCATTTGGGGTGTAGAGGAAATACTGCATATGGGCACGTTGTGATTTTGATGCTAAAATTATACACTACCTGACACAAGTCTTGTCGCCTATCCAAGTTTTAGGAGCAGCATAATAACTTGACTTCTAGTTGATCATTTGGTATCAGAAGTGGCTTATATGAAAGGCAAAGGCCTCTAGATGACGCTGATTTGAGCACAATAAAATATGATCATGTCTTGATGTTGAATGATTTCATTAGGACAGTAAGGTCTGACTTTGCTCAGACTAAAGTCTCATCACTGAACCTTCAATAATGTCCAGTATAGAATATAAAGTCATGCTGCAGTGGAAACAGAATGAATATTGTGTCTGACTCCATCATGAGCTTGGAGGACTGCATCATACATCTCTGAATGACTCAAATCACGCATTAATAAAGTCATCTGGAATGGCAAAGAAAGCCATTTTTGCAGGACTCCCAGAGTTCATCAAGATTCCTTCATCAACTCCTCCATCTTACCCCAGACATGCTCAATAATGTTCACCTCTGGTGACTGGGCTGGCCAATCCTGGAGCACCTTCACCTTCTCTGCTTTCAGGAGCTTTGATGTGGAGGCTGAAGTATGAGAAGGAGCGCTACCCTGCTGGAGAATTGTCCCTCTCCTGTGGTTTGTAATGTAATGGGCAGCACAAATGTCTTGACACCTCAGGCTGTTGATGTTGCAGATCTCTCGCACGCCCCCATACTGAATGGAACCCCAAACCATGATTTTTTCTTCACCAAACTTGACTGATTTCTCTGAGAATCGTGGGTCCACGAGGGTTCCAGTAGGCCTTCAGCAGTATTGGTGATGATTGGGATGCAGATCAACAGATGATTCAGCAGAAAGATCTGCCTTCTGACACTTTTCAATGATCAACTAGAGGTTGAGTTATTAATTGCTGCTCTTATAACTGAGATTCACCACAAGACTTCTGTCAGGTAGTGCACATTGTACAACCCAAGTGTGAAGCTCAGTCAGTTTGTTTGTGAGTATTTGTGTGTGTGTGTGTGTTTGTGTGTGTACTCTGAAGTGACAATAAACAGGATGGCAGAAGGGTGTATGTATGTGAGTGTATTTGTTGAGTAAGTGTGAGTGGGGGTTCGGTGAGTGTGTTGGATGTTTATGGGCACGTATTTGTTGCATGTGTGTGTGTGTGTGTGTGTGTGTGTGTCTGTGTGTGTGTGTGTTCTGAAATGAAAGTAGTCAGGAGGGCAAAGGCATGTGTGTGTTGTCGAGCGTGTTTTTGTTCGTGTGTGTGTGTTGAGTGTGATCATGTCAGTGTGTGTGCTGAGTGTGTCTGTGTGTTCTGAAGTGACAGTAAACAGGATGGCCGAAGTGTGTGTGTGTACGTGTGTTTACATGTGTGTGTGTGTGTGTGTGTGTGTGTGTGTGTGTGTGTTTGTGTGTGTGTGTGTGTGTGTGTGTGTGTGTAAGTGTGTTTGTCTGTCTGTGTGTCGAGTGTGTATTTTGTGTGTGTGTCTGTCTGTCTGTCTGTGTGTTGAGTGTGTGTGTGTGTGTGTGTGTGTGTGTGTGTGTGTGTGTGTGTGTGTTGAGTGTATGTGTGTGTTGAGTGTGTCTGTGTGTGTTCTGAAGTGAAAGTAAACAGGATGGCAGTCTGTCTATCTGTGTGTGTTGTGTGTGTGTGTGTGTGTGTGTGTGTCTGTTTGAGCTCTGCTGTGTGGTGTCTCATAGTTAATGATCTGCTCTCAGTAGGCGAGTGTTTGTTCACGTGAGTGTGTGAACAGTCTCACTGCACTTAAACACAGAATTCACACAGAAGGTGTTGTGCGGAAGCTGGAAGCCAATTAAAATCAAAGCCAATGAGGCGCGATGGACAGTGAGCGCTGGATCCGCTTCTGACATCACCCTGCATGACTTATATCCGCTTGTGCATGAGCGCTCTTGCTTATTTCCACACTTCTGTCATGAGTTCACATTATTATCCCTTCAGATTATTCTATGACATCCTGCTTTGGCGTATTACAGTACATGCAAAAAACTAAATGTTTCAGTAAAGCCGAAATGATTAATCATATTATTTATTTGTGCAATTACTGTACTGTATGCAATACTTTAAAGGGGACTGTTATGCAAAAATCACTTTTATAAGAGGTTTAAGGTTTAAAAAGTCTTTGAACCCTGCTGAAAAATCCAGCTTAAACCAGCCTAAGCTCCAGGCTGGTTTCCAGCCATTTCCAGCCTGGTCAGGCTGGGAGTTGACCAGCTTAACCAGCCAAAACCAGCTATGTCCAGCTTAAACCAGGCTGGTCAATCTGGTTTTAGCTGGTTTAAGCTGGTCATTTTCCAGCCTTACCTGCTAAGACCAGGTTGGAAATGGCTGAAAAGGAGCCTGAAAATTTCCAAAACCTCTCTAAAACCAGCTTAGTTTTTTTCAGCAGGTAATATAGTCTCAGGGTTTGAAATTAACTTTTGTACTTGGTAGGACCAGTGCTCCCAACTTAAAAAAATGTAGAAGCACCATAAAACATTTACAGGGCTCGAAATTGTGACCGTTTTGGTCGCATATGCGCTCGACATTTTATCAGGCTGGAAAATGACCAGCCTAAACCAGCTAAAACCAGCTTGACCAGCCTGGTTTAAGCTGGACATAGATGGTTTTGGCTGGTTAAGCTGGTTTTAGCTGGTCAACTCCCAGCCTGACCAGCTAAGACGAGGCTGGAAATGGCTGGAAACCAGCCTGAAAATGGCCAAAACCCCTCTAAACCAGGCTGGTCGACCAGCTAAAACCAGCCAACCATCTTAGGCTGGTTTAAGCTGTTTTTTTTTAGCAGGGAATATAATATCAGGGCTCGAAATTAACTTTTTTACTTGGTCGGACTGGTGCTCCCAACTTAAAAAAATGTAGGAACACCATAAAACATTTACAGGGCTCAAAATTGTGACCGTTTTGGTCGCATATGCGCTCCAAAAGTTATGCAAAATATATTTGGGAGCATTTGTGCGAGTGCATGAAACTGATGTTATGCGACCAGTTTTCACAGCAAAATGTTCACCATGTGCGGAATTAGGAGGCATTCACGCATTAAGCATCTTTGCACCTAAAAACACCAAACGCAGCGCTCAGGAATGGTTTAAAACAGTTGACATGTCAACTTACTGCAGTAAACAGCCCGCAATGCTTGCCCCGCCTTCAAGCTCTTCTTATTGGCCCACTGGAGAACGCAAATTGATTGGTTAATATCAGCTGTCAATCACTCAGTTCGGATGAGAGGGAGCTACAGCCGCGAAAATGTAATGGTCTGGATACGAGAGAATAAAGACAACACTGACAGATTTAGTTTTAGAAACCACCTAAAGTTACAAATAATGACACATCTGATTAGCAATCATGTAATGAACGTCAATCCAGCATTTACACTCTTCTAAGAGTGGATAAAAGACATCAAGTGTTTAAAGTACACAATGAAAATGACTAAAGCATTCACCGTAAAACCTGTGGGACGGAGTTTTCAGGTAACAGTGTTTGCCACTGAATCTACACATTTTAAGCAGGAGATATTCTAACTTTATTTAATCCTTCATTTAATCGTCACAATGCTGTCAGTCGTCTAACTGTCGTTTAGTGATGCTGTCAGTCCATCACTAAAGAGCATGCATTCACTGAGATCAAACTAATATTGCAGCTCATGAAAAGACCGTTATTGCTATTAAGATGTCGTATGCAAATAATAAGTCACATGTCAATATCATCTGTGCAGTATCAGACAGCACCTGTGAGAACAGCACAGTTATTATTGTTAATTCAGTTCATCTCATTCATGTCAAGCAGCAAAATATAGCTCAAAGGGGCTAATAATATTGACCTTAAAACGGTTCTTAAAAAATTAAGAACTGCTTTTATTCTAGCCGAAATAAAACAAATAAGACTTTCTCCAGAAGAAAAAATATTATCAGATATACTGTGAACATTTCCTTGCTCTGTTAAACATCATTTGGGAAATATAAAAAAAAATAAATAAAATATCAAAGGGGGTGAATAATTCTGACTTCAACTGTATTTATATATTGAATAATTCTAGCAAGTCACATGTCAAAGGTCTTGTCTGTTTGTTCATAATTATGGTAATCTATTTAAGTTCTGATTATTTATTTGCAGATTTAATTCTGTTGAGTAATGTTTAATTATTTATTAAGTGACCACAATGGATTATTTGTACTGCATAACTTTCAATTTATCCCAAAAAATAAATAAATATTAAAATAGTGACACGTAGAAAGTAAGAAAGTTTGAAACTTTTCTGTCACAAAATATCATCCAGCGTCTACTGAGCGACAGCTTAATTTAGGCAAAATGTCCTTTCATTCTTTATTCTTAATGCGTGTGGATTGATTTATTTGTCTACGGAAAAATATGAACAGTGTGATACTCAGAATGTAATAAATATTCAGTACATGCTGTGGCGATAATGCATGATGGTCAGGATCAAAACACTTCAGATGATTGAAACCTATGGATTAACATCTATTTCGTAATGCAGAAGGTGCGATTTATACAAATCTTTTTAGATGGAGACTGAACAGAAAATCTCTGATATAAATCACACGATCTCCCTGTAAACAACTGATTTGCACATCATTTTGCGAGGGATACATTTACACAGAGCCTGTGATTTATCAGACAGATTGTAAAGTCTCATTCAGAAAGGCTAATGTTTTCCCACCTGCCGGAATCAGAGCATTCAATCACAGATACAAACATTGACATGAAATGATCACGAAGCAAACTTTTCTTTTTGTTTTATGTAGAAATACTCTTTTTGTCAAGTGAGAACAACGAGGGCAAATAAAACCTCACATGACTTTCTCCTATATTTAATTGAAAGTGCCTGCGCAAATGTCAAATGCCTCACCGTCTACTGTTCATGAGGCGATCATGCATGCACAAACCAGTCCAGGTTCATTGAAAATACGTGCCTCAGCTTAGATTTTTGTGAAATGTAAAATACGTTGCTCTGAGTACGTCATTGCACAATGATGACAAATCCACTAGATGGCGCTCTCTTACATTTTTTCAAATACGAAGTGTGTTAATTAGGGTATGTTTTATAGTGTGTTTCAGGTGACAAATTCATTAGATGGCACTGTTTGCATTGTTGCAAATCGCATATGTGTTACTTATGGTACGTTTTGTTGTGCGTTTCAAATCCACCAGAGTGCACTGTCTGCGTTTTTGCGAATGTGAAATATGTCACTGTTTTGATGTATGTTTATATACATCTTTCCTCAGCTTACATTTGTGTAAAGTGAAAAATGCATTGCTCTGAGTACATCATTACAGGTTTCAGATGACAAATCCACTTGATGGCGCTGTCTACATTTTTGCAAATCTGAAAAATGATACTTAGAATAAGTTTTGTTGCGTGTTTTAGATGATCAATTCACTAGATGGCGCTGTGTACACTTTTGCAAATATGAAATATGTTGCTTAGGGTATGTTTTGTTGTGCATTTCAGATGACAAATCTACTAGATGGCGATGTGTACATTTTTGTGAATCTAAAATGTGTTACTTAGAATACGTTTTGTTGTGCTTTTCAGATGACAAATCCACTAGATGGCACTATTTGCATTTTTTGCGAATCGCAAATATATTACTTATGGTACTTTTTATTGTACGTTTCAGATAACAAATCCACTAGATGGCGCTGTGTACACTTTTGTGAATCTAAAATGTGTTACTTAGAATACGTTTTGTTGTGCATTTCAGATGACAAATCCACTAGATGGCACTGTTTGCATTTTTTGTGAATCGCAAATATGTTCATTATGATGCGTTTTTTTGTACGTTTCAGATGTCAAATCCACTAGATGGCGCTATGTACACTTTTGTGAATCTGAAATATATTATTTAGAATAAGTTTTGTTGTGCGTTTCAGATGACAGATCCACTAGATAGTGCTGTCTACATTTTTGTGAATCTGAAATTGTTACGGGTACGTTATATTGTACGTTTCAGATGAAAAGTCTAGTAAAGAGAGCTGTCTATATTTTTGTAAATGTAAAATGTTATTTGGTACATTTCGTTTCCGTTTCAGGTTACAAATTCACTAGATGGCGCTGTCTACACTTTTATGAATCTGAAATATGTTATTTAGAATAAGTTTTGTTGTGCGTTTCAGATGACAAATCCACTGGATGGCGCTGTTTGCATTTTTGCGAATCGCAAGGGTTACTTATGGTACGTTTTGTTGTACGTTTCAGATGACAAATTCACTAGAGAGTGCTGTCTACATTTTTATGAATCTGAAATTGTTACGGGTACGTTATATTGTACGTTTCAGATAAAAAGTCTACTAGAGAGCGATGTCTATATTTTTGTGAATGTTATTTGGTACATTTCGTTTGCGTTTCAGATGACAAATCCACTAGAGAGTGCTGTTTACATTTTTGTGAATCTGAAATTGTTACGGGTACATTATATTGTACATTTCAGATGAAATATCTACTAGAGGGCGCTGTGTACATTTTTGTAAATGTAAAATATATGTTACTTGGTACATTTTGTGTGCGTTTCAGATGACAAATCCACTAGATGGCACTGTCTATATTTTTGGGAATGTGAAATATATCACTGGTTTGTTGAACGTTTCAGATGTTAAATCCACTAGATGGCGCTGTGTACATTTTTGCAAATCTGAAATATCTTACTTAGGGTATGTTTTGAGATAAATCCACTAGATGGCACTGTTTGCATTTGTGTGAATCGCAAATCTTTTATTTATGGTACATTTAGTTCTACGTTTTAGATGAGAAATCCACTAGATGGCGCTCTCTACATTTTTCTAAATCTGAAATATGTTGCTCAGGGTACGTTTTGTTGTACGCTTCAGATACATGTCCACTAGAAGACGGCACTTATTGCTCGGATCAGCTAGCAAACCACTGACTTATACCCTTCCCTAAACCCAACCAAGTGTTTTCAGAAGCAGACTTAAGAGAAAAGTGCACTGCGAACACATAGTTTTACCTTCATTTTACTTTGCTTTTATCTATCTATCTATCTATCTATCTATCTATCTATCTATCTATCTATCTATCTATCTATCTATCTATCTATCTATCTATCTATCTATCTATCTATCTATCTATCTATCTATCTATCTATCTATCTATCTATCTATCTATCTACCTACCTACCTACCTACCTACCCGTCCGTCCGTCCGTCCGTCCATCCACAATATCTATCTATCTATCTATCTATCTATC
>LR812525.1:87852813-87885313 GCA_903798195.1 Danio kyathit | reverse complement strand
TGTTGAAAGAAGTCTCATTTAAAGTGCAGTTTTTTTTTGATGAAAATATAATAAAAAACAGCAACAATTTTAAATATTTTTTACTATTAAAATGTATTATAACATATAGGGCTCTTTTTTAATGATATAGGTGCAAAGTCTAAAGCTCATGGCGCAAAAGCATTAAGGGCGTGTCTGAATCAATTTTTGCTATTTTCAGGATGGATAAATACGCTCTGCGCCTGGCGCATGGTCTAACAGGGCTGTGCTTATTCTCTTAATGAGTTCTGGGTGTGTTTTGAGCATAACGTGCATTAAACCAATCAGAGTCTCGTCTCACGTTCCCTTTAAGAGTCAGTTGCATCGCTCCATGGCGCATTTGCTATTTACATAAGTGTAAAAACTGAACGCTTCACTATTGAGAAAACAGTTAAACAGAGCATCTGCAGCGCGAGGATAAAGAACGAGCCTCCTCCATTCAGCCTCTTTACTTTACTTTTACTCTTTACTCCTTTACTTTGGTGGAGTAAGGAAACGGTGGAAACTCTCTCCACTGAACACATCCATTAGCCCACATATTTAATTTCCTTTGTTAAGCACAAAGATTTGTGTCTAAACTATTTCTAAATTCAGTTCTAATCTCCAGCAAAGCAATAATAATGAAGTGTGGTCAAACAGCTGAGTTATATCCAAACACACGTCCTGTTCTTATGCCCCATATGCTGATGCAGACGTCTCCAAAACCCCACAGGTGGACAAATCTACACTTGTGTTTATTAAAACAAATATAAATATGCAGAATATAAATAACACTGCTAATAATAATAACATTATACAGATGCAGATTGTCATGAATAAACTGAAAAAGCCCCCTGAGGTGAAGAAGGCATGGAGGCAGTGGTGTTTATATTGATGTAGAAAATAATCATGTTTGTATAATTTTAATCCTTTAATTGTTTTCATCTGTAAAGATATTTGTGTGTTGCTGTTCATCCTGTGTGTATTCAGCAGTGTGTAAGTGTTTGGAACTGCATAGGCGCATGACTAACATGCTCTGCGCTGGACTTTAGAGCAGCTTTTAGTTGGTCAATGGTCTATTTCAGTTCCTCAAAATAGCAACACACCAACAATGCGCCTTAACACACCTCCTTTATAGACCAGCACACCCACGAGGCCACAAAGATGCATAAATGGATTCACTATTTAAACAACGTGGCGCAAAACAGGAAAATTAGGGTTGTGCTGGTCTGAAAATAGCAACAAATTGCACCAAACATGGCTTGCGCCTTATAGCACCTGGTGTATAATAGGGCCCTAAATGTTTTCCAGTGATGGCATTCATTGTTTTACACTCATTACCTACTTCTATTTTATGTTTTATACTTAAATAAATAGACATTTTTGCCTGGCCAAGAATGAAATTCAAAAAATCAATATTAGATTTTATCAGATCACATTTTTTTATGTTGCATTGCATTTTGAAATTCATTTTAGACGTGTCGTGTGCGGTTTTATCATGTTTGTGCATTCATTTACAAATTGTGCTTTGATATCTTTGTACTTCTGAAGCATGTTTGTACTTCTTGCTACTTGTTTCAGAGTGTTTCTAGTTATTTGGCTTTTACTTTCTTACCCAGCCACTTCACATAGTATAATTACGATTTATAGTCCTTTAGATCAAAACGAAGATGCGTTAACCTTAATGTACAGTATATATACACAGATTAGATTTTCTTACGATCTACCCTTTTTTTATGTTGCTTTGAGTTTCGAAACTAATTTTAGAAGTGTCTAATGTGTTTGTTTTTTAGTTTTGTTTCTATGTTAAGTTATAAACTGGGCTAGTTATAAATCAAGCTATCCAGAAGCGTGTTTATATGCCTGCATGTGTGCAGTTTTGTTTCAATGTTTGTAGTTATTTGCCCACACTTTCCTACCCAGCAACTTCTTATAGAATAATTATGATTTATAGTTCTTTGGATCAAAAAAATATTTGTTTGGGGTCCTTTTCACACCACACTGATTATTATTTCCCAAAATGCAGTCATGTGACAAAATCCACATCACTTGTTAGCCAGATGTTATTGAACGTATTTCCTAAACTGCTTTTCGGCTGGTCAGAATTAACGTGCGGGACAGTGGCACACCCGCAAGTAAACAAACCGGCAGACACAAAATGTCGCTTTTGACTATGGAGCTACGACTGCGCTGGCTGATTGTATCCCTGCTCATAGTATACCATATAGTTTGTAAAACATCACTTTAGACAGACTATACATGCGGCTGGAAAACAATGTTTTAATGCATTGCAAATGGCGAAGGCGCAATGCAAGTCACTTCAGGAGGAGGCGTGAATTAATTTAGCTACTGCGACATGGTCATCTTCCGGAAATATTACCAACGATCCATCAGGTAATGTTTTCCCCCTCTCTTGCTGGTTAGAAATTATGGTAAAGCACTGTCAACAAATATTTTTCCTCCACATCCCATAAGATGGGACAACGCATTGGACTACGGTAGCTGGAAGGCACACTACTTTTTGCGGTTGGGTCTGTTTTACTTCGTTCTCACCACAAACGAACTGCTCCAGGATTTGTTTGAAAGCGTACCGAAACCACCTCTTCAAGGAGGTCTCGGTCCACTTTTTTGGTCTGCTTTTGGTGCGCACTCGAGTGCGACTGCTACGTTCACACCTGCCCAAACGAACCGCACCAAGAGGGAAAACGAACTCTAGTGCGATTCAACCAAACTAAATAAGGCAGGAGTGAAAACACCCTCAGAGACTTTTCCAAACATTTAATTTTTAATGTATATATACACAAACACAGATCAGATTTTCTTCAGATCTACCCTTTTTAATGTTGCATTGCATTTTGAAACTAATTTTAGAAGTGACTTGTGTCTTTTTTTCTAAGTGTGCTTCTTTATTCTTATTTCTAAGTGAGTTGTGGACTTTTATAAATTGTGCACTGATATCCATTATGAATGTTAAATCAAGCTATCTGGAAACACATTTATACTTCTGTTTCATGATGTTTTAGTTATTTGGCTTTCACTTTCTCATCCAGCATCTTCATTCATTCATTCATTCAATCATTTTCCTTCAGCTTAGGGTACTTTCACATATGTGGTTCGGTTCATTTGGTCCGGACCAAAGGCAACAAATGATACATTGTAGCATTTTTCTGCCGTTTTGGGTCCCTTTCACACCACACTGATTGCTTTGGTCCGAACCAGTTGAAACGAACCAAAATGCAGTCATGTGACAAAATCTACATCACTCACTGGCCAGATGTTATTGAACGTATTTCCTAAACTGCTTTTCAATTGGTCAGAATTCATGTGGAACTACCGCAAATAAACAAACCGGCAGACACACAATGTCGCTGCGCTGGCTGACGCAGTATCCCTGGTCATAGTATACTATGTAGTTTGTATGCATCACTTTAGACGAACTATACATTTCCAGAATGAAGGGCGGCTAGGGCTGGAAAACAATGTTTTAATGCATTGCAATCGGCGAAAGCATTAGGAGAAGGCGTGAAATAATTTAGCTAAACTGCGACATGGTCATCTTTCGGAAATATCACCAATGATCCATCAGGTAATGTCCCCCCCCCCTCTCTCTCTCTCTCTCTAAAACTGTTGGTAAAGCGCTGTCAACAAATATTTTTCCTCCAAACCCCATAAGATAGACAGCACATCGCACTACGGCAGCTGGATTAGTCCAAAAATGCGCAGTACTTTTTGCAGTTGGGTCTGTTTTAGTTTGGATCACGTTCTCACCACAAACGAACCGCTCCAGGGTTCGTTTGAAAGCGTACCGAGACCACCTCTTCAAGCAGGTCTCGGTACGTTTTTTTGGTGCGCTTTTGGTGCGCACTCGAGTGCGATTGCTACGTTCTCACCTGCCCAAACGAACCGCGCCAAGAGGGAAAACGAACTCTAGTGCGATTCAACCGAACTAAATAAGGCAGGTGTGAAAGCACCCTAAGATTCTATTTCAAAGGTCGTCACAGCAGAATGAACAGCCAACTATTCCAGCATATGTTTTACACAGTGGATGCCCTTCCAGCTGTAACCCAGTACTTGGACACACCCAAACACACTCATTTACACACACATTTAATATGGTCAATTTAGTTTAATCAATTCCCCCATAGCGCATGTGTTTGGACTGTGGAGTGGAAACCCACACCAACACAGGGAGAACATGCAAACTCCACACAGAAACTGACCCAACTGGGACTCGAACCAGCAACCTTCTTGCTGTAAGGTGGCAGTGCTAACCACTGAGCCACTGCGCCGCCTACCCAGCAACTTCTCATAGTATAATTATGATAGAAATCATCCCTTCCGGAGCAATCTGAGTTTAAGCATGCCATTCAGGAGCAAAGTGAAAGGTGATAAGATGTAGGATACCTTCACAATCCTCAGGTCCATGAATCAAGCCTTTAGGGAGTTTGAACCTGCAACCTTTGGATTAGCTCCTGCTGTGTGTGTGTGTGTGTGTGATACACTGATGCAGATTTGGCTTATTAAAGCCTGCTGTGCCGCTTTCTCTTTTCGCTCTTGGTTTTTTTCCCGACTCCCTCCCTATCATTTTCCTGAGTATTTCCAGCGTCTTGACACTCATCACAGAAGAGTCAGACAGAGCGGGATCAGAGCGTAGCGTGTCTGTAATTGCTCCTGTGTGTATTCTCGGTTCTGTTGCTGAAATAAATTAAAGCACGGCCAGATAACAAACAGGAGCTGTGTCCATCTAGCGCAGAACAATGGGCATTATTCTCCACACTAAACCTCCGACCTCACGCGTATAATCACGTTAGGTCAGGGGAATTTGAGTAATGTTGTAGTAGAGGCTCTGGTAGAGTTAGAGTAGCTGTTATAGATGTCTGAATTGATGTCTGGTTAAGTTACAATAGATAGAGTTTGATTAGCATGACGTAGAGGTTTAGGTATGTTACACATTAGGTCTGAAGGTAACACTTTAGTATGATGGTCTATTAGTTAATGTATGTACTGATATTAAATGAGTATAATCTTGTGATGCATTTATTAATCACAGTTCAACACGCGTACTAATGCATTATTAAAATCCAATATTGTGCTTGTGAACATTAGTTATAGAGCTCCTATTATGCATTATAAAAGGTCATATTTTGGTTTTGAGGTCTCCAACAACACGTTCATACACAGTATATCCGGAAAGTGTTGACAGCGCTTCACTTTTTCCAAATTTGTTTATGTTACAGCCTTATTCCAAAATGAATTAAATTTATTTATCTCCTCAACATTCTACACACAATCCCCCATAATGACAATGTGAAAAAAGAGTTTCTGAAATTGTTGCAAATTTATTAAAATAAAAAAGCTGATAAATCACATGTACATCAGTATTGACAGCCTTTGTCGTGAAGCTCTAAAGTGAGCTCAGGTTCATTCTGTTTCCACTGATCATTCTTGAGATGTTTCAGCAACTTCATTGGAGTTCACCTGTGGTCAATTCAGCTGATTGGACATGATTTGAAAAGGCATAACACCTGTCTATATAAGGGCCCAGGGTTGACAGTGCATGTCAAAGCACAAACCAAGCATGAAGACAAAGGAATTGTCTGTAGACCTCTGAGACAGGATTGTCTCCAGGCACAAGGCTGGGGAAGGTTACAGAAACATTTCTGCTGCTCTGAAAGTTCCAATGAGCACAGCGGCCTCCATCATCCGTAAGTGGAAGATGTTTGGAACCACCAGGACCCTTCCTAGAGCTGGCCGGCCATCTAAGCTGAGTGATCGGGGGAGAAGGGCCTTAGTCAGGGAGGTGATCAATAACCCGATGGTCACTCTGTCTGAGCTCCAACGTTCTTCTGTGGAGAGAGGAGAACCTTACAGAAGGACAATCATCTGTGCAGCAATCCACCAATCAGGCCTGTATGGTAGAGTGGCCAGACGGAAGACACTCCCCGCCTGGAATTTGCCAAAAGGCATCTGAAGGACTCTCAGACCATCAGAAACTAAACTCTCTGGTCTGATGAGACTCAAACTGAACTCTTTGGAGTGAACGCCAGGCGTTACGTTTGGAGAAAAGCAGGCAGCGCTCATCACCAGGCTAACACCATCCCTACAGTGAAGCATGGTGGGGGCAGCATCATGCTGTGGGGATGTTTTTCAGCAGCAGGAACTGGAAGACTAGTCAGGATAGAGGGAAAGATGAATGCAGCAATGTACAGAGACATCCTGAATGAAGACCTGCTTCAGAGTGCTCTTGACCTCAGACTGGGGCGACGGTTCATCTTCCAGCAGGACAATGACCCAAAGCACACCACCAAAATATCAATGGAGTGGCTTCACAACAATTCGGTGAATGTCCTTGAGTGGCCCAGCCAGAGCCCAGACCTAAATCCTATTGAACATCTCTGGAGAGATCTGAAAATGGCTGTACACCGTCGCTTCCCATACAACCTGATGGAGCTTGAGAAGTACTGCAAAGAGGAATGGGCAAAAATTCCCAAAGACAGGTGTGCCAAGCTTGTGGCATCATATTCAAAAAGACTTGAGGCTGTAATCGCTGCCAAAGGTGCATCAACAAAGTATCGAGCAAAGCCTGAGAATACTGATGTACATGGGATCTTTCAGGTGTTTTATTTTTAATAAATTTGCAACAATTTCAAAAACTCTTTTTTCACATTGTCAGTATGGGGGATTGTGTGTAGAATGTTGAGGATATAAATGAATTTAATCCATTTTGGAATAAGGCTGTAACATTAAAAACATGTGGAAAAAGTGAAGCGCTGTGAATACTTTCCGGATGCACTTTTCATGCAAGGTCAAAAACACTTTCACTGTCTTATGATATGCGTTTATTTTTACCCCAACGACTCTCATATGATTTGTTAATCATATATGATAGGCTAATCTGCGCTGATTGGTCCGAGGTAAGGTTCAAAGTGTTAGGTGGAGTTTCGTATAATGTCAGATAGAGTTTCAGTCCATTTCAATAGAATCCAAATGTCACAAGCTTCAATAAAATTTCAAGTTTCAGTCGAGGCTCATGTAGATTGCGTCATTTCACTTCGGTTCATGAATTCTCTCATGTTGTATCTGGGTACTTCTTGAATACTGTTTTTACAATACTTTGAATTTGAACATGCTACTCGCTCGCATACTCTTTTTAACATACTATATAGTAGGGAAGTATGCGATTTTGGACGCAGCCGAGTTTGTATTAGATGTATCAAATATATTTTTTGTAAGTGTGGTTTATTTATAAACTAATTTCGAGAGGATCACGTGCTTATGATCAACACGGCTGGCGCGTCATTAGCTCCGTAATCTGCCCTATTAGATGATTATGGACACATTATAAATAACCAGAGCTTTCACTCCAGTTATCTCCGTCTTGAAGTTCCCCCTCTTCCACCCCTACTTCCACCCTTTTTCTATAGGGCGACACGGCGGCCCAGTGGCTAGCACTGTTGCCTCACAACAAGAACGCCGCCGGTTCAACCTCCTATTGGGCCGGTTAGCGTTTCTGTGCAGAGTTTGCATGTCTCCCCGTGTTCGCGTGAGTTTCCCTCGGGTTCCCCGGTTTTCTCCCACCGTCCAAAAACAAACCCCAATCGACTAAACCAAATTATTACCTAAGACAACCTTAGTTTACACTTCTCACACGGCGACAAGCAGGGGAGTTCTCGAGACCTTCCTGAGCTCGAACTCCCCTCTCGCCCTTCTAACGGGAGGGAGCCCCGGACTCGAGGATATTACGAGCTCAGGGCTCTCTCCCGGGACAGCATGCCAATTACGCTTTATTGATCATCAGCTAAGTGTGAACTCTTGAAAAGTGTTTCACCTAAAATGTCAGTCAAATATGTTATGTAGAGTTTCAGTAGAGTCTAACAATATTTCTGTAGAATGCATCACATAGTTTCAGAGTGTGAAAGAGGTTTAGTGTAGTGTGTTATGTGGAGTAAAATGTCAGATAGAGTTTCAATAGAATCCAAATGTCACGAGTTTCAATAAAATGTCAAGATTCAGTCGAGACTCACGTAGGTTCATCAAAATGAGGATTGATTAAAGCGAGGAATCAATATTGTGGTGTTGAGGGGAATCCTGTAGCGTGCTGCTCTTGTGCGTCTCCCAGACTCATTACCATCCGCAGAGATGAGAGGAGGTAAAGCTCACCTCCAGAGAGACCAAACAAACTCAAACTCTTCCAAACCACTTACGCTTTAAGCTCATTAGAAAGACAAGAAGCAGACACACACACACACACACACACAGAGAGAGAGAGAGAGAGAGAGAGAGAGAGAGAGAGAGAGAGAGAGAGAGAGAGAGAGAGAGAGAGAGAATTGAATTTTTAGAAAACATTATTGTACATTAGCATTCAATTAGCATTAATAATTAATTAATTATATCATTGTATATTAATGTCAAACTATATATATATATACAGTTGAAGTCAGAATTATTAGCCCCCTTTTGATTTTTTTTTCTTTTTTAAATATTTCCCAAATGATGTTTAACAGAGCAAGGAAATGTTCACAGTATGTCTGATAATATTTTTTCTTCTGGAGAAAGTCTTACTTGTTTTATTTCGGCTAGAATAAAAGCAGTTTTTAATTTTTTTAAACCATTTTAAGGTCAATATTATTAGCCCCTTTAAGCTATATATTTTGTCTCGATAGTCTACAGAACAAACCATCGTTATACAATAACTTGCCTAATTACCCTAACCTGCCTAGTTACCCTAATTAACCTAGTTAAGCCTTTAAATGTCACTTTAAGCTGTATAGAAGTGTCTTGAAGAATATCTAGTCTAATATTATTTACTGTCATCATGGCAAAGATAAAATAAATCAGTTGTTAGAAATGGGTTATTAAAACTATTATGATTAGAAATGTGTTGAAAAAAATCTTCTTTTTGTTAAACAGAAATTGGGGAAAAAATAAACAAGGGGGCTAATAATTCAGAGGGGCTAATAATTCTGACTTCAACTGTGTGTGTGTATATATATATATATATATATATATATAACCCTACGCCTTCAAGCTAAAGAGAATTGGGACACCCCTACCTCTACACGGGAACGCGCAAAACGAGGGGTAGGAGTAAGGGGAAGGGCTAAGGGGTAAAATTGGGATTGGGCCTTACTGTCCTGCCCCCATACACACTCCATTACACACACCTCACACAAGCGCTCATTAGTTTTTTTGTTATTTGATGCAAAGATGATATACACACAGAAATACAGTTGAAGTCAGAATTATTTACCCCCCTGAATTATTAGCCCCCCTGTTTATTATTTCCCCAATTTCTGTTTAACAGAGAGCAGATTTCTTCAACACATTTCTAATCATAATAGTTTTAATAACTCATCTCTAATAACTGATTTATTTTATCTTTGTCATGATGACAGTAAATAATATTAGACTAGATATTCTTCAAGACACTTCTATACAGCTTAAAATGACATTTAAAGGCTTAACTAGGTTAATTAGGGTAACTAGGCAGGTTAGGGTAATTAGGCAAGTTATTGTATAATGATGGTTTGTTCTGTAGACTATTGAAAACAAATATAGCTTAAAGGGGCTAATAATATTGACCTTAAAAAAATAAAAACTGCTTTTATTCTAGCCGAAATAAAACAAATAAGACTTTCTCCAGAAGAAAAAATATTATCAGACAAACTGTGAAAATTTCCTTGCTCTGTTAAACATCATTTGGGAAATATGGAAAAAAAATCAAAGGGTGGCGAATAATTCTGTATATATAAATGTGCATACATTTAAAAAAAATAAATCTAAACACTAAAAACTTTCAAGCATTTAAGATGCTGATGAGTGTTAAACGCATCATACCAGTCTTGTGAAAGGGTCTAATGTCCAACACTTTAGATCACATTTCCAGTGTTTATACTAAACCACATTCAAAAGCAACACGAATATGGTAAAATGAGTAAGTATGATTGGCTGACATCTGACATCTGTGTGAGATTATCAATGTTTGTGCTGAGTTTTCTTTTTGTCTGTGGCAGTGTGTGTGTGTGTGTGTGTGTGTGTGTGTGTGTGTGTGTGTGTGTGTGTGTGACTGGCAGAAGCTCACAGCTCACGTAATCTGATCGTTCAATTCGGAAGCGCAACTCTTCATTGTGTGCAATTCTGCCCTCGTGGGAATAGATCTGCCTTTTCCGGCCTGCAGGCCACCTGTCTGCTTAACGTTAACACACACACACACACACACAAACACATAAGCACACACATTTGCAAACACATCCATACACACATTACATACACATTACATTACACATATACACACACAGTCTCTCACACACGTCTCTTCCTCTCACACACACACACAGATAACATCAGCAGATATTTCTAGCATTATTTCCTTCTTTTCATTATGATAATGTTGATATGTGTTATAAAGAAGACGCCTTTTATTTTCGTTATTTCTTTCTAGCTCAGATGAAGTTGAAGAAGCTGAAATATAAGAGCTGCAGCACTGTCAGAACACACACAACTCTGGCAGACTGTTAGATTCACACACAGCTGCTTGAGGTTTCATTGAGTGATTCTTCACACTTTAGAAGCTGCGCGCGCGCGCGTGTGTGTGTGCGTGTGTGTGTGCGTGTGTGTGTGTCTGTGTGTGTGCGTGTGTGCGTGTTTAATTCTACACTGAATTGCATCAGGTGTAAAGGTTCTTCAGAGAGTGAATGTTTGCTATGAATCATATCTCTGTGTCTCTACCTTGCCTTTTGCAATGAAAGCTTGTTGAGTTAAAAGAAAAACTGATTTAAGGGTGAAAAATATTCATCCCAAAATGACAATTCCGGCGTATTTGTATATGAAATATTCTATAAAGTAGGTCCTGAAACTTTTCCCCCATATTTGTAAACTAACTATGAACTGCAGGGTTTTTCTGTGGTCTTATTTTAGTGTAAATACTGTCTAGGGATGGGCGATATAGCCTAAAATCCATATTGCGATATACATCGCAGCCTCTTGCGATAACGATATATATTGCGATATATAAATTATAATAGAACCATTTCAGAACAGGTTACAGAGACCCTTAGGAAAGCCAAACTGCTATTTTATTTTAAGAAATAAAGAAACGTTGCATGTCATTTTGAGAACATTTATTGTGCAAAAGCAAAACTGTAATTAAGCAACACAATGTTGCAGATAAATAAACTAAATGTAGTGCCTTTTAGAAAGAAAGACTTTTCTTTTAAGTCCTTGGTTCCTAAATGCCAAGTTGCAGAGAACAAATAACTGGTGTCTTTTTAGTTAAGGAACTTACACTGTACTGAAAATACTTCCAGTATTAAATTAGTCAAATAAAATTGTGTATTGCAGATACTTTAAATAAAAACATATTTCTAACCTGCAGCCTAAGGTAACGCATTTGGTTTTAAACATTTTGTTCTCCTAATGAATTTAAAACTGGTGTCTTGATCTGCTCTTTCTCTCTCTCCCTCTGCTGTTGTGTTGGTGCTGCTGAGAGATTGAGACGCACCAGACAAAGTTTGCTTATAAAGTAATGCAAAAATGAATACAATTAATATCGAAAGTGAAAGCAGATTCTCGGACATGTCCGGGGAAAAGAGAATGTATTGTCACCCCAAATAATGAGCTGGATCAGTCTATTTAGTCTTCGCGCTCCTCTTAAAGCTGCTACCAAAGTCAGAACAACAGTTCTGTATCCAGCGCGTTACAGCGCGTCTCTGTGGGTCTGCATGCAGAGCATGTGAGTCTGTTGCAGAGTGTTCTCAGTTTCTCGCGAACACAGAACCGGGCCGCCCCAATAATATATCGGCCGCCCAGGTAAAATCTGTGTGGGAGGCGCTGATGTTCACTAGACACTAGACAAGCCATGATATGCCATGCATGAGGCTCGCAAGTTGTGCGACACGCCGCCATTTGGTGCCATGCGTTGCTTAGTGCTGTTGTTGAGAGCGTCAGCATGTGCTACAGTCACAATAGATTTCCAACGTAATACACCATACGTTAGTGTGAAGAGCATGTTGTTTTACCGTGGCCGAGTGAATTAAGTCATTAATCGAGCTTATTAAAAAAGAAAATTGCACATGTGCGCCTAAATAAATTTTCCAGTTCGCACACGTCTATTTTTTTGTCGCAAATGCGAGCGAAATGGTCTCACTGTCGAGCCCTGTCCAAATAACAGATGTTGCACCAGTCTTTTTCAAGAGCTCCTCTGTTTCGCTGACGCTTTCAGCCATGTTTATTCAAGATGATGCGTTGCAGCCGGCTGCAGCTCGTTGCTCTTAATTTTGCGGGTAGATTGCGTCATCAAACATGCATTATCGCGATAGTGCAATAGAATTAGAATTTCTATCGTAGGCCAATTTTGTATCATTTATATAGCATATCGTTTATATCGCCCATTACTAATACTGTCATTATTATATGATTTTTTACATTTATTTTCTTTAAATATATTTTTGGTAACACTTTAGTTTCATGCTATTTACTACTAGCTTATTACCTGTCTATTATTAAGATATGAACTGTTCATTAGTAGTTATAAAGTATGATCTTATTCTGCATCCCTAATCCTACACAGAAATAAAGGTACAAAATTTGTCATGGGGGTGGTACCTTTTGAAAAGGTCAGTGGTGGAAAGAGTACTCAATAATCATACGTAAAAGTACCATTACTTGCCCAAAAATGTAGTGCAAGTAGTGAGTATTACACTGTAAAAAGCTGATGTGGATGTGTGTAAACGTACCATTCTGTAGTGCATTTAGTTATTGCCCAGCAGGTACACAACATCATAAGACGTTAATATTAGGTTAGATTTAGGTTGTGATGTCAGGTGACCAAAATTCAATGTCTAGCCAGTGTCTTAAGGACGTTATTTTGATGTCCAATAATGACGTCACATGACGTTGATATTTGGTTGTGTTAAAAAGTGACCAAAATCCAATGTCGAGCCAAACCAACGTCATGTTGATGTTAAATACTAACATTTATTCGTCCGTTATGGCAACATCTGATAGACGTCATAGTGGTAACGTCCACACAACATCAAGCTGTAACATCATTAGACGTTGATATTTGGTGGATTTTAGGTTGGACGTTGGACATTGACTTCGGCCTGACGTTGAGTTCTGACGTCAACCCGAATTTCATTTCCAAACATAGAGGCAGTCATATGTACACCCAAGGAGTGTTAAGTTAAACTCAAATTGAGTTAAACGTACACTGATTTTTTTGCTGTGTATTAATAAACAGCTAACTAGTCGTTTATTAAGCTAGTAGTGTTCGTTAATGGTTTGTAAATACCGTGAATTGTGACCTAAAGTGTTACCATATTTTTTAAATATATTTTAGGGGGTATTTTGTGTGTTTATTTTTTTTATTTTAATATGGCTATATTTTCCTTATTTATTATTATTTATTTATTCATAAATTTTCCTTGGGCTTAATACTATATTTATTAGGGGTCGCCACAGCCGAATGAACCACCAATTATTCCAGCATATATGTTTAACGCAGTGGATGCCCTTCCAGGTGCATTCCAGTACTAGGAAACACCCAAACACACTCATTCACACACACACACACACACACAGACACACACACACACACACACACACACACACACACACACACACACACACACACACACACACACACACACACACACACACACACACACACACACACACACACACACACACACACACGTACACTAAAGCCAATTTAGTTCCTCAATTCCCCTATAGCGCATGTGTTTGGACTGTGGGGGAAACCGGAGCACCTGGAGGAAACCCACACCAACACGAGGAGAACATGCAAACTCCACACAGAAATGCCAACTGACCCAGCCGAGGCTCGAACCAGTGACCTTCTTGCTGTGAGGTGACAGTGCTAACCATTGCACCACTGTGCTACCCATTATTTATTTATTTATTATTTATTATTCCTTAATAATTATTAATAGTAATATAATATAAAATAATATAATAATATAAATTAGATGTTATTAAAGTATTTTATTAATTAGATTTTATTAATATTATTGAATAATTAAATAAATAAGTAAATTCATTCATTTTCTTTTCGGCTTAGTCCCTTTATTAATTCGGGGTCGCCACAGCGGAATGAACCGCCAACTTATCCAGCATGTGTTTTACGCAGCGGATGCCCTTCCAGCCGCAACCCATCCCTGAGAAACATTCACACAGACTCATTCACACTCATACTGTACACTACGGACAATTTAGCCTACCCAATTCCCCTGTACCGCATGTCTTTGGACTGTGGGGGAAACCGGAGCACCCGGAGGAAACCCACGCGAACGCAGGGAGAACATGCAAACTCCACACAGAAACACCAACTGACCCCGCCGAGGCGCGAACCTGCGACCCAGCGACCTTCTTGCTGTGAGGCGACAGCACTACCTACTGCGCCACTGTGTCGCCTAAATAAGTAAATACGTAAATAAATAAATAAATAAGTAAATACATAAATAAATAAGTAAATAAATAAATAAATAAATAAATAAATAAATAAATAAGTAACTAAATAAATAAGTAAACACATAAATAAATAAGTAAATAAATAAATAAGTAAATAAATAAATAAATAAATAAATAAATAAATAAATAATAAGTAAATAAATGAAATAAATAAGTAAATAAATAAATAAATAGATAAATAAATAAGTAAATAAATAAATAAGTAAATAAATAAGTAAATAAGTAAATTAATGAAATAAATAAATAAATAAATAGACAAATAAGTAAATAAATAAATAAATAAGTAAATAAATAAATAAATAAATAAATAATAAGTAAATAAATGAAATAAATAAGTAAATAAATAAATAAATAGATAAATAAATAAGTAAATAAATAAATAAGTAAATAAATAAGTAAACAAGTAAATTAATGAAATAAATAAATAGATAAATAAGTAAATAAATACATAAGCAAATTAATTAATTAATTAATTAATTAATTAATTAAATCTTTAGTTGTATCAAATTAACATTTCTAGTCAACTCAACTTAAATCCAAAAATTTAACTGTTAAACTTTGTATAACTTTAAAAACAATACTAAATACGTAACTGATTGACTTATTAAAATAAGTTAAAGTAACATAAAAAATTAACATTTGTTGTCAGAACTTTTTGTCATATATATATATATAATTTTTTTTATAATGTGTGGTCACAGACAATGACAGTTAATTGCTAAACAGTGCAAAAAGGAAAAAGAAAAAAACAGGTTCCCATGATGTTTGTTTACATTTAAGTGTTCGTCAAACTTTCTGTTGTTATGCAGAAACATTAGATCCCTCAGCCTCAGCAGAAGAAGCAGATGTGGACACTTGAGAGTCTGAATGCATCAGAAAGCACTATAACACACCTCACACACACACACACACACACACACACACACACACACACACACACACTCAAAGTGTCAGATACTCGAGAGCGTACTTGTCTTTGAACACTTTTCATTCTGTCGTTCTCTATAGAAAACACAATCTGTCGCAGTCTGTGAGCTTCCAGATGTGCAAAATTACTGACACGTCTTCATTCCTGTAACAGATTTTCCACTGAAGCTACTCAGATGGCCGATTACATTTATTTTATGTCACAGGATTAAGATAACAAACATTCAATTGTTCTGATTGTGCACTTGTAGTGTGCTTTAAATCTTAAAGAGGACCTATTATTAAAAAATCACGTTTATAAGGGGTTTAAACACAGTTGTGTGGAAACAATATGTGAATATAACCAGTTTATAATAGTCAAAAAGTAGTAATTGTACTTGCTATAATCAGACTTGATTAAAACAGTCTGCAGAAACACTTTGATTGACATTCTTCCTTTGTACGTGTCATCAGGAAAGCCCCACCCACTAGTGATTATCTCTCCCTAGGACGTTAGTCTTGTTTTTGAATCTGCCACTATGCTGACACATAGGCATTTGTAGCTCCGCCCTCATCTGAAAAGAGCACTATCTAATTTGCATTTAAAGCGACAGTCACCAAAAGCCACAATAGTCTTGTTTTTGAATCTGCCACTATGCTGACACATAGGCATTTGTAGCTCCGCCCTCATCTGAAAAGAGCACCATCTCATTTGCATTTAAAGCGACAGTCACCAAAAGCCACAATAGTCTTGTTTTTGAATCTGCCACTATGCTGACACATAGGCATTTGTAGCTCCGCCCTCATCTGAAAAGAGCACCATCTCATTTGCATTTAAAGCGACAGTCACCAAAAGCCACATCAGTCTTGTTTTTGAATCTGCCACTATGCTGACACATAGGCATTTGTAGCTCCGCCCTCTTCTGAAAAGAGCACCATATCATTTGCATTTAAAGCGACAGTCACCAAAAGCCACAATAGTCTTGTTTTTGAATCTGCCACTATGCTGACACATAGGCATTTGTAGCTCCGCCCTCTTCTGAAAAGAGCACCATATCATTTGCATTTAAAGCGACAGTCACCAAAAGCTACAATTAGGATCAAAGCCTACAAGGGGGAGTTTCAAAGAGTTATTTGTGTGGTATTTTGACCTGAAACTTCACACACACACACACACACACACACACACACACACACACACACACACACACACACACACACACACACACACACACACACACACACAAACACACACTAGAGACATCAGAGACTTATTTTGATGCAAACATTTTTCTGCAAAACAAAACAGAATCTTTAGGCAATGATTCTTTATTTTCTGAAAAGCTTTTATTTCTGTTTTTGGTGCATGAGTGGATGATGGTGACACAAATACACTACATTTACATAGAATATGACCTCTTTAGAGTTATTCTTGGTTATGAAATCGCTGCTTCAAAAATAAAGATATTTAAAAAATGTATAAATAAATGGCACAGGATGTGAAGCTGGATTGAGTATCTGCACTGTCTTCATTATCCTACACACACACACACACACACACACACACACACACACACACACACACACACACACACACACACACACACACACACACACACACACACACACACACAGCATAGGTCGAGTGGAGTTTTATCCCTGCACAGAATAAACAAATCACTACAGCAATAAAAGCACTCAAATGTTGTGTGATTACCTCTGGAGTTTAAGCCCTATTCCCCGAGCACTCTCACACACACTCAGCCCATATCTTTATTTCATCCTGAGTGCCTGTAAAAGCTTTTTTTCCTATAGTTTTTCCTCCTCTTTAGATGTTCAGGCACGCAGCGTTAGAAAGCCTGTTGTTTTTTTTTCCAGGATTATTAGACTTTCAAGAAATGCCAGATTCCTTGAGTCTCTCATACACGCATTCATTTTTTATTTTTTATTTTTTTATTTTATTAGAATATGCAAAAAGGTACACAAATTGGGATCATACAAAGAAAATAAAACATAAAACAACAAAGAAAAACAAAAATAACAACAATACAGTCAGGTACTGTCAGTGTATATATGTGTGTGCGCATGTGTGTGTGTGTGCATGTAAAGGTAACATGGTGGACAGGTCAGAGTACATACATAAGGGACAATAACAGTCAATAAATAAAGCAAGTGTCATAGATATAAATAAACAAATAGAAAGAAACCAGTCAGTGGTAAAGAGTGGCAACAACGCTAGTAATGTATGATGGTAATGATGACAGTAAAGAGAAAGGACAACAGTAATAACTGACAACAACAACAATAATAAATCACAAGTACTACACCAACTGCTACTACAGAAATTTACTAATATTATAACTACTATTGCAGCTGCTACTACAGCCACAACCACTACTACTACTACGTCTACTACTACTAATACTACTACATCATCTACTACAACTGATATTACTACAACAACGTCTCCTACTACTACTACTGATACTACTACAGTAATCACTACTACTACAACATCTACATCAACAACATCTACTACTTCTGATACTACTACACAAACTACTACTACTACTACTGCTACTACTACTACACCAACACCTGTACTCCTTCTGATACCACTAAACCAACGACATCTACTACTACAGAAACTACTACAACTACTGCTTCAACAATCCCAACTATAAATACAACTGTTACTACTGCAATGACTACTGCTGCTACTACTACTACTCCTACTTCTACTATAACAAAACGACTACAGCAACCTGAATAATGACAAGGGTAGAAATACTTGTAATAATAATAATAATGAGGAGATAACGGGAGGACAAGTCAGAATAGTAATGATAGTAATGGTAACAAGAGTAAAAGTAATACTATTAATGATAATAGTGAGGAGGTGAGGGGAGGTTGGGAAATCAGGAAGAGGACCAAAAAATGATAATAATAAATAATAATAATAATAATAATAATAATAATAATAATAATTCCTTACATTTATATAGTGCTTTTCTAGACACTCAAAGCGCTTTACATATTGGGGGGAATCTCCTCATCCACCACCAGTGTGCAGCATCCACCTGGATGACGCGACGGCAGCCATTTTGCGCCAGACCGCACACCACCTGATTGGTGGAGAGGAGACAGAGGGATGAAGCCAATTATGATATGGGGAGGGTTCAAAGGCCATGATGGACAGAGGCCAGTGGGCAGATTTGGCCAGGATGCCGGGGTTAAACCCCTGCTCTTTTTCGAAGGACATCCTGGGATTTTTAATGACCACAGAGAGTCAGGACCTCGGTTTAACGTCTCATCCGAAAGACGGCGCTCACTGAGCAGTATAGAGTCCCCGTCACTATACTGGGGCATTAGGACCCACACAGACCACAGGTTGGGCGCCCTCTGCTGGCCTCACTAACACCACTTCCGGCAGCAACCTAGCTTTCCCATGTGGTCTCCCATCCAGGTACTGACCGGGCGCAGCCCTGCTTAGCTTCAGTGGGCGACCATGTGAGAGTTGAAGAGAGCTAGCTGCCGGCAGCAGTAAGTAGTAATAGTAAGTAGAAATAAAGGAACTAGGAGAAGGGGAAGAAAAAAAAAAACTGAAAAGGAAGGAAAAGAGTGGAAGAAAAGAAAAGTAGAAAAATAAAGTGCTGCAAACAAAACAATGAGAATAATAGGGAATTTTTTTTTTAACAATTTGATGAATTATTAATAGTAATTTAATGATAATAATAATAATAATAATAATAATAATAATAATAATAATAATAAAAGTTTGAGAGGTGGCATGCATTTGATGAAACTTTTTTGGGCAAATAATATTTCTGAATAATGCTTCTCATTTGACATTCACAGTGCTCATTTTTCACTGTTTATAATCATCAAGAACATGCTGAAGTTTGACTGCCGGAGGCCAAAATGTTGAGCTCGACCTGCTTTATTAAAACAGCTGTAATTTGTGAATTAATAAGGGATTTTGATGATATTTGGGAATTGATGTACAATACTACTTTCACAGTTTTTGGTGTCTAAAAGGGCTGTATTTCACTCACACATGAGTTTGTCCTATCAGTTCTTTCAAAACTTGTTTATGTGAATAATACAATTCTTTCGTCATTTAAATGACATTTAGATTTGATGTTCTTTGGTCAATAATGATCAAAACAGATCGTTTTTATTTCAAAGCAGCAGCTGTATGCTAAAAAATAGTCCTGGCTTGTTACGATAATCAATATATCCACTTATCGTGCAATACTTGGAGGTACTTGGAGATGACCTCAATTGTCTCTTTAAGGCAAGTCATTTCACTCTGCGGCCATCTTTGAAACGCCTCTCGGGCGGTATGCTCACGCATTCTGTCTGTATGGGGAAACGTCAAATTCTCCAAAACTTCTTGCCAAGCTTACGATTACATTTCATATTACGAACTGTTTATTTCTAAATTCTACTGTCATTTCTAAATGTTCGTATCACACAAAATCTGCAGAAACTCACGCCTGGTCCAAGCCCCTCCCCCCGGAGGATTGTGCGATCGCTGATTGGCTACTGTACTAGAAGGCAGGGCTTTATTCGCCATATTGACAGTTACACTTTTCCACATTCAAAATTGACATGTCTATTGTATTCTATGGTCTTTGCTACAACATACAATCACCGGCCACTTTATTAGGTACAGCTGTCCAGGTGCTCGTTAACGCTAATTTGTAATCACATGGCAGCAACTCAATGCATTTAGGCATGTAGACATGGTCAAGATGATCTGCTGCAGTTCAAAGCGAGCATCAGAATGGTGAAGAAAGGGGATTTAAGTGACTTTGAACGTGGCATGGTTGTTGGTGCCAGACGGGCTGCTCTGAGTATTTCAGAAACTGCTGATCTACTGAGATTTTCACGCACAACCATCTCTAGGGTTTACAGAGAATGGTCCGACAAAGAGGAAATATCCAGTGAGCGGCAGTTCTGTGGGCGCAAATGCCTTGTTGATGCCAGAGATCAGAGGAGAATGGCCAGACTGGTTCCAGCTAATAGAAAGGCAACAGTAACTCAAATAAGCACTCGTTACAACCGAGGTCTGCAGAAGAGCATCTCTGAACACACAACACGTCCAACCTTGAGGCGGATGGGCTACAGCAGCAGAAGACCACACCGGGTGCCACTCCTGTCAGCTAAGAACAGGAAACTGAGGCTACAATTCACACAGGCTCACCAAAACTGGACAAGAGAAGATTGGAGAAACGTTGCCTGGTCTGATGAGTCTCCATTTCTGCTGCCACATTCGGATGGTCGGCTCAGAATTTGGCCTCAACAACATGAAAGCATGGATCCATCCTGCCTTGTATCAGCGGTTCAGGCTGGTGGTGGTGGTGTAATGGTGTGGGGGAGATTTTCTTGGCACACTTTGGGTCTATTAGTACCAATTGAGCATTGTGTCAACGCCACAGCCTACCTGAGTATTGTTGCTGACCATGTCCATCCCTTTATGACCACAGTGACTCCATCTTCTGATGGCTACTTCCAGCAGGAAAACCCACCATGTCATAAAGCTCAAATCATCTCAGACTGGTTTCTTGAACATGACAATGAGTTCACTGTACTCAAATGGCCTCCACAGTCACCAGAGCTCAATCCAATAGAGCACCTTTGGGATGTGGTGGAACGGGAGATTGGCATCATGGATGTGCAGCCGACAAATCAGCAGCAACTGCGTGATGCTATCATGTCAATATGGAGCAAAATCTCTGAGGAATATTTCCAGTACCTTGTTGAATCTCTGCCACGAAGGATTAAGGCAGTTCTGAAGGCAAAAGTGGGTCCAACCCGGTACTAGTAAAGTGTACCTAATAAAGTGGCCGGTGAGTGTATTTCGCTCTCTTCTCTTTAGGAAAAAAAATCTAAATGTTTATTGGAACCACAAAGCATATTCATGCACACATATCTGCCTGTCACAGATATTATGTATTTCACAGTCGCTCCCAAACATGTTGTCACCTAGAGCAGGTTAATGACAACAGCAAACCACATTCACAGTGCATTTCATTACTATAATGTAACATATTTCCCAGTGACAAATTATTCAGCAGGAAATAACGCATGCCGACATACGGAGCACAAAGTACTTTCATTCAAGAACTCTCAGTATAAACACAATATCAAAGTACGTGAAATGCTCTGGAAGGCAGTAAAATGGCTTTATAGCGATGGAGAGCTTCTCGTCAAAATTGCCCTGCTCTCCGTGTAACAGTATGTTTCACTATGATGTCAGTCAGAGAGAGCAGTTGAAAGCCAAATGCGTCTCAATCACACACTTTTACACATTAAATGCACACAGTGATCCGAGTGAAGAACTCTTAATAGTCGCAGTAGTTCATTCCACTGGCTTTCATCCATCCTTACTAGAGTTTTACTGTCAGCGTCTACTCAAACCCGACTCTTTAATGTCCCTGTGCAAGGTGTTAATGCTCAGTGTGTGTAGCTTACTCTTTAATTAAGACATTTTAATTAATAGCTTATAATCTTCAGTCTTAACGATGACTGTCATATCAGCTTTATGACATATTTTGGACTTTTTATATTATGTCTTACGCTGTGTCCTAGCTACATGCGACATAAGCAATTTGGCTGTCTGCACTGAACACAACAGAAACATTTAAATAATAATATAGCCATTCATTTCAATAAATGTCAAGGCTTACAATCTAATTAATACATATTAAATCTATTATTAGAAGTGCATGATGGAGGCATCACGGTGGCACAGTGGGTAACACAATCGCCTCACAGCAATAGGGTCGCTGGTTTGAGACTCGGCTGGGTCAGTTGGCGTTTCTGTGTGGAGTTTGCATGTTCTCCCCTGTTGGTGTGGGTTTCCTCTGGGTGCTCCGATTTCCCCCACAAGTCCAAAGACATGCGCTATAGGGGAATTGGGTAAGCTAAAATTGTTTGTAGTGTGTGTGTGTGAATGAGAGTGTATGGATGTTTACTAGTGATATGTTGCAGCTGGAAGGGCATCCGCTGTGTAAAACATATGCTGGATAAGTTGGCGGTTCATTCCGCTGTGGCGACCCCTGATTTATAAAGGAACTAAGCCGAAAAGAAAATGAATGAATGAAGTACATGATGAGCACTGATGTTGTTGGTTTGCATTGTCACTGACTTTCATGTTTAAAACATTTACAAATCTGCCACTATGCTCACACACAGGCATTCATAGCTCCGCCCTCTTTTAAAAAGAGCACAATCCCATTTGAATTTAAAGCGACAGTCACCAAAACGCCAAGATTAGGATCAAAGCCTAAAAGGGGCAGCTTCAGAGAGTTATAAAACATTATTTGTGTGGTATTTTGAGCTGAAACACACACACGCACGCACACACACACACTCTAGGGCAAGGGTCACCAAACTTGTTCCTGGAGGGCCGGTGTCCTGAAGATTTTAGCTCCAACCCTAATCAAGCACACCTGAACAAGCTAATCAAGGTCTTACTAGGTGTACTTGAAACACCCAGGCAGGTGTGTTGAGGCAAGTTGGAGCTAAACTCAGAAGGGACACCGGCCCTCCAGGACCGAGATTGGTGACCCCTGCTCTAGGGACATCAGAGACTTAATTTACATAATAGGTCCCCTTTAATGTTCAGTTTGTGCAGCTTATTATATGATAGATGATTATGTTGATTCTTAATTATGGCTTTAAGTTATAATTTCACCCGTCTATGCTATATAGTCTTTGCCATAATTTGTATTTTTAATGTCATATATTCAACAAGCCAAACCTGCCCACTGGCCTCCTAACCATCCCCATATCATAATTGGCTTCATCACTCTGTCTCTGTTTGGCGCTGTGTCATTCAGGTGGATGCTGCACACTCAGGGCCAGATTAAGAACACATTGGGCCCTGGGGCTATACCAAATCCAAGGGCCCCCTAAATTTTTTTGTCCTCACAAAAGTATATATATATATATATTCATTTTCTTGTCGGCTTAGTCCCTTTATTAATCAGGGGTCGCCACAGCGGAATGAACCGCCAACTTATCCAGCACGATTTTACGCAGCGGATGCCCTTCCAGCCGCAACCCATCTCTGGGAAATATATATATAATTTGTTGTTGTTATTGTTATTGTTATTATAATAATTTACTAATTTATATTATCTAATATTCCCCCATTTGATTTATATTTGATTATTATATATATATTTTTTTTCTATTTTATTAAAACAGGCCTGCAAGTAGGCAATACAAAATGAAGTAATGACATAATCTGAACTTTAAAGTTCAAACAGGCTGCAAAAATCACCAAAACAAAAAAAAACATTTGCAATATTTCCTAAATTAGTGCTTTATAATAAACACTTTAAATAGGGGTTTTACCTTTAAAACGTTTCTTTAGAGCTTTAGCTGACCATGAATCCTTGATGATAGGATATCTTTAAAATCCATGCATATCCAAAATATTGTGGTCTGAGTTTCAGAAGACTAGCACTTTATTTTATTTTATTTATTTGTTTTTTTGCATCAGATTTATTGTCTGATGAAAGCCTGCGCCAATATTTCATTGCTCCATATTATTTCTGTCGTTTTCATAAAAGGGGCAAAATAAACATTCATAATAAAAGTTTGTTGTCCAATTGTTCATACGTCATACGCTAATTTGCATATTACTGACGTCATCACGTTCTATCTTTTCTGTTTGTTTAACAGCCTATGGTAAATAAATGGGGTATTTATATTTGCACTAAGCTTTATGTAAGCTTGTCAATTTAACTAAATGTATTGCTGTTTGAATACAGTATATCATTATAGATGAGTAGTGAATTTGCAGTAATCTCTCAGACGTAATATACTCAGACAAGTTCTGAAACTCTCACCTAAAACATCTCTGATTGTGAGCAATAAACGGTCAAATCAAATTGTTAAAATAAAGGAGAAGCAGATCAGTTTGACTGTACAAGGGAAATACCTTCACACTCCCGGTGCTAAATCATTTGCCGTCGGTACGCAGAGGGGTGATCTGCTGTCAGGCTGCAGGTTGGAGAGGACTGGGCCGCCTGTCAGTGCTCTGAGGCGGGGGAGGGGCCGGCGGCATCACCTGCAGCTCGTTGAGAAGAGTAGGTAGGGACGGTACAGTAATGGACAAACGACAGTCTATAAAAATCTCCAGTAACACACAAAAAAGTTGGTAGGTTTGTCGCTTTTTTGAAAATTTGTCGCTAGGGGGGTCTGAAAAGTCGCTAAGTTGGCAACACTGGCGCGAACTGAAGAGCGGGGAGCGGGAGGGGTGAGAGATTTGGGGAGATGGAGGCGCACGACCGGAAGAGCATGCGCACTAGCACCAGGTTTCAGCCCGGACTGTACCAAAATGCTGAGGAGCGGGGGGCGGATGGGGGGGGATTCCGGGAGACAGAACAATACGGGAGATGGGTCTGAAATCCGGGAGACTCCCGGGAAAAACGGGAGTGTTGGCAGGTTTGTTGTAAAGCATAACCGAGTGTATTTACTTGAAATACATACTCCTCAGTGATGGACATTTTGATAACTGCTTGGGTAGGCTATTTGATTTGTTCGCACACGGTCTCGGTTATATTGTGTGATGAAGATCATGCGGGTGCGCGCCGGTTTTTTGAGTCCAGCTGTAACAGCCGCACGGCTGAGTTCATTCAGTATGATTCCGCCTATCCCAGCTTCTGTTACATGTACAAGTTAATCATTGATGAAGACTATTTGTATTTTATTTTTTCTTCTATGACGAGCTTGGTTAGCCTACATTTGACTGGACGGTTCTTGCGGTAGTGCCAAAATAAGGGACTGTCCTGGGAAAATTAACACATCTGATCACCCTTATGGGTAACTAAGTGAAGTTTATGTGTAAACACATTTCGAGAGGATCACGTGCTTATGATTGTTCTCAGCTGTTCCAGCATTATCCCATTATCAATTATCCAATCAGACGACTCCTAACTCACTATAATTAACCAGAGTTTTCTTATCTCAATTTCTTCGTCTTGAAGAACCCCCTGACCCACCTCTATTTTCCCTCCTTTTTGATGGGCAACACAGCGGGGCAGCGACTAGCACTGTGGCCTCACAGCAAGAATGCTGCTGGTTTAAGTCCCTACTAAACCAGACGACATTTCTGTGTGGAGTTTTGGCTTGTTCTCCCCGTGCTCGCGTGGGTTTTTCCCGGGTTCCCCGGTTTCCTCCCACAGTTCCAAATAACACGCACCCTAAGTAAATTGAACACTCAAAATTAACACCATAGTCAAGCTCTAAGAAACACTCCTCTCCTCAGTCATCCATTTCCATCATTCAGCTAGAATAAGCCGGGGGAGTTTATCGAGATCTACCTGAGCTCAAACTCCCCTCTCGCCCTGCAAACGGGAGGGAGCCCAGGGCTCAAGGATCTTACAAGCTCAGGGCTCTCTCCCGGGACAGCATGCCAAACAAGCTTTCATTATCAATCATCAGCTAAGTGTGAACTCTTGAAAACAGGGCTATTTAATATTCTGATTGGGCTACAGCCACTCTGAGCCCCAGTTTAGCACCGGCATCACTGTTTTTTAACAGCAGCTAACCGAAAGGAATTCTTTACATTATCGACGAGAGAAAGCATAACGCAAAGAGGAGTTTCTCACATCATAGCGTAAATTAATTCATCAGCCAATCAAGGGCCCCCTTCTCCCGTGGGCTTTGGGGCTTCAGCCCCACCTAGCCCTTATGTTAATCCGGCCCTGTGCACACTGGTGGTGGATGAGGAGTTCCCCCAAAAAATATGTAAAGCGATTTGAGTGTATTTGTTTTGGTGCGTCTGTGTAGGTCACGTGTTATGACGCAGCTCAGCTGTTCTGATTAGACGGCCAGCTGAGCTTCATTACCTTGTCTATATCTGGGCAACGCTTGTTTGTTCATGTGTCTCTGTCTGTGCTCAGGACTGAGGAGCGGCTGCTGGACCCTGTTCGTCTTTCTGTTACCTGTCTTTCTACAGCCCTGTCTCCCTGTGACTATTCACATGATCCTTGTTTTGTTTATTCTGACGCTGTCAAATATATGTTTTACTTGCAATTGGATACCTCTCAGTATCCTTTATTAGTTGTGACAGCATATAGGCTTTAATTTTTGTATTTTACTTTGTAAAAAAATGCATATTTTATTAGGTAAGGGTGTGCTAAATTGACCAAAGATTGGGGTAAAGACATTTGTAATTTAAAATTCAATGTCTATATCAAATAAATGCTGTGGTTTTGAACACCGAGTGCTGAAATGAAGAAAAATATGAAGCAGCACTACTGTTTTCAACACCGATAATAATCAGAAACATTCTGAAGGACCACTGTAGACTGGAGAAATGATGATAAAACGTCAGAAAAATAAATTGCATTTTAAAACACATTCAAATGATAATAATATTTCTGAATATTTCAGTTTTTCCTCCATCTTTGATCAAATTAATGCAGGTTTGCTGAGCAGAAGAGCAACATTAAAAATATACATCACGGACACACTTGAACTATAATAAAACAGCCAGTTTTCATCATCCAGTCAATTCCCGATGAATGAAATCATGTGCTGTCCTACTTTTTTTCTTCTTCTTCTCTCATTTGAGAAATATTTGACATTATGAAAGTAAAATGGCTTGTGAATGGCAACTCAGACTGACTTTAATCATGCAGAGCATACGCTGAAGAGCTGGCGAAAGAGTGAAGCGCTGAAGTCAGATGGACAGAATCAGAGCACACACACACACATGCATGCATACACACATACACACACACACATGAATGATTCTAGCCTCTGTTTTCCAATTACAGCAGTGTTTCATCACTCTAAACAGTGGCTGTAGTTCTGTTCAAACTTCAGGCCTCATTATCGTCTTTCTGTCTCTTCATCTATTTTTCATGTAATTTAAGCCTCGTATATCTGCGTTACATTTTTATAGAAGTCATTTAGAAATTGTGCGTCACATTAACAGTTTGTAGAGGTCATCATGTTGAGTGTGTGTCTGCGGAAACAGGTTTAACATTATAACTAACCGTGAATTGATTACACTGATTATTTAATCAAACACTGTCAAATAGCTCCATATTCTATATCAATATTACTTGGGAAAATATTGACTTAAAAATTTGTGGGAACACTTTGAGCCCCCTTTACAATATACACTCGCCGGCCACTTTATTAGGTACACCTGTCCAACTGCTCGTTAACACAAATTTCTAATCAGCCAATCACATGGCAGCAACTCAGTGCATTTAGGCATGTAGACATGGTCAAGATGGGTTCAAAGCGAGCATCAGAATGGGGAAGAAAGGGGATTTAAGTGACTTTGAGTGTGGCATGGTTGTTGGTGCAAATCGGGCTGCTCTGAGTATTTCAGAAACTGCTGATCTACTGGGATTTTCACGCACAACCATCTCTAGGGTTTACAGAGAATGGTCCGACAAAGAGGAAATATCCAGTGAGCGGCAGTTCTGTGGGCGCAAATGTCTTGTTGATGCCAGAGGTCAGAGGAGAATGGCCAGACTGGTTCCAGCTGATAGAAAGGCAACAGTAACTCAAATAAGCACTCGTTACAACCGAGGTCTGCAGAAGAGCATCTCTGAACACACAACACGTCCAACCTTGAGGCGGATGGGCTACAGCAGCAGAAGACCACACCGGGTGCCACTCCTGTCAGCTAAGAACAGGAAACTGAGGCTACAATTCACACAGGCTCACCAAAACTGGACAAGAGAAGATTGGAGAAACGTTGCCTGGTCTGATGAGTCTCCATTTCTGCTGCCACATTGTGATGGTCGGCTCAGAATTTGGCATCAACAACATGAAAGCATGGATCCATCCTGCCTTGTATCAACGGTTCAGGCTGGTGGTGGTGTAATGGTGTGGGGGAGATTTTCTTGGCACACTTTGGGCCCATTAGAACTAATTGAGCATCGCGTCAACGCCACAGCCTACCTGAGTATTGTTGCTGACTATGTCCATCCCTTTATGACCACAGTGTCTCCATCTTCTGATGGCTACTTCCAGCAGGATAACGCACCATGTCATAAAGCGCCAATCATCTCAGACTGGTTTCTTAAACATGACAATGAGTTCACTGTACTCAAATGGTCTCCACAGTCACCAGTTCTCAATCCAATAGAGCACCTTTGGGATGTGGTGGAACAGGAGATTGGCATCATGGATGTGCAGCCGACAAATCTGCAGCAACTGTGTGATGCTATCATGTCAATATGGAGCAAAATCTCTGAGGAATATTTCCAGTAGCTTGTTGAATCTCTGCCATGAAGGATTAAGGCAGTTCTGAAGGCAAAAGGGGTCCAACCCGGTACTAGTAAGGTGTACCTAATATAGTGGCCGATGAGTGTAATTAAGCCATATGTTATGTAGCTTGTTTATTTTTTTATAATAAAATAAAATATATTATGCACAGAGTTTGTTTACTTAATAATTATAATGCAATGAGTTTACTCAATGTTTCTAAGTAAAGTGAATGAATGCACTTTAGTGCACTGTAAAAATGTATTAGTTGACCTAAAAAAAAAAAGAGTAAACTTGTTGCCTTATAATTATTAAGTAAACAAACTATGTGCATAATTATAAAAAACACTTAAGTCAATGGGTTTACTAACTTTTTAAAAGTAGCTCTACTAATACTAAAAGTCTTTGTTTTTATTATATATCCTGTCATGAGGGATTGCATGAAGTTATAGAGACACTCAGATGCACTCAAGTCATAATTATGATGATCAACATGTCAAATCTTGAATGTTTTAGTAGTCTGTGAACACCCGTCTGACACTGGGCTGAAACAAACAGTCTAATCTTGTCTGTCCAATCAAAAATAGTCCCCAAAATAATGGATTTAAATTATTTTGGAAAATAAATAGATAAAACTCCAAGCATAAAGGCATGCACCAGCTTATTTTAGCTCCACAAATACTAAAACTGTTTGTTTTTATTATTTATCCTGTCATGAGGGATTGCACGAAGTTGTTGGGACCCAATCAAGTCTCAGATGTACTCAAGTCAAAATTATGATGATCAACATGTCAAATCTTGCGTGTTTTAGTAGTCGGTGAACATCCGTCTGTCACTGGACTGAGAGAAACAGACTAATCTCATCTGTCCAATAAAGATGTGTGCTTCATGTCAGCGTAACTGACTCAATCTCTCTCTGCCTTTTATCCCTGTCCCTAATTGGCTGGTGGGAGTAGAAATATCCAAGCGTGTTTGATGTTCCCCATATTTTCGCATCCTCCGTTGCTTGTGTCTCCCTTCAGTGGAATCAAGTGGGCGTCCAGTTCCTCCCACAAACCCCTCGGTCCCTCTGGAGAGACTGCGATTATATCATCGCTCCGGGTTGGCAGGAATTTCACTCGGATGAAGCTGACGTGATTTATCGAGGTCGTGTTGTGTTCGGATGGAAAGTGACTGGTACGGCGCTAAAACTCTTGCAGGAAACATCTGGAAACATCTGTGTTTCATTGGTGGATTGAGGATTGATGGCCTGTGTGATTGGGTTGTCATATGAAGTTAAGCTGTTAGTGCGTTCACTTTTACTGCCGTGGTGTTTGGTTTAGTGGGATTTTTGTGTTTGTTTGCTTGTTTCTGTTACCATGAAATTAATATTTGCTCTTTATATTTTTATATCTAAGTAATTATTTTTAAAAAGATTTGTGCACTTTATTATTTTGTAAAAAAAACATTTACCCTCAAAATCTTTTATCAAACACCATAACCTGCTCCTTCCCTCGAAATAACATTTCTGGTCACATGGAATGCATTTAAGGCGGGGCTATCAGTCATTTAGGGCGGAGATATCAGTGTTAGGGCGGAGCTATCAGCACTTTATAGTGGGGCTATCTGTACTATAGGGAGGAGCTATGAGTGCTTTAGGGCGGAGATATCAGTGTTTTAGGGCGGAGCTATCAGCACTTTATAGTGAGGCTATCCGTACTATAGGGAGGAGCTATGAGTGCTTTAGGGCAAAGCTATCAGTACTTTAAGGCGGAGCTATAAGTGCTTTAGGGCAGGGCTATCAGTACTATAGGGCGGGGCTATCAGTGCTTTAGGGCGGAGCTATCAGTACTTTATGGTAGGGCTATCAGTACTATAGCGCGGGGCTATCAGTGCTTTAGGGCAGAGCTATCAGTACTTTATGGTGGGACTATCAGTACTATAGGGTGGGGCTATCAGTTCTATAAGGCGTGGCTATCAGTACTTTAGGGCAGAATTATCAGTGCTTTAGGGTGGAGCTATCAGTGCTTTAGGGTGGTACTATCAGTACTATAGGGTGGGGCTATCAGTTCTATAAGACGTGGCTATCAGCACTTTAGGGCAGAACTATCAGTGCTTTAGGGCAGAGCTATCGGTACTTTATGGTGGGACTGTCAGTAGGGTGGGGCTATCAGTACTTTTGGGTGGAGCTATCACTGCTTTAGGACAGAGCTATCAGTACTTTAGGGTGGGCCTATCAGTACATTAGTGTGGAGTTAACAGTACTTTAGTGCGGAGCTATCAGTACTTTATGGTGGCCTATCAGTACTATAGGGCGGGGCTACCTGTGCTTTAGGGCAAAGCTATTGGTACTTTAGGGCAGACCTATGAGTGCTTTAGGGCAGAGTTATCAGTACTTTTGAGCGAGGCTATCAGTACTTTAGGGCAGAGCTATCAGTTCTTTAGGGTGGAGCTATCAGTGCTTTAGGGTGGAACTATCAGTGCTTTAGGGCGGAGCTATCAGTGCTTTAGGGCGGAGCTATTACTCCTTTAGCTATCAGTACTTTAGGGTGGAGATATCAGTCCTTTAGGGCGGGGCTATCAGTGATTTAAGGGAGGGCTATGAGTTCTTTAACTGGTTGTATGTCATGATAGGGAAACAAGGACAATCTTAGCTTCGGTTTCATGGTGACTTTATATGGTAACACTTTATAATATGTTTCTTATATTAACATTAGTAAATATGAACACTTACAATCTGTCATAAAAGTTCAAAGGTCTTATGAATAGGGATTTTTTTCATGAGTATTTTAATGAGTTAAGGTTTGATAATTTTATGTTTAATTTGATGGATTGCTTGTTATATCTTTGTAATAATTTGTGACATATACTAGCAAGTTTTCCCTCCTCATTACTAAAATAAAATTGTATTTAATGTAACTGAGCTAACATAATCAAGCAGTAACGAGCAGTATTTTTATTAACTAACATTAACAAAAAAATACAAATTAATACCTCAATATCTGATGAATTGGTAATGGTTAGTTCATTTAAAAGTATCCTGTACTTCACACAATTTAATTTAAGTTTCTTGGTGAACTTTGATTTTAAAATACCCCACAATTCACTTGATTTATTATGGTTAAATGTAAAATTTTTGTTCGTCTCTTTAAATGCAAATGAGCTACTGCTCCCCCCGCCCCCTTCCCAGAAGCTTGTTCTTCTGGTCAAATCATCCAAAGAATGTGTTTTAAAGCCTTGCGTTTTAAACTCGTGATGTCTGTGTGCTGTGCGTGTGCATGTAAACCGTTCTGGAAGAAATCATGTGTGTATTACTATTACAGTGTCACTGATATTTATAAGGGCAACGCAGTGGCGCAGTAGGAACTGCTGTTGCCTCACAGCAAGAAAGTCGCTGGGTCGCAGGTTCGAACCTCGGCTAGGCTGGGTCAGTTGGCGTTTCTGTGTGGAGTTTGCATGTTCTTCCTGCGTTCGCGTGGGTTTCCTCCGGGTGCTCCGGTTTCCCCCACAGTCCAAAGACATGCAGTACAGGTGAATTGGGTAAGCTAAATTGTCCGTAGTGTATGAGTGTGAATGAGTGTGTGGATGTTCCCAGAGATGGGTTGCGGCTGGAAGGGCATCCGCTGCGTAAAATCGTGCTGGATAAGTTGGCGGTTCATTCCGCTGTGGCGACCCCGCAAGGGACAAAGCCGACAAGAAAATGAATGAATGAATGAATGATATTTATAATAACTCCTGCTAGAGTGACTTCATAACTCTGCAGATCAGCGAAGGTAAAAAAACACAACATGACCCCTTTGAGTGAATGCATTTTTATTCAATTAATTTCATTTATTTGCTTATAAAGCACACATAAACACAACAATTGTTGACC
>LR812525.1:87837813-87847813 GCA_903798195.1 Danio kyathit | reverse complement strand
CTTATCCAATATCCATTGGGAGGGTGCTATCGCTAATGGACCTGTCAGATGAACGCCGCTCACTTTAACGTTAGTTTTGCAGAATCACTGTGCTTATCAGTGGGTGACGAGCTGTTATAATACGCTGAAAGCATTATGTAAATAATGTGTATAATATGTAATCAATATAACGTATTTCTAAGACAACAACAAACTCTGTAGCACATCGGATGTCATTCCCTCGCTGTAAATGCTAGCGCTCCCAGTCTTTTTCTACATTGATGAGCCACCCAAGAATAAGCCAAATATATCAAAATCCAACATTAAATTGAATAAAAGCACCCAGCATTTATGCAGCGATTCACAATAGTGTGCTTTTGCTTGTCAGTGTCTGCATTTGAAATACTTCAAAAAGCAAAACACCTTAAACGCTTAAGACTTTGTTGGTTGCTATGATGCTCTACCCTGCTGAAAAATCCAGCTTAAACCAGCCTAAGCTGGTTGGCTGGTTTTAGCTGGTCGACCAGCCTGGTTTTAGAGGGGTTTTGGCCATTTCCAGGCTGGTTTCCAGCCATTTCCAGCCTGGTCTTAGCTGGTCAGGCTGGGAGTTGACCAGCTAAAACCAGCTTGACCAGCCAAAACCAGCTATGTCCAGCTTAAACCAGGCTGGTCAAGCTGGTTTTAGCTGGTTTAAGCTGGTCATTTTCCAGCCTGACCAGCTAAGACCAGGCTGGAAATGGCTGGAAACCAGCCTGGAAATGGCCAAAACCCCTCTAAAACCAGGCTGGTCGACCAGCTAAAACCAGCCAACCAGCTTAGGCTGGTTTAAGCTGGATTTTTCAGCAGGGTAGCTTGTTGCTCGGTGTTTGTTGTGCCTCTGGCTTGTTGCCAGGGGATTGCTATAATCACTTGGCTGTTGCTAAGGCATTGCTAGTGCACTTTTCCCTCATTATTTGGCTAGTCTTTCTGGTTGCAGGAGCATTGCTGAGAGTTTGTTAGGGTGTTTTAGGTTGTTGATACAGGCAGGAAAGCCAGAGGGAATATTTAGATTTAATTGGATGTAGCTGGAACGCTCTAGTAGCAGTTAAAATCTTTTGACAAACCCTCCTCACCCAGGTCTCGCACAATAACAGCCCTGTTGGCTTTATCAAGACAACATAATGATAATGCGATATTAGAGCTCATGAGACAATTAGGACTTTCTTATTTGCTCTTTTCATTCCCCCACACACCCTCTAAATGTGAGTCCTGATGAGCAATCAGCCCCTGCGCTGTTTCGGGCCGAGGAATTTAGTCATCTCATATTTAGAAGAAATGCCACCGCTCGGCTTTTCACGCTCCAAATGACTCTCTGAAGCGATTGAGGCGTTTTAAAGGATCTCGCCGCTCCTTTTCTGTGCCGTTTTGTTGAAAAAGGCGTTTGGCTACGATCATTAAGTTTGCTGGGGTTGTTATGATGATGATGTTGTGATGCTCTGTGTTATCTTGAGGACATCAGTGTGTGCTTCCACAGGAGCCGTTATAGGGACCTCACAAATATGGTAAAGAATATTTGAGAAGAGCTCGCTAACACATGCTATTATGCGTTTATAGAAATGCCAGTGTCATACTCATCTCGCCACTATTGTTTTGTGTCGTTTTGTTGAAGAAGGCATTTGGCTATGGTCATTAAGTTTGCCAGGGTTGTGATTAGAGCTGTGCTTTTACCTTCTTCCTGTGATAAATATTGCTACAGCCATATCATCCTGCAGCCCAAGACAGGTTGCTCAATAAAGCTAAGCAGGGCTGAGCCTGGTTAGTACCTGGATGGCAGACCACTAGGTTGGAAGTGATGTTAGTGGTTCCAGCAGGGGGCACTCAACCTGCAGTCTGTGTGTGGCTAATGCCCCAGTATAGTGAAGGGGACACTATACTGTCAGTGAGTGGCCTCTTTCAGATGAGATGTTAAACCGAGGTCCTGACTCTCTGTGCTCATTAAAAATCCCATGGTACTTCTTGTAAAGAGTAGAGGTGTAACCTCGGCCCGTACCAATCATGGCCTCCCAATTATCCTCACCCAGTGAATTGGCTCTATCACTGTCTCTCCACTCCACCAATAGCTGGTGTGTGGTGAGCACACAGGTGCCGTTGTCCTGTGGCTGCCGTAGCGTCATCCAAGTGGATGCTGCACACTGGTGGTGGTGTGAAGAGACCCTCCTCATGATTGTAAAGCGCTTTGGGTGTATGGCCATACACAATAAATGTGCTAAATAAATACACTAGGGATGCTCCGATCAAAATTTTTGCCACCGATACCGAGTACCGTTTTTTTGTCATGCTGATCAGCCGATACCAATGCCGATTCTGATGCTTCAACATCAGTAAAATATTTGCGCCGTGGCAGTTGATATCGTGGTTCAAGATGTTCAATGAGGCGTTTAAATCCAATGTCTTCTGTGACTGACAGAGGCGGGTTGTCAATGCATATAAATTCCATTTTCTTCGCGGTTATATCCTTAGCTTTCTTGTTGTCTGGTGTGTACAGTTCGTGTTTTTTCAGAATGTCTGTAATGGATGGCTGAGTGAGAGTCGCATTACTAGTTACCGTTGCCTTTTTTGCAGTCGACAGTTTTTCATATTCACCATAGGACTCGCGGTGGCTCATTCTTAAGTGCCGAATCAGGTTCGTTGTATTAAATGTTTTGGATGATGCTCCTCCACGTGAGATTTCTTTGGAACATAAACGGCAATTAGCGAATTTTTCAATGTTTCTCGAAACGTCATAATAATTCCACACCGGTGATGACATGACTGCGGCGCCATAACATTTACGTCCCCACTCATCGTGTACGTCCTCACGCATTGACGTCATCAATTGTGATCGGTTCGTAAGATCAGCCAAGTTAGCGAGTACCGATCGAGTCATAAAATGTGATTATCGGCCGATACCGATCTTCGGCCGATCGATCGGAGCATCCCTAAAATACACATTATATATATATATATATATATATATATAGTTGGAAATTTGGAAATAATGTCTTAATTTAGAATGATTGGAATGATTCCGTAGGGAAGAGAATCATGCAAAAATGTAGTAAAAATTACAAGCAAATACAAAAAAATGCAAAGATAAAAGTGAAATAAACAGTGTTTTATGGTGTTGGGGCAATTGAATAGTATTCAGTTACAGAACTTGAACAATCGAATGTAAAATAAATAATTACTGTATAAATAATTCAATTAAACTATTCTTTATTAAAGTTACAAATGGTAACATTTCTTGTATCTGAATCCTTTGAACTCTGTCAGGTCTTAAAAAACATGTGCAATTAAAAACGTTTGCTCCATTTTGGTCAAACTCTGCAATAAATACAAAATACTCATGTGTTCTGAACTATTTCCTCTGGTCAACTATAATCATACGTTGAATAAAGCCTCATTGCATCAAGCTAAATTAATCACTTCAAATTCTTACCAACCCAGGCTCATTCTGAAAACGTACCACTATATACATTTCTGGAGAGCGCCAAATACGTCCCAGGAGCTACGTTTTTGTTTTCGCGAATCCACCAGAGGCCTCTGTGTATGTTTTTTCAGATCTCAAATTTCTCTCACGAGTGCTATTTGCACCTGCTCTTCTTGTGTAAATCCACCAGAGGCTCCTGTCAAATGACTGACTGACTGACAGCCCACCTACCCGCTTCCCTAAACCCAACCTACAGTTTTAAAAAGCAATCCAGAAAAAGAAAAGCTCTCGCAGTCGCCTCATTTTTACCATGATTTCAGATTTTACCACATTCTCACCCTTTATTTTATTTTTTGGCTTCTGTTTTTGTTCTACCTGCTTTCTGGAACCGTTCTTCGCCGAACTTGAGCCCTGTCGTCGTGGTCAACTCCTCTCTGCGTCTCAAGTCCGCCAACGTACGTGGTGAGTTAACTGGACGAACTGGTAACAGCGGGAAAGCCATCCACATGGAGGCAAGCGGTCAGCTGGTAGCGAGAAAAGGAACGGCATCATACAGCCCTTGTAGCGTTCATCTTAAAGACAAAATGCAGCCATACGTACTTCTGGCTACATAATTCATCATCTCCAGAAAAGTATATAGGGCTACGTTTTCAGAATGAGCCTGTGTTGCTTCTTACACCTAAAAGAATAAAGTTCTTCCAACGTATTTATTACTGAAATCTCTAATTAATTAAGTGGAAACTGATTAATTCATGTGGCTATAACAAGCTGAAGTAATTAGTTTAATTTTTTCACTTATTACAGTGTAACTCAACACTGCCGATGTGACTGTTGCTGATGTGCACATTGCGATGTTGATTAGTCGTGATGATGATGATGGTGTGATGCTCCGCCACGCTGCGAGCCATTGTGATAGCAGTAAAGTGTGACGCTGCTGTCCGCTCTGATGTCTCTTTGAGAGAAATGTGTGTGTAGAAGTGTGCTGGCCTTTTTAAACCAATCCCTCGTGCTCCACGGCTGTCAATAGCTCACTGCTGGAAGCTTTGACGGCGCCATTCGTATTCATGAGTCTAATTCAATCAAAGAGCTTCCTGAATAAAAGGCGTCAGAAGCGCCGTGACCGCCTTTTTAGGGCAAGTTAGCGAATAAATATGGAGGCCAGAAAGACGTTTTCACTCAAAGAAAGATTGGCAAACATGTTTATACCTGCGCTTATACTGAAGAGATCTCGCATTGTCTAATGCCATCTGGCCTTCAGCTTCAAATCCCTAGCTTGCGGTAGCTTGTGAATAAGAAGTACACTTTTTAAAATACACTGAATGCAGTGAGTTCTGTCAGTTAAATGCGAGAAAATAGATTGTGAGTATTCTGTTTGATGAAATACTTAATTTTTATTACATTATGACATTCATCGTAATATCCATTGCTGTTTTTTCCCCCCAAAAATCTCAAAGTTTGTGTGTATTTAGCATCTGTTTTCTCAAATAAAGTGGTGAAATGCTGGTGAATGATTGTCAGAGTTACAAAACTAGCAATCTGAGCTAACAAACACAATATAAACTAACCGGCCACTTTATTAGGTACACCTTACTAATACCGGGTTGGCCCCTTTTGCCTTCAGAACTGCCTTAATCCTTCGTGGCAGAGATTCAACAAGCTACTGGAAATATTCCTCAGCGATTTTGCTCCATATTGACATGATAGCATCACACAGTTGCTGCAGATTTGTTGGCTGCGCATCCATGAATCAAATCTCCCGTTCCACCACATCCCAAAGGTGCTCTATTGGATTGAGAACTGGTGACTGTGGAGGCCATTTGAGTACAGTGAACTCATTGTCATGTACAAGAAACCAGTCTGAGATGATTGGCGCTTTATGAGATGGTGCGTTATCCTGCTGGAAGTAGCCATCAGAAGATGGAGACACTGTTGTCACAAAGGGATGGACATGGTCAGCAGCAATACTCAGGTAGGCTGTGGTGTTGACACGATGTTCAGTTGGTACTAATGAGCCCAAAGTGTGCCAAGAAAATCTCCCCCACACCATTACACCACCACCAGCAGCCTGAACCGTTGATACAAGGCAGGATGGATCCATGCTTTCATGTTGTTGACGCCAAATTCTGACCCGACCATCCGAATGTGGCAGCAGAAATGGAGACTCATCAGACCAGGCAACATTTCTCCAATCTTCTATTGTCCAGTTTTGGTGAGCCTGTGTGAATTGTAGCCTCAGTTTCCTGTTCTTAGCTGACAGGAGTGGCACCCGGTGTGGTCTTCTGCTGCTGTAGCCCATCCGCCTCAAGGTTGGACGTGTTGTGTGTTCAGAGATGCTCTTCTGCAGACCTCGGTTGTAACGAGTGCTTATTTGAGTTACTGTTGCCTTTCTATCAGCTGGAACCAGTCTGGCCATTCTCCTCTGACCTCTGGCGTCAACAAGGCAGCAAGAAATGCCGCTCACTGGATATTTCCTCTTTGTCGGACCATTCTCTGTAAACCCTAGAGATGGTTGTGCATGAAAAACCCAGGAGATCAGCAGTTACTGAAATACTCAGACCAGCCCGTCTGGCACCAACAACCATGCCACGTTCAAAGTCACTTAAATCCCCTTTCTTCTGCCATGTTGCTGCCATGTGATTGGCTGATTGCGTGAACGAGCATTTGGGCAGGTGTACCTAATAAAATGGCCAGTAAGTGTATGTCATTTTGATTTCATGTGTGCTTTAAGGTTACAGGTCTGCTTTTGACTTATTTTTCAAAACTGTGCCAAATTCCATCACAATCCATCCACTACATTCCATAACTCCAGAGCAGTCTTTGCACGTGTGTGATTCCAGCAGTGCCTTTAAACACACTCTATTCTGACAGGGCTTTGGAAACAGATTCAGTCTTCAATACACAGAAGGCCGCTTCCCTTTTCAAAGTCTATTGTGTGTCCAATACAGACAGCAGACAGGGTTATAAATATATGAGCGCTCAAGCTCAAGGTCTTTATTGGATGAGAGCCGGCAGTGTGTGTGTGTGTGTTCACATGTGTGTGTCTTTAGGGAATGTGGAAGCTAAAAGCTAGTCAAACGTCCCCGACACACTCACAAATAGGGCTGGACAGCAGAACTGCGGGAGGCCTGAACCGTGGAGGGCTTTATGTCACCTTCATAACCACCATGTGTGTGTGTGTGTGCGATGGACTGAATCACCCCAGGAGCTGTCAGTAAGGGGACTTTCAGAGTCGGCCTGCTTCAGTATACAATGCACAGCCAACCCGTGGTACCATAACCGGGTTTAACGCTGCCGATATCCTCAAGGGAGTGAATGTGGTTTCTGAGAGAGCAGATTTCAGGAGTCCATCACCGTGATCATGTCATGTCGTTTTCCTGCTGTTGTGAACTCAAGCGCTAAATCTCTGTTGGCCCTCGAGGGCAGTAGAGCATTGGACACTGTGGTTGATACACAGGAACACAGTATTGACCTTATTCTGCGATGCGGGCAACACAGGCTCATTCTGATTACGTACCCCTGTATACATTACTGGAGAGAGCAAAATAAATCCCAGGGGCTGCGTTTTTTTGCAGTTTTTGTTTCTGTGAATCCACCAGAGGGCGCTGTGTACGCTTTTTCAGTTCTCAAATTTCTCTCGCAAGTGCCATTCACACCTGCTGTTCCCAAATAAATCCACTAGAGGCCGCTGTCGACTGACTGACTGACCGAGCGATACCCCCACCCTGCCTCTTCCCTAAACCCAACCAATAATGTTTTCAAAAGCACCGATTGGACCACCCACCCCCTTCCCTAACCCAACAACAGTGTTTTGAAAAGCAATCAGATTTTACCACATTCTCACCCTGTTATTCATTCATTCATTCTCTTTTCGGCTTAGTCCCTTTATTAATCTGAGGACGCCACAGCGGAATGAACCACCAACTTATCCAGCACATGTTTTACGCAGCGAATGCCCTTCCAGCTGCAACTCATCACTGGGAAACATCCATACACACTCATTCACACTCATACACTACGGACAATTTAGCCTACCCAATTCACCTGTACCGCATGTCTTTGGACTGTGGAGGAAACCGGAGCACCCGGAGGAAACCAACGCAAACGCAGGGAGAACATGCAAACTCCACACAGAAAAGCCAACTGACCCAGCCGAGGCTCAAACCAGCGACCTTCTTGCTGTGAGGCGACAGCACTACCTACTACGCCACTGCGTCGCCCCTCACCCTGTTATTTACTTGTTTATTTTATTTTTTGCCTTCTGTTTTTGTCTTACCTGCTTTTGTAGTCGTTCTTCACCGCACTTGATCCCTGTAGTTGTAATCAACTTTGCTCTGGATCTCAAGTCCGTCGACGTACGTGTTGAGCTACCGGACAACTGGTAAATACAGGTAAGTGGTCAGCTGGTAAGCGAGAAAAAAAACGGCGTCATACCACCTTGTTGTGTTCATTTTAAAGACAAATTGCAGCCATATGTAGCTCTGGTTACATAATTCGCGATCTCCAGAACGTATACAGGGCTACGCTTTCAGAATGAGCCTGTGTCTGATGTGGAGTTGCACTTGTTTTTGGGTTTTATAACCTCTGATTCAGTTGTCTATGGGAGTAATGACTATAAATAATAAACGTCAGAGTACTATACGTAAAAAGTAGAAAGATATAATAAGAAAATTAGTTTGCAACATCAAGCAGCATAACAAGCTGTTTTTACGGTCTTAAAATCAATGGAAGTGAATGAGAGCTGAAGTCTCGAGCCAGAAATAATCCAATGGCTGTGGCGGCTCAATAAGGTCAATAGAGACGAGTTTGTATCTCCAATTAAATTCATGAATGAATGTTTGTTAATAACCAGGTGCAGATCTTTATTTATTTATTTATTTACTTATTTATTAATCTATTTATTTACTTATTTATTTATTTATTTATTTACTTATTTATTTATTTAATTACTTATTTATTTATTTACTTATTTATTGATTTATTGTTTTTTTTTTTTTATTTATTAACTTATGTATGTATTTATTTATTTATTTACTTATTTATTTATTTACTTATTTATTTACTTATTTATTTATTTATTTACTTATGTATTTATTTATTTACTTATTTATTTTTTTACCTATTTAATTATTTATTTACTTATTTATTTATTTATTTATTTATTTATTTATTTATTTATTTATTTATTTACTTATGTATTTATTTATTTATTTACTTATTTATTTATTTATTTATTTATTTGCTTATTTATTTATTTATTTATTTATTTACGTATTTATTTATTTATTTATTTACTTATTTATTTACATATTTATTTATTTACTTATTTATTTATTTATTTATTTATTTACTTATTTATTTACTTATTTATTTACATTTTTATTTATTTATTTATTTACTTATTTATTTATTTACTTATTTACTTATTTATTTATTTACTTATTTATTGATTTATTGATTTTTTTTATTTATTTACTTATGTATGTATTTATTTATTTATTTACTTATTTATTTATTTACTTATTTATTTACTTATTTATTTATTTATTTATTTACTTATGTATTTATTTATTTACTTATTTATTTATTTATTTATTTATTTACCTATTTATTTATTTATTTACTTATTTATTTATTGATTGATTTATTTATTTATTTATTTACTTATGTATTTATTTATTTATTTACTTATTTATTTATTTATTTATTTATTTATTTGCTTATTTATTTATTTATTTATTTATTTACGTATTTATTTATTTATTTATTTACTTATTTATTTACATATTTATTTATTTACTTATTTATTCATTTACTTATTTATTTATTTACTTATTTATTTATTTATTTACATATTTATTTATTTACTTATTTATTTATTTACTTATTTATTTATTTACTTATTTATTTATTTACTTATTTATTTATTTATTTACTTATTTATTTACATATTTATTTATTTACTTATTTATTTATTTATTTACATATTTATTTATTTACTTATTTATTTATTTACTTATTTATTTATTTACTTATTTATTTATTTATTTACTTATTTATTTACATATTTATTTATTTATTTATTTATTTATTTATTTACTTATTTATTTATTTATTTACTTATTTATTTATTTATTTACATATTTATTTATTTATTTATTTATTTATTTACTTATTTATTTACTTATTTATTTATTTATTTATTTACTTATTTATTTATTTATTTATTTATTTATTTATTTATTTATTTATTTATTTATTTATTTATTTATTTATCTTGTGCATTTTATGTGATGGTTTCGGAGAAAAATCAGCAGAAGAGATTTAAACATTGTGAAATGTGCATTTGATCATGGTCAGACACATCAAAAATATATTGCAGTATATTTTCTTATTCTTTCAGAGTTCTCGTTGCATTTAAATGTGACTTTCAGATGTTTTTATTGAATGGGGCAGCACGATGGCTCAGTGGTTTGCACTGTGGTGTCACAGGACCAGTTCGCGTTTCTGTGTGGAGTTTGCATGTTCTCCCCGTGTTGGTGTGGGTTTCCTCCGGGTGCTCCAGTTTCCCCCACA
>LR812525.1:87812813-87830313 GCA_903798195.1 Danio kyathit | reverse complement strand
CCAACACGTCTGTATCTGTCACGATCACCAGCGATCTTCTCCCCATAGATCGCTGGTTTACATGCACCTTCACAATGGACTACAAATCCACCATCATATGGACTACATCCCCCATACATGCTATACTCTGACATCACACACAACCGGTTCCACATCTCCACTGATTGCATTCCACAGCTGAAGACACTCAAGAACTGATTACACACACTACATAAGCAGAACATACACTCACTCCATTGCCGAGTCTTGTTACCTGTTCACAGTTTCATTTCAGAGCGTTTCATTGTCTTGTTTTTGCCGTGTTTGGACCCTCGCCTTGTTTATCTGTTTCTCCCTGTCTGCCGCCATCTTTGTGATCTTTGCCTGCTTTATCGACTACGATTCTGGATTTCCCTCATATGCCTGATTGCTCCTGTGTTGATCATTGCTTGCCTGACCATTCCTTTAAATAAACCTGCATTTGGATCCGCATCCTGTTGTCTGCATCTATCTTGGGTTACAGAATCTATGAGTTGATTCAATGAATATTTGGGGGGGATTTTTGGTTTTATCGGCCCACTCTGTGATGATACACAAACATATAAGTATATACAGTTGAGTGCAAAATTATTTGCCCTTCTATGAAATATGTGTTCTTTTTCAAATATTTTTCAAGTGATATTTAATGGAGCAATGCAGTTTTCCACAGTATTTCTGATACTATTTTTTATTCTGGAGAAAGTCTTATTTGTTTGATTTAGGCTACAATAAAAGCAGGGTTTTTATAATTTTTTTCATTTTAAGGTCAATATTATAAGCCCCCTTAAGCAATATTTTCTTCGATAGTCTACAGAACAAACCACTGTTATACAATGTCACTATACACTATACAATGACACTGTTATACAATTATACCTAATTACATTAATTTTAACCTAATTAACGTAGTTAAGCCTTTACATGTCACTTTAAGCTGAATCAACTTCCATACAAAGAATCGCCGGTTCGATCCCAGCTCAGACCGGTTTAGGTGCAGTAGGACCAGTTGGTTACATGTGGGGGCTCATCCGGGATGGGAGTGAGGTTTATGGGGGGTGAGTGTAACAGAAGCCAGCTAGTGAAGTGCTATGCAGGTAAATCCCACTCCTCTGGCCTCAGAAGGTGCTCTATGGACAGATGCTAGAAGCCATGATCTTTAACCTTGTTAGAGCAACCAACTCCCATAAAAAGAATCGCCATTTCGATCCCAGCTCAGACCAGGTTGGGTGCAGTAGGACCCAGTTACATGTGGGGGCTCATCCGGGATGGGAGTGAGGTTTAGGGGGGTGAGTGTAACAGAAGCTAGTTAGCGAAGTTCTATGCTGGTAAACTTCACCCCTCTGACCTCAAAAGGTGCTCTAGGGACAGATGCTAGAGGCCATGGTTTTTAGCCTCCTTGTTAGAGCAACTGACTTCCATACAAAGAATCACCGTTTTGATCCCAGCTCTGACTGATTTGGGTGCAGTAGGACCCATTGGTTACATGTGGGGGCTCGTCCGAGATGGGAGCGAGGTTTAGGGGGGTGAGTGTAACAGAAGCCAGCAAGCGAAGTGCTATGCTTGTAAACCTCACTCCTCTGACCTCAAAAGGTGCTCTGGGGACAGACGCTAGAGGCCATGATCTTTAGCCTCCTTGTTAGAGCAACCAACTCCCATAAAAAGAATCGCCATTTCGATCCCAGCCCAGACCAGATTGGGTCCTGTAGGACCAAATAGTTACATGTGGGGGCTTGTCCGGGATGGGAGTGAGGTTAATGGGGGGTGAGTGTAACAGAAGCTAGTTAGCGAAGTGCTATGCTGCTAACCTCACCCCTCTTACCTCAGAAGGTGCTCTAGGGACAGATGCTAGAGGTCATGGTTTTTAGCCTCCTTGTTAGAGCAACTGACTTCCATACAAAGAATCGCTGGTTCGATCCCAGCCCAGACCAGGTTGGGTGCTGTAGGACCAAATAGTTACATGTGGGGGCTCGTCTGGGATGGGAGTGAGGTTTATGGGGGGTGAGTGTAACAGAAGCTAGTTAGCGAAGTGCTATGCTGGTAAACCTCACCCCTCTGACCACAGAAGGTGCTCTAGGGACAGATGCTAGACGTCATGGTTTTTAGCCTCCTTGTTGGAGCAACTGACTTCCATACAAAGAATTGCCAGTTCGATCCCAGCTCAGACCGGTTTAGGTGCAGTAGGACCAGTTGGTTACACGTGGGGGCTCGTCCGGGATGGGAGTGAGGTTTAGGGGGGTGAGTGTAACAGAAGCCAGCTAGCGAGGTGCTATGCTGCTAAACCTCACTCCTCTGACCTCAAAAGGTGCTCTGGGGACAGACGCTAGAGGCCATGATCTTTAGCCTCCTTGTTAGAGCAACCAACTCCCATAAAAAAGTATCGCTGGTCCGATCCCAGCTCAGACCAGGTTGGGCGCTATAGGATCGAAGAGTTACTTGTGGGGGCTCGTCCGGGATGGGAGTGAGGTTTATGGGGGGTGAGTGTACCAGAAGCCAGCTAGCTAAGTGCTATGCAGGTTACCCCACTCCTGGATGCCATGGTCTTTAGCCTCCTTGTAAGAGCAACCGACTCACATACAAAAAAAATCGGCGGTTCGATCACAGCTCAGACCGGGTTTAGTGCAGTAGGACCTGTCGGTTACATATCTAGTCAAATATTATGTGCTGTCATCATGGCAAAGATAAAATAAAAGTAAAGTTATAAGAAATAAGTTATTACAACTATTATGTTTAGAAATGTGTTAAAAAATCCTCTCTTTCTTAAATAGAAATTGGGGGAAAATATAAAAGAATTATAATTTAACAGCAGGGGGAATAACTGTGTCTTCAACTGTATATTATGTGGAATCGATGACATCACACAGTCTGTTCTAAATGGATGATGTCATAATGGGTTTCCTTGGCAACTGCGTTCCGGCAACACGTTGGTGGCGTTCAGGTGCCGGACGCAAATGGAAACCACAAATATCAATTTGCGCTGACATTTGGATGTGAAACATTTATTTAGGGGTTATTGAAATTGTAAATATCAGTCAGCGCAAACAGTGCTGTAAAATCTCAGTCTGTGGGAGAGCGGGTGGAGGATCAGCAGGCCATTAAAACCAGGCGCTGGAGGGGAATGAAAGCAGGTGGAGCTGATACTAATGCATTCAGATCCACGACAGCACCACGCTTAAGAGAATCCATACTTTTCAAAGCGTTGATGAGATTTTAATAGAAAATGAGCATGTTTTTTCTTCTATTATTTCGGAATGGTCAGTTCGTTTTGCTGGTTTATATACAAATATTATCTGTCAAGATACAGTTGAAGTCAGAATTATTACCCCCCGCCCTGTATATTTTTCCCCCAATTTTTGTTTAACGGAGAGACACATTTTTCAACAGATTTATAATCGTAATAGTTTTAATAACTCATTTCTAATAACTGATTTCTTTTATCTTTGTCATGATGATAGCACATACTATTTGACTAGATATTCTTCAATATACTAGTATTCAGCTTAAAGTGACATTTAAAGGCTTAACTAGGTTTGTTAGACTTTAGTAATCCCAAAGTTGGCAGAAGTAATATATCAGAATAATATAATAAGTATAAATTAGCCTTAACAGATTGGGGTCACAAGACTCCACACACAGTAGGGAAAATAATTGAAAACATGTACTTTGAAAATTTTGATCGATTATAGTTTGATTTTGATTAATGTTCGATTAATCGCCCAGCCCTATTAAAAATATTAATAAAAGTCCCATTTGAAGGTTAAGCGTTGTTGGAAGAAAGGTCAAGGTAATGCAATTCTAATGCATAAATAAATGGGGAAAATAAATATTGAACAATTTAGATTTGCATATAGAAATAGATTAATAGTACAGTGCATAGAATTTTCTGTATGATTCCTAAAGCATATTTTGCCACAACAACTAATACATGATAAATCCTCAGAAATCGATGTGCTTTCTGTTTGACCCTAACACGATGGCATGCATGCAATTATTTGTAATCCTCTACAGATGTTCTGCGTTTTTTTTTTTTAACCATAGCATCGCAGTAATGTCTGCAGCGCTCAAACCTCGATGTTTTGGTCTCATTGCGCTCCACTCCAAAATATCAATTTTAGTGGCAGAGGGAAAATTGCTTCAGCGTAATTGAATTTGATGGGGTTTATTCCTCGGCCATCTCGCTCTCACTCTAAATTTTAAGCGATGCTGTCAGGTACTGTACGTCTGCTAAATGGCTCCCTGGTGGCTTTGCTGTGCCGCTTTAATTCATGGCCGTCGTCTGGCAGACTCGCTCGCTCGTGGTTTTCCTGCTGCTCTCACGCTCCGCTAAACCCAAACGCTGAGTCTGACCTCTGGCACAACACACTCTTACAGAAAACGCTCGAAAACTGGCCTATTACTGTATGAGTACTGCTAGAAGTGCTCATTTATACAGCCATAAGCATCTCAGACAGTGGTGTGTGTGTGTGTGTGTGTGTGTGTGTGTGTGTGTGTGTGTGTGTGTGTGTGTGTGTGTGTGTGTGTCATTGTTGTCACATGACCTTGGCGGTGCTCATGCAATGGACATCTTTCTGAAATACACGTGCTTTTTTTCTTTATTTTATTTCGAGATACACAAGTTACATGACAATAAATAAATACATACATACATACATACATACATACATACATACATACATACATACATACATACATACATAGATGAATAAATAAATAAATAAATAAATAATTAAATAAATACATACATACATACATACATACATACATAAATAAATACATAAATACATAAATAAATAAATACATGCATACATACATACATACATACATACATACATAAATACATAAATAAATAAATAAATAAATAAATAAATACATAAAAACATAAATAAATAAATAAATAAATAAATACATAACTAAATAAATACATAAGCAAACAAATAAATAAATACATAACTAAATAAATACATAAACAAACAAATAAATAAATAAATTAATTAATTAATTAAATAAATACATAGATACATAAATAAATAAATACATAACTAAATAAATAAATATATACATAAACAAACAAATAAATAAATAAATAAATAAATAAATAAATAAATAAATAAATAAATAAATAAATAAATAAATAAATAAATAAATAAATAACAAGGCAATTCTTTTAGGCATTTTGCATTTAATTTTCTCTGAAATGGAGATTATAGTAGCTTTTTAAAGGGGACCTATTATGCAAAAACACTTTTATAAGGGGTTTAAACTGTGAATATAACCAGCTTTTAATGGTGAAAAATGTATTAATTGGTCACAAATGGTCAAAAACTGAACATGCATGTGGTTATTTTCCTTTCTTTTTTATGTAAAGAGATACACGAATGACATGACATGAATATAAACATAAAATAAATGTAACAAGGCATTTTATTATTATTATTATTATAAATAACAAGGCCATTTTTAGGGATTTTACACTTGATTTTGTATGAAATTGGCCCTCTGTGTTTCATTGACTGATAGTTTAGTCAGCATATAGAGAACATAATGCTATTTTGGTATTCCAATGCATACAGAAATAGATTTTATACAATATTTATTTTAGTTTTTGTGTCCTGATGGAACATTGAGTTTTGAATTGTAATTTTAAAAGATTTCTTTAAGGTTATAAGAGCTTTAAAGCGGAGCTATTATGCAAAAATCACTTTTAAAAGGGATTTAAACAGTTGTGGGGCAACAGTTCTTAAATACACCCAGCTTCTAATGGTAAAGGGGTATTAGTAGTGTATTAGTTGGTCAAAAACTGGCCTATTACTGCATGAGAACTGCTAGAAGTGCTCATTTATACAGCTATTAGCATTTTAGACAGTAGTGTGTGTGCATTGTTGTCACATAACCTTGGCAACACTCATACAATGAACATCTTCCTGAATTACTTGTACTTTTTTTTCTTTCTTTTTTATGCAAAGAGATACAGAAGTTACATCACATACACGTAAATAAATAACAAGGCAATTTATTTAGGCATTTTGCATTTGATTTTGTATGAAAATGACCTTTTTGACCGATCGTTTAAAAAATAAAAATAATAATATTAGTGATATTATAATATTAATAATGATCTTAAATTGGTCTTAATTTCTTTTGCTACTCAGCTTATCACAATCAGAATCAGAAAGAGCTTTATTGCCAGGTATGTTCACACATACGAGGATTTTGTTTTGGTGAAAGAGCTTCTACAGTGCAACAGAATTACAGAGACAGGACAAACAACAGATAATAAATATATTTTTAAAATAGAAGTAAGTAGTGAATGCAACAAACCAGGCTCATTCGGAAAACATAATCCAGTGGACGTTTCTGGAGACCGCGAAATACCTCCCGGGAGGTAAGTATTTTTGCAGTTTTTGTTTTCGCGAATCTGTGAGAGGCCGCTGTGTGCACTTTTTTTTACATCTCAAATTTCTTTTGCGAGTGCTGTTCTCGTGTAAATCCACCAGAGGCCACTGTCGGCTGATTGTCTGACTGAATGGCCGGCCGGCCAATCGACTGACTGACTCACCCTCCTCCTTCCCTAAACCCAACCAATTTTATCGATTGACCTGCCCACCCTCTTACTTCCCTGAGCCCAACCAACGGTTTACAAAAGCTGTCCAGAAAAAGAAAAGCCCTCGTCTGATTTTTACAACGTTTTCAGATTTTACCGCATTCTCACCCTGTTATTTACTTGTTAATTTTATTTTTTGGATTCTGTTTTTGTCTTACCCGATTTCTGGAACTGCTCTTCCCCGGACTCGAACCCCATTGTCGTGGTCAACTCCTTTCTGCGTCTCAAGTTTGCCGACGTAACATGACGAGCTAACGGGACAAACTGGTTGTGGCGAAAAAACCCTGAGCGGTCAGCTGGTGAGCGCGAAAAGGAACGGCGTCTTACCGCCCCGTAGTGTTCGTTTCAAAAAAACGAAATGCAGCCATACGTGCCTCCGGCTACATAATTCGCGGTCTCCAGAAACGTCCACGGGACTACATTTTCACAATGAGCCTGTGTTGGAATGCAAATATACAAATTGACAAGCGTATGCACAGCTATATTACTATATACAGCGTTATATGTGCAGCTGTTATGTGCAAATTGGCATGTAAAGTGTGTTGACAAATAAGTGTACCGTCAACTTATTTGTTAGGTCGAATGTTTTGCACGATGCATAAAGTTGATGCAACGAATTTCTTAATTAATTTATTTGTTGTTTGTTAAACAGTGATAATTCATGTTGTATAATTGTGTCGATAAATTTATTTGTACATTCATTCATTTTCCTTTCGGCTTAGTCCCTTTATTAATCAAGGGTCGCCACAGTGGAATGAACCTCCAACTTATCCAGCATATGTTTTACACAGCGGATGCCCTTCCAGCTGCAACCCATCACTGGGAAACATCCATAACCACTCATTCACACTTATACACTACGGACAATTTTAGCTTACCCAATTCACCAATACCACATGTCTTTGCACTTGTGGGGGAAACCGGAAACACAGGGAGAACATGCAAACTCCACACAGAAACGTCAACTGACCCAGCCGAGGCTCGAACCAGCGACCTTCTTGCTGTGAGGTGAATTTTCTACCCACTGCGCCACCGTGCAACCCTTTATTTGTACATTTTTCATAAATTTTGTGTAAAATAATTGTGTTTTAATAAATTTAATACATTTTACTGAACAACCATACACTGAAAAAAATTATTCAGAGATGATTCCTTGGATTTACTCAAATTTTTTTCGTTAAGTGGCTGTAAACAATTTATTTGGGCTGAATTTAAACAAACAAATTAAGTAGAAATTTATTAAATTAAATTTGTTTGTTTAAATTCAACACAAATAAATTGTTTGCAACAGTTTTGCAGGCATCATTTTTTTCAGTGTAATAAAAGTATGAGGGAAAAATATATAAAATTAATTAAATAAATAAATAATATTATATTGTTGTCTATTAACTCAAAGCAGCTCTGTGCACTAAAAAATGTTGGGTTGTTGAATGCTGGGTTAAAAGATGCATTCAATTTAATAAAAAAAAAACATAAACATAATTTTTATGACAACCCTTCATATTTTAGAGAATAGATTGACAAGTTTATGCAAGTAAAGTCACATACTTTTTACATGTATACATTACATTTTCTCACTGTATACTGCAAAAATAGCATGCAACCCATGCTGATCTGAGAACAGTCTATAGTGTGTGACACAAATCAGAAATTGTGAAATCTGACTGACAGGTCATTATCAGTTCGATAGTGATGTGTGTGAGCATATAAGTGTGAGTGTGTCTAGTGGAGAAATGTGGTGATTTTTCAGGCTCAGCTCTTGGGAATCTGCGTTCTCGGTGTCTGTTTCCGCCTCTCCTTTAATTGGACTTGGTTTGACAAGCGCATATGGTAATTTCTGCCGCTGTGACTTTGTGATTCAAGACGCTTAATAAGGCTTCATTCTGTGCATGTTTTCAGCCATATGTATGAATATGTGTGTGTGAAAGTGAAAGTTTTATAGCCTGTCCTTTGTAATTGTCCGACTTTCTTTAAGCGTAGCCGGCTGTAACTTTGTTTGTTTTTAACTTTCTGAGCTGATCTGTTGGATTACACTCAAGTCTTTTTGGGAAATTATTCTCAGTCTGAATCGTCTGTGTGAGTTTTTCCTCCATTATTTGCAACAGTGTCACTCAATGTGCTGAAGTAGACATGATTTTGTCTGCGGTTTCTTCATTTACTGTAATAAACCCACTATGGCTGCATCCAAAATCGCATAATTCTCCACCATATATTTGGTGAAAACAGAATTTAGGAGTACTGTATATGCATACAATAGAAGTCAGAAGCAACCCGAATGACCTACTTGTGTGCATACGACGACACTTTAGTTTCCCATGAGGCCACAGGAGAAGATTTATGAATGAAACTACACTGCAGACACCAGTTGGTCACATGATAATGTCATGATGATAAATGGTCAAGCGCTCAGATTACATTCATACTATATTGAACATGCGTTATCATGTAGTAATGTATTGGAGGAAAGGTTTTATGTGAAATCATTACATATGAATTATAAGTGAATTAAATGTAATCGTTAGGCAAGTGATAACCACACCTTGAGCATTAGTGCTTGCTTATATTTATTATGTTAATGCATATACAGTTGAAGCTGAATTATTATCACTTCTGTATATTTTATTGTATTTCTGTTTAACACATTTCTAATCATAATAGTTTTAATAACTCATCTCTAATAACTGATTTATTTTATCTTTGTCATGATGACAGTAAATAATATTAGACTAGATATTCTTCAAGATACTAGTATTCAGCTTGAAGTGACATTTAAAGGCTTAACTAGGTTAATTAGGGTAAAGTTAGAGTAATTAGGCAAGTCATTGTATATCAGTGGTTTGTTCTGGAGACAATCCAAAACTAGTAGTGCTTAAGGGGGCTAATGATATTGACCTTAAAATGGCTGTAAAAAATTCAAAACTGCTTTTATTCTAGTCGAAAAAAAGCAAATAAGACTTTCTCCAGAAGAAAAAATATTATAGGAAATACTGTTAAAATTTCCTTGCTCTGTTGAACATCATTTGGGAAATGTGTATGTGTATGACTTGACCGTATGCGACTGGCCGACCGGATGTGATGTATTTCAGTGCTGTCCAAGGAGGTCCGTGCGCACGAGATAAATAGTAGAATTTTGTTATTTTCTGAATCAGAAAAAAGTCTATATTAAAAAAAAAACATTTCTATTCATAAAGTATAAAATATAGATATTTTTAATGTTGTCTCCACATTTTAACAAACAGAACTTAGAAGCTGTAATTTTAATAAAAATAAAAATCAAGAGAGAACCAGCTGAAAAAAGAGAAGTCTTCTCTTATAAACATCACTTGGGAAATATTTGAAAAATAATACATTTTACAGAAAGGCTACTAAATGTATAAAATAACAGGTGATGGTGTCATTTCTTGCACCTTTTTTTTTTCGTATTGTGATGCAGTTCCTAGAGAAACTGAAGATTAAATGAGAAAACAGTGGGTGTGGCTTGTTCTTTTTTCCTGCGAGCTGATTGGATGTAGTGAAGTCGGGGTTTTATTAGGAAAGATCTGGAAAGGGTTTGAGGAGCGATATTACAACCTAACAGACTCCTCCTCCTCCTCCTCCTCCTCCTCCTCCTCCTCCTCCTCACCATTTCTGTTTGTTGTCAAAACTATTAGCTGGAGGGGCGGGGTTAAGTATGTTAGCCACGCCCAATACCTCAGACAGACGTAATCTGAGGATTTAACTGAACAGCGTTTTCAGAGTTCAATTAAAGATTTCAAGGCCAAACCATTTAGATTTTTCTTAATGACATGCACAGATGAATTGTTCAGCACAAATCTAGCAATGTGAGCTAACGAAAGCAATATGGTTAGATTTGATTTCATGTGTACTTCAAAACATCACAGCAAACAAGTAGCTAGTGGTTTTAAGGATATATCCGAAGTATAAAAAGATAAAACTAAAGCAATGTCCACTGTACGGAGTTAGATCGCTTCTCTTCCTGTTACACTGAACAGTCACATTGATGACATAAGCTTGCTCAGGCTCAGTGTGAGTGCAGGGAGGGGGAGGGGGGACACACGCACTTAAGCATGGTTCAAGGCAACTGTACCTAGTGTGAGTACACACTTAAATGTAAATGCACACAGACTTATGGGCACTTGTGTCTTGTGGGGACAGAATTGAAAAATGCTCAAATGTAAAAATGCTCATAAATCAGACAGAATGAAGTATTTTGAAAATGTAAAAATGCAGATTGTTTATGTGAGGGTTGATTTAGTAGCATGGAGACAGAATATAGAGTTTGTATTAGGGCTGGCCGATAATATCAGTATCGGTATTTATTGACCAAACACCATTGTCAGTTACAATAAAAAAGTTTGTTAAGAAGTTTCGATATGAAGCGTTATATGTTTATTAAAATGTGGCTGCTGAGCACGCGCCTTGGAAGGAATGCCAATAATGACCCATTTCCACTGAGTGGTACACTGTAAAATAAAATCTGTAATTTTACAGTTTATTTCCGGCAGCTGGGATGCCAGAAAAACAAACATAAAATAACGGCTGTTAAATTACAGAAATTTACTGTAAAACAACAGAGGTTGAATTACAGAAATTTACCAGAAATCTTAATTCAAGTAAATTTCTGTAATTTAATGTCCGTTATTTTACAGTAAATTTCTGTATTTAATGTCCTTTATTTTACAGTAAATTTCTGCAATTTAATGTAAGCTATTTTACAGTAAATTCCTGTAATTTAATGTCTGCTATTTTACAGTAAATTTCTGTAATTTAGTGTCCGTTATCTTACAGTAAATTTCTGTAATTTAATGTCCGTTATTTTACAGTAAATTCCTGTAATTTAATGTCCATTATTTTACAGTAAATTCCTCTAATTTAATGTCCGTTATTTCACAGTAAATTTCTGTAATTTATTGTCCGTTATTTTACAGTAAATTTCTGTAATTTAATGTCTGTTATTTTACAGTAAATTTCTGTATTTAATGTCCTTTATTTTACAGTAAATTTCTGTTATTTAATGTCCGTTATTTTACAGTAAATTTCTGTAATTTAATGTCCGTTATTTTACAGTAAATTTCTGTAATTTAATGTCCGTTATTTTACAGTAAATTTCTGTATTTAATGTCTGCTATTTTACAGTTAATTTCTGTAATTATTTTACAGTAAATTCCTGTATTTAATGTCCTTTATTTCACAGTAAATTTCTGTATTTAATGTCCTTTATTTTACAGTAAATTTCTGCAATTTAATGTACGCTATTTTACAGTAAATTCCTGTAATTTAATGTCCGTTATCTTACAGTAAATTTCTGTAATTTAATGTCCGTTATTTTACAGTAAATTCCTGTAATTTAATGTCCATTATTTTACAGTAAATTCCTCTAATTTAATGTCCGTTATTTCACAGTAAATTTCTGTAATTTATTGTCCGTTATTTTACAGTAAATTTCTGTAATTTAATGTCCGTTATTTTACAGTAAATTTTTGTATTTAATGTCCTTTATTTTACAGTAAATTTCTGTATTTAATGTCCTTTATTTTACAGTAAATTTCTGTAATTTAACGTCCGTTATCTTACAGTAAATTTCTGCAATTTAATGTACGTTATTTTACAGTAAATTCCTGTAATTTAATGTCCGTTATCTTACAGTAAATTCCTGTAATTTAATGTTCGTTATTTTACAGTCAATTTCTGTAATTTAATGTCCGTTATTTTACAGTAAATTTCTGTAATTTATTGTCCGTTATTTTACAGTAAATTTCTGTAATTTAGTGTCCGTTATTTCACAGTAAATTTCTGTAATTTAATGTTCGTTAATTTACAGTAAATTTCTGTAATTTAATGTCCGTTATTTTACAGTAAATTTTTGTATTTAATGTCCTTTATTTTACAGTAAATTTCTGTATTTAATGTCCTTTATTTTACAGTAAATTTCTGTAATTTAACGTCCGTTATCTTACAGTAAATTTCTGCAATTTAATGTCCGTTATTTTACAGTAAATTTCTGTAATTTAATGTCCGTTATTTTACAGTAAATTTCTGTAATTTAATGTCCGTTATTTTACAGTAAATTTCTGTATTTAATGTCCTTTATTTTACAGTAAATTTCTGTTATTTAATGTCCGTTATTTTACAGTAAATTTCTGTAATTTAATGTCCGTTATTTTACAGTAAATTTCTGTAATTTAATGTCCGTTATTTTACAGTAAATTTCTGTATTTAATGTCTGCTATTTTACAGTTAATTTCTGTAATTATTTTACAGTAAATTCCTGTATATAATGTCCTTTATTTTACAGTAAATTTCTGTATTTAATGTCCGTTATTTTACAGTAAATTTCTGTAATTTAATGTCCGTTATTTTACAGTAAATTCCTCTAATTTAATGTCCATTATTTTACAGTAAATTCCTCTAATTTAATGTCCGTTATTTTACAGTAAATTTCTGTAATTTAATGTCCGTTATTTTACAGTAAATTTCTGTAATTTAATGTCCGTTATCTTACAGTAAATTTCTGTTTTTTAATGTCCGTTATTTTACAGTAAATTTCTGTAATTTAATGTCCGTTATTTTACAGTAAATTTCTGTAATTTAATGTCCGTTATTTCACAGTAAATTTCTGTAATTTAATGTCCGTTATTTTACAGTAAATTTCTGTATTTAATGTCCTTTATTTTACAGTAAATTTCTGTTATTTAATGTCCGTTATTTTACAGTAAATTTCTGTAATTTAATGTCCGTTATTTTACAGTAAATTTCTGTAATTTAATGTCCGTTATTTTACAGTAAATTTCTGTATTTAATGTCTGCTATTTTACAGTTAATTTCTGTAATTTAATGTCCGTTATTTTACAGTAAATTTCTGTAATCTAATGTCCGTTATTTTACAGTAAATTTCTGTATTTAATGTCCATTATTTTACAGTAAATTCCTCTAATTTAATGTCTGTTATTTTACAGTAAATTTCTGTAATTTAGTGTCCGTTATTTTACAGTAAATTTCTGCAATTTAATGTACGTTATTTTACAGTAAATTCCTGTAATTTAATGTTCGTTATTTTACAGTAAATTTCTGTAATTTAATGTCCGTTATCTTACAGTAAATTCCTGTAATTTAATGTTCGTTATTTTACAGTCAATTTCTGTAATTTAATGTCCGTTATTTTACAGTCAATTTCTGTAATTTATTGTCCGTTATTTTACAGTCAATTCCTGTAATTTAATGTTCGTTATTTTACAGTAAATTTCTGTAATTTAGTGTCCGTTATTTTACAGTAAATTTCTGTAATTTAATGTCCGTTATTTTACAGTAAATTCCTCTAATTTAATGTCCGTTATTTCACAGTAAATTTCTGTAATTTATTGTCCGTTATTTTACAGTAAAGTTCTGTAATTTAATGTCCGTTATTTTACAGTAAATTTCTGTATTTAATGTCCTTTATTTTACAGTAAATTTCTGTTATTTAATGTCCGTTATTTTACAGTAAATTTCTGTAATTTAATGTCCGTTATTTTACAGTAAATTTCTGTAATTTAATGTCTGTTATTTTACAGTAAATTTCTGTATTTAATGTCCGTTATTTTACAGTAAATTTCTGTAATTTAATGTCCGTTATTTTACAGTAAATTTCTGTAATTTAATGTCCGTTATTTCACAGTAAATTTCTGTAATTTAATGTCCGTTATTTTACAGTAAATTTCTGTATTTAATGTCCGTTATTTTACAGTAAATTTCTGTATTGAATGTCCTTTATTTTACAGTAAATTTCTGTTATTTAATGTCCGTTATTTTACAGTAAATTTCTGTAATTTAATGTCCGTTATTTTACAGTAAATTTCTGTAATTTAATGTCCGTTATTTTACAGTAAATTTCTGTATTTAATGTCTGCTATTTTACAGTTGATTTCTGTAATTTAATGTCCGTTATTTTACAGTAAATTTCTGTAATCTAATGTCCGTTATTTTACAGTAAATTTCTGTATTTAATGTCCATTATTTTACAGTAAATTCCTCTAATTTAATGTCTGTTATTTTACAGTAAATTTCTGTAATTTAGTGTCCGTTATTTTACAGTAAATTTCTGCAATTTAATGTACGTTATTTTACAGTAAATTCCTGTAATTTAATGTCCGTTATCTTACAGTAAATTCCTGTAATTTAATGTTCGTTATTTTACAGTCAATTTCTGTAATTTAATGTCCGTTATTTTACAGTCAATTTCTGTAATTTATTGTCCGTTATTTTACAGTCAATTCCTGTAATTTAATGTTCGTTATTTTACAGTAAATTTCTGTAATTTAGTGTCCGTTATTTTACAGTAAATTTCTGTAATTTAATGTCCGTTATTTTACAGTAAATTCCTCTAATTTAATGTCCGTTATTTCACAGTAAATTTCTGTAATTTATTGTCCGTTATTTTACAGTAAAGTTCTGTAATTTAATGTCCGTTATTTTACAGTAAATTTCTGTATTTAATGTCCTTTATTTTACAGTAAATTTCTGTTATTTAATGTCCGTTATTTTACAGTAAATTTCTGTAATTTAATGTCCGTTATTTTACAGTAAATTTCTGTAATTTAATGTCTGTTATTTTACAGTAAATTTCTGTATTTAATGTCTGCTATTTTACAGTTAGTTTCTGTAATTTAATGTCCGTTATTTTACAGTAAATTTCTGTAATTTAATGTCCGTTATTTTACAGTAAATTTCTGTATTTAATGTCCATTATTTTACAGTAAATTCCTCTAATTTAATGTCCGCTATTTTACAGTAAATTTCTGTAATTTAATGTTCGTTATTTTACAGTAAATTTCTGTAATTTAATGTCTGTTATTTTACAGTAAATTTCTGTAATTTAATGTCAGCTATTTTACAGTAAATTCCTCTAATTTAATGTCTGTTATTTTACAGTAAATTTCTGTAATTTAACGTCCGTTATTTTACAGTAAATTTCTGCAATTTAATGTACGCTATTTTACAGTAAATTGCTGTAATTTAATGTCCGTTATCTTACAGTAAATTCCTGTAATTTAATGTTCGTTATTTTACAGTCAATTTCTGTAATTTAATGTCCGTTATTTTACAGTAAATTTCTGTAATTTATTGTCCGTTATTTTACAGTAAATTTCTGTAATTTAGTGTCCGTTATTTCACAGTAAATTTCTGTAATTTAATGTTCGTTATTTTACAGTAAATTTCTGTAATTTAATGTCCGTTATTTTACAGTAAATTTTTGTATTTAATGTCCTTTATTTTACAGTAAATTTCTGTATTTAATGTCCTTTATTTTACAGTAAATTTCTGTAATTTAATGTCCGTTATCTTACAGTAAATTTCTGCAATTTAATGTACGTTATTTTACAGTAAATTCCTGTAATTTAATGTCCGTTATCTTACAGTAAATTCCTGTAATTTAATGTTCGTTATTTTACAGTCAATTTCTGTAATTTAATGTCCGTTATTTTACAGTAAATTTCTGTAATTTATTGTCCGTTATTTTACAGTAAATTTCTGTTATTTAATGTTCGTTATTTTACAGTAAATTTCTGTAATTTAATGTCCGTTATTTTACAGTAAATTTCTGTAATTTATTGTCCGTTATTTTACAGTAAATTTCTGTAATTTAGTGTCCGTTATTTCACAGTAAATTTCTGTAATTTAATGTTCGTTATTTTACAGTAAATTTCTGTAATTTAATGTCCGTTATTTTACAGTAAATTTCTGTAATTTAATGTCCGTTGTTTTACAGTAAATTTCTGGGCCAAAGATTTCAAGGCCAAACCATTTAGATTTTTCTTAATGACATGAACAGATGAATTGTTCAGGACAAATCTAGCAATGTGAGCTAACGAAAGCAATATGGTTAGATTTGATTTCATGCGTACTTCAAAACATCACAGCAAACAAGTAGCTAGTGGTTTTAAGGATATATCCGAAGTATAAAGATTGGAAATGTCAATTACAATGAGGCAGAGTTGTCAGAAGAGCTGTGTTTGTCTAAATGCAGAGCGTGAGTGAAGACGGCAGGAGGTTTGATCAGATGAAGCAGACACACACCTGCGCTTGATAGAGAGTCTTATTTAAATGTAAAACATTTCTTTCTCTGTCCGCATTACCATTCCATTCACTCCCAGCTCCTCTAAACAAAGAGGAACATCTCTTTATTTCCAGATCAAATCTCTCCCCAAGCTCCGAGAGCCGTGTTTGTTTAATGAGAAAGTGTGTTTGAATTGCAGACCGGCTCTCGGCGCAATTATGAACGCGGCGCTTTCACACTGCATGACATTTAATTGAAGCTGATGTGCGCCGACGAGCAGGTGAAGGGAAATGTGTGATTGTAATTGCTGGAGATCAAGACAAATATTCACCAAACATGCTCATATTTCATGCGAGACGCTTAGGAGAAATTCGATTTTTGCATTCTTGAGTCATTCATGTTTTTATCTGCACCACATATCTCCTCCTGTAGATCTGTGGATGAAGGACAGATCATTTAAACTGGATGACATTTCAGAGGCATGCCTTTCTTATTTGTGCTGCTGATGAAATTATTCAACAGATCTGTATTAAATGTTGCTGGATAGAATAGATACTGTATATAGAAACTTATATATGTATGTTTTATAATGTGTATATATTATGTTATGATATATTATTCTTTCATTCATTTTCCTTCAGTTTAGTTGCTGATTTATCAAAGGTCGCCACAGCGGAATGAACCACCATATATGTTTTATGCCGCAGATGCCCTTCTAGTTGCAACCCAGTACTGGGAAACACCCATAACACACCCATTCACACACACTCATACACTATGGCCAATTTAGTTCATCAATTCCCCTATAGCGCATGTGTTTGGACTGTGGGGGAAACCGGAGCACCCGGAGA
>LR812525.1:87807813-87810313 GCA_903798195.1 Danio kyathit | reverse complement strand
GTGTGTGTGTGTGTGTGTGTGCGCGCATGTGTGTGCGCGTGTGCGTGTGCGTGTGTGTGTGTGTGTGTGTGGGTGTTCTGGAAGGGACAGAGGGGTTTGTGGGCTTCTTTAATTGACGTTCAGGGTGGCTGAATCAAATAATAATATACATATAAATATATATATATATATATATAAAAATAATAATGTACATATAATAACGAGCCATGGTCGACCCGAGTTTAAACAAACCATGTCGTCATCTTGATGAACAACCACAAAGCCAAGAAGAAGAGCAGAATCTACCCTGTGCACCATAGTTGATTACAAGGCAGTCTGAAGCGTGAGCGGTTTCGCTTTCTTGCGATCGCTCGCCGCGTGTCTATATTTGAAATAACGAACTTCTTGAGCTGATGATAATAACGTGCGCGTGATTATTAAAGTGCTTCTGATATCCGATGCTTTCAGAAATGGACAAACATGAGAGTGAAGCGCGAAAAAACAAAGGAGAAGCCGGAAAAAGCAAAGGAGCAAATGATTCTTTCAGCAACCTAAAAGATGAACACACTGCCATGTTTAACTATCATCACCTTTTGGTCTATTATGAACTCAGAGTGACAGAATTACTGAAGATTAAAGACAAAACTGAGAGGTTTGCACTGACTGTGGGCTATATGCTGTGTGTTGTTTTTGAACCCAAATAAGGACTAATTGTTTGCTGTGTGTAGTTAACATATCGGAGACTGTAAGGGTCTGTATTTCTTCATATATGTTGCATATATTTATTTTATAAAATTGCAGACATTACAGTAGACCAGTGGTTTCCAATATTTTTATTTTTTTTTTTGCCTGAGACCCTCTTTTCCCCCGGAAAATATTGTTAGGCCCCCCTCCACATTTAAGTTTCGATGACAAAAAAAATGCATGTGGCTTGGTCAGGGACACTTCGAGAAAAAGAAATAAAATCGTAGTTCAGGTAGCTATTTTGGTATTTCCTGCATTTCGTGTTTCTAGTATTGCTAGCGCTGCGACCTGAAATGTTTGGAGCTTCCTCACCTGGGTCCAGTATGCTTGGGTCATCACTAGGCCCACACGGAATCTGCGCGCGCAAAACTCCGCAGATTTTCCGCAGATTTTCTGCAGATTTTCCGCAGATTTCCGCAGATTTTTAGCCCATCATTAATTCTGTTTATTTACTTAAAGTTGACTATTTACAGTTAATCTAATTGGATTTGCATTTTAAACATTACATACAAGTTAAAAAGATATTATTTTTTATTTAACATATTAAGGTTTTAGTTATGATACTCCCAAAATAATTCCGCAGAAATCCGCAGATTTTTACCAAAATTCTCTGCAGAAATATCAAAAAACGTCCGCAGATTCCGTCGGGCCCTAGTCATCACCATTAGCTGCTGAAGGCGAATCAGTGAGACTCGGTGGTTTTTGTGGAGGACTAATTACAGATTTGTCAATTTGTTGGTCACCCAGGGAATAAAATGAACTGCTAAATAGGGATGCAACGATTAACCGGTTTCACTATTAACCGCGCTTTAATTCGTCACGGTTAATTAATCGTAAAGGCTTCTCAACACCGCGTTTCTGCACAGAACAAAACTGCAGCAACCAAACAAAGTTATGCCAACCGTGCGCTAGTTTGTACACCGAGACTAATAACCACGCACACTGGATTAACTATTAATAAGGTTATTAACTAAGGCAAGCTGGTGTAAATTGGTTATTTCTAATAGAGGGATGCGCACGCGACCTAACGCGCTCACGCTTTTCAGCCGCGCCTAGTTGAGATGACAGGCAGATGTGTGACTGCGAGAACTGCAAACGGCTGAAGTTTGGGGAAGAAGCAATGAAAAGTACACAGGTTTGCAAACACCTTTAAAGGTACAAATAATGGCGCTGATGAGCGCATGTTAATACGAGAGAATGTTAATTCGCCAGCCGAGATCAATCGAATGATTTCGGAGAGTGCTGGAAAACTCGGAGTGGATCAGCCGTTTAATGGCCCAAATCTTGATGCGTTGCATTCACTCTCATTTTTATTTATTTACTCATTGTTCTGTCATTTATTTACAGCGTAAAATTGGTTTAAAGTTTTATTTGTTTTATTTTTAAGCACAAAGAGAAAAATATGACTATTGTTTGTTTTTAATATTACGATGTGCTGTATTATTTGGTTACTGAGCAGCAATAAACAACACTTAAAAATATAAGGAGCTTTCATGTGATTTTCTAAACTAGTCGTGTTTTGAAATTAATAAATGCATAATAATCGTGATAACCGTGAAACCGTGATTATTTCTCAGACTATAATCGTACAACCAAAATCTATAATCGTTGCATCCCTACTGCTAAATAAATTGTAAAAATATGACGTGACCCTACATAGAGCTCGCTGAGGCCCCCTTGTGGGCCAGGACCCCCCTGTTAAGTACCGCTGCAGTAGACTATTTCACATTGATCTGCTGTCATAATCAAATCCTGTTGATAGAAAGGTTAGTAATGA
>LR812525.1:87767813-87797813 GCA_903798195.1 Danio kyathit | reverse complement strand
CGCTTGAAAAGTTGAGTATGTCCCAACTTCTGCAGCGAGCAACGCCTCTGAAGCGGCGCCGAAGGATCCACAATGCAGTTCGGCAACGCCTGACGTCACCCATTCAAAGTGAATAGGAAGCTTCGAAGCTGATGCCCTGTGTGAATGGGGCGTGAGAGCGTGTTAGTTATGAGCCTATGTAGGTTCAAACGCTTAATAAACACAGGATGTACAGCAATACACAAATATCTTTTGGCTCGTTAAGGCTCATTGTTGGCACATTGCTATTTTAGGGAACTGAAATAGATCGTGCCTTTGACCAAGTAAAAGTTGGTCTAAAGTCCAGCGCAGAGTGTGTTAGTTATGCACCTATGTCTGTAGGAATGGGTCTTAACCACAGCGGTTTGAACTGTAGTTCTGCCGAGCGACTAAAAAGTTATCAGCATGATGGTAAAACTGTCCATTCTAGTCAAACCATTCCTCTGCAATCTTATACCAAAAACGGAAATAAGGGCAGTATTAATAGCTTAAAATATGGGAGAGCGTTGCATTATGTGATTGTATTGTATTGCAATATGGAGCAATTAAGTGTTGATGTTAAATCAAAAGTAATTCACAAATACTTGAAAATGAGATGATTTAATGACAATTATTCTCTATGGTTACAACTGAATTAGTTATAAAGTAACTATATAAAATGATAAAACATGAAATGATAAAAACATATGATATAAATTATACTCAGCTTAAATGTTAAAAATAAAGTTACCTAAGGCCCCGTTTACACTAATGCGTTTTCGTTTTAAAACGGCGTTTTTTATCAAAAACGATCCGCGTCCACACTAGCGTTTCATCTAGCGTTTCTAAACATATCTCCGTCCACACCACTCCACCAAAAACGTATATCACGTGACCATTCACGCACTCTGGGCATGCGCGTTCAAGTATAAACAGGAAGCATGTGTCTCGCTCGGCATTTGGTTATTGTTAGTCAACAAACGCTGGTTGAACGATGAACGCGAGCGATTAGCGAGTGCTCGAACAATAGCTTGTCTCTTGCGAATATATGCAGCTGCTGTAGTAAAAAAGGCAGAGTTTAACTGCACAATGCCGCCTAAAACGGACAATAGTGCAAAGAACGCTCCCATTTCTGTGTCCATGTTGTTGTTTACAGTGAAGGCTGGTCTGCCGTCTTCCGGTAGCGTTATAGTCATGTGATAGGGGCTTGACAAATAAGGGAAGGATACGCAATGACCCAAAATCCCCAATCATGTAGTGAATCTCAGCAGCCACGCCTCCGTTTTCAGATGTCTCCGTTTTCCCCCATCCACACAGAGACGGAGCAGCAGCGTTTCAGTATTAAAACGGGCTCTTCACCGTTTTCAAAACGCTCCGTTTTCGGGCTCGAAAACTCCGGTGTAGTGTGGACGGATGGCGTAACCGTAGCAAAACTTATGCGTTTTAAAACGAAAACGCATTAGTGTAAACGGGGCCTAAGAGAGAGAGAGAGAGAGAGACAGGGGGAGGGAGAGAGAGAGACAAAGAGAGCAAGTAGGGCTCAAAGAGCCTGGGAGCAGTGGAGCCAGAGAAGATAGCCTCCAGAGAAAGAGAGGAGCAGAGCTCAGGAAAGCGCAGAGAAGAAAAAGACAGACCAGGAAAAGAGACAGAGCCAAGTTTTACCAGCTATTTTGTATCTTTCTTGACCATATGATTAAAGCCCGAATGCTCAGACATTCAAACTGACCAATCAACATGTGACCACATCGTAAAACCCCCAAAGTCCACACACCAGGCCCTGATCTTATCAGTATCATGCCTTTGGAGTCAGCATGGACCTTCTTGATGAAAAAGACACGTTTTGCCATATAAACAAATGCATATGATCATTTAGACTCTTACAGGTCCAAATGCTTAATACACACAGGATGTACAGCAACACACAAATGTCTTCACATAAATAAATAAATAAATAAGGGATTAAAATGTTACAAAAATGATTATTTTCTTTATAAATATAAAGCCTCCATGCTTTCTTCACCTCGGGGGGATTTTTCAGATCATAAACACAAGTTTAGATTTGTCCACCTGTGTGGTTTTGGAGACGTCTGCATCACCATATGGGGCATAAGAACAGGACGTGTGTTTGGATATAACTCAGTTGTTTGACCACACTTTATTATTATTGTTCATTTATTCCTTTGCTGGAGATTAGAACTGAATTTAGAAATAGTTTAGACACAAATCTTTGTGCTTAACAAAGGAGATTAAACATGTGGGCTAATGGATGTGTTCAGTGGAGTGAGTTTCCACCGTTTCCTTACTCCACCAAAGTAAAGGAGTAAAGAGTAAAAGTAAAGTAAAGAGGCTGAATGGAGGAGGCTTGTTCTTTATCCTCGTGCTGCAGATGCTCTGTTTAACTGTTTTCTCTCTAGTGAAGCGTTCAGTTTTTACACTTACAAAGTCACCATTTAAATAGCAAATGCACCATGGAGCAACACAACTGACTCTTAAAGGGAATGATGATGATGAGACTCTGATTGGTTTAATGCAGGTTATGCTCAAAACACACCCAGAACTCATTAAGCACAACCCTGTTAGATGGGCGCAGAGCATATTCATCCATCCTTAACATAGCAAAAGTGGATTTGGACACCATGCGTTTGCGCCATGAGCTTTAGACTTTGCACCTAGATTGTTAAAATAGAGCCCATACTGTTAGACTGAACGACAATGAAGACGCGCCAAACATGGTAGAAATTGCCCCCGTAGTTTGACGTCATCCTCCCATGACACTTTCACTATCCGTGTTCTGAAATGAATTCTCACAGTAAACATAAACAATCTGTAAACCAATCAGAGTCTTATCTCACACTCCCTTTAAGAGTCCCTTTAGGGTGCATTTGCTATTTACATGGCAAACTTTGTATTGGTAATTTTGCACACAGCTTGTCGGAATAATAAACCAGAATGAAAAAAAAAAAAAAACAGTTTTGACTTTTCACATCGGTCATTTGAGTTGTCGTATGCATTGCGTCATCAGATTCGCCACTCCTACACTATCAGAAATAATGGTACGAGAGCTGTCACTGGGGTGGTATCTTTTCAAAAGGTACACATTTGTACTTGAAGGGTCCATATTGGTACCTCAAAAGTAGGGATGGGCGATATGGCCTAAAATCCATATTGCGATATACATTGCAGCCTCTTGCGATAACGATATATATTGCGATATATAAATTATAATAGAACCATTTCAGAACAGGTTACATAGACCCTTAGCAAAGCCAAACTGCTATTTTTTTTAAGAAATAAAGAAACGTTGCATTTCATTTTGAGAACATTTATTGTGCAAAAGCAAAACTGTAATTAAACAACACAATGTTGCAGATAATAAACTAAATGTAGTGCCTTTTAGAAAGAAAGACTTTTCTTTTAAGTCCTTGGTTCCTAAATGCCAAGTTGCAGAGAACAAATAAACTGGTGTCTTTTTAGTTAAGGAACTTACACTGTACTGAAAATACTTCCAGTATTAAATTAGTCAAAATTGTGTATTGCAGATACTTTAAATAAAAACATATTTCTAACCTGCAGCCTAAGGTAACACATTTGATTTTGAACATTTTGTTCTCCTAATGAAATTAAAACTGGTGTCTTGATCTGCTCTTTCTCTCTCTCTCCCTCACTCTCTCTCTGTCTGCGTGCTGCTGAGAGATTGAGACGCACCAGATAAAGTTTGCTTATAAAGTAATGCAAAAATGAATACAATTAATATCGAAAGCGAAAGCAGATTCTCTGACATGTCCGGGGAAAATGTATTGTCACCCCAAATAATGAGCTGGATCAGTCTATTTAGTCTTCGCGCTCTTCTGTATCCAGCGCGTCTCTGTGGGTCTGCATGCAGAGCATGTGAGTCTGTGGCAGAGTGTTCTCAGTTTCTCGCGAACACAGAACCGGGCCGCCCCAATAATATATCGGCCGCAGCCAAATGGTCGCACTGTTGTTTATTCAAGATGATGCGTTGCAGCCGGCTGCAGCTCGTTGCTCTTAATTTCGCGGGTAGATTGCGTCATCAAACATGCATTATCGCGATAGTGCAATAGAATTAGAATCTCTATCGTAGGCCAATTTTGTATCGTTTATATCGCATATCGTTTATATCGCCCATTACTACTCAAAAGTATATATTAGAACCTACAAATTTAAGGAGGAACACTTTTGTACTCTTTAGGTACCAATATGTGCCCTTGAGGTATTAATATGGACCTTTTAGGTACAAATTTGTACCTTTTGAAAAGGTACCACCCCAGTGACAGCTCTCGTACCTTTATTTCTGAGAGTGTATTGATTCCTGGATTGACGCTCATCGCAGCTGTTGTCACACTATAGGAAAGTGTCTAAAATCGTCACCAGAAGGGAAATCTGATTGCAACAGGCATTAAGCGGCTGCCTTCAAACATGTCAAACCAAACATCAAAGATCACAGATTTTAGTCTAAGATTTCAGGAATCTTTTAGGATTTCCCAAATGTGTCTCAGATGACAAAATCATGGCTGAACTCACAGAGTGTGAGCAGGGCTTTAGAGTTTTTGTCTGCTTTCTAGTCCAAATATCTAAAAACTCGTCAATTAAGAAGCATTTTCTAGACAAGCAAAACATATTCAGAAAAAAATATGCCAAAATTAAGCGAGTGTTATCTTAAAACAAGCAAAATAATTTGCCTGCGGGGGAAGCAAAATAGTCTTTTGTCAAAACGAAAAGCAAGATTAAATTGCTTCCCCCATTGTCAGATTATTTTGCTTTAATTTATTTTAATTTATAATTATTTTTTTAAATTTATGTTATTTTATTGTTCTTGTTTTAAGGAAAGACTTCACACTAATACATCAAACCGAATATGAAATAAGTCATTTAGCAGCTTGGTTTTATTAAAAAAAAATAAATTGAAGATGAACTATTATATGTCAAATATGATTCTGAATTGATGACCCTTTTAAGCACACTTCTATTCACACACTATGTAACACAGAAAGATACAATTATGAAATGAATGTTTCAGCTGTTTTAGTCAATCTAAATGCTTCAAACTGCTAAAGGGCATAAAGGTTGTGTCGTGATGTGAAGTGCCATTGTGTTGCGTTAAACACTAATTACATTTTGATGGAGAGTTATGAATAGTTTTGAACAGTTTGCACTAATGAATCACAGTAAAAGTGGTGACATTTAAGCAAATCAGGTCAATTTTGATTTAATGTCTTCTTTAAAGTGGCTGAATTGTCATTTAATGAATTACACGTGTAGTGAGAATGCCGTTAAGGGCCATATTTCAGTGTTAAGTACACTGTGAAAAATATCTGTTAATTAACAGTTTGTGTATTTTGTGATTCACAAGTGTTTTTCATTTATTTGCGGTAGTGAATTGCATTATGGGATGTTGATGCCTGCTCTGTCCACTTTTGATGATGGCAATTCAGCTCTACAGTTTAACAAAGTAACTTTTATTGACATTTTTTAGGCAATTGAAATAATATAATTAGGGCTTTACATTAACACCCGCCAACCCGCCAAATGCGGGTAGATGTCAGCTCTGGCAGGTTAGACAGACACCTCCACTAGCCACGTTGGCTGGTTGGAAATCATTTTTTAATTGTAGTTTTCTTAAAAGCAGGGTTTGAAAATAAGCGTGGCCCAATATTCGTGCAAATGTGATCTTAGAATCGAGAAGCAGCACGACTGACAAAAATAACTGTGTTCGCGCAAACAGAAAGCAGGTAAATACCGAACGAGAGGATGATCACTCGCACGCACAGATGACTGTTAAAAAGCGTGCACACTCCCGTTTACTTGCGCGAAGCAACCGTCACCCTGCCTAGAGGAAGCGCAGCTGGTGCGATCGGTTCCCTTTGAAATAGACTGGACAAAGAGCGATGATCGTGGACCCACAGTCCTGCTGCTTTCAAGAGCTCAAGATTAAAACAAAAATACACATATTCTTTTGTAAGCAGCAGCGGTCACTGCTTTCATTTACAGGCTTATATTAACCGTGCGTGTGATCATCCTTTCATTATCAAACACGGTATGTGTCACCTGCTTTCTTTTGCTTACAGTTATTTTTGTTAATATGGTTTAATTATATTTCTTTATAATAACATTCCTTTAATGGGAGATTAATCCCAGTTTATGTGTAGTTAACTGCTGATCTGAGCTTTAGCCAGGACAGATTACTGTGCATATTTTAGATACATGACAATAATTCTTTTTTAAATGTAATGTATTTTTTTAAAGAAAAGTTTGTTGAATTAAAAAGTGCACCTATACAGCTTTATTTTTCTTGTTTTGACACAATAAAAATTGTGGCTAAGAAATACTTATTTGGTGTGGTCAGAGATAAATTTGGTAAATCCTTAATTTTGAGCCCTGAAAAGTCCTGTGAAATAAAAACTGATTGTATTGCGACACAACCCATTTGCTCATGCACACTGAGCAAGCTCATACACAACACACACAAGAAGTGAAATGAATGAGAAGGCATGTGGACATAACACATCTAAATCAAATCATTTCAGCATGTCAAAGTCAAATTTATGCATATAAAATAAATTTTCCCAACAAGAATATTGTGGCTAGTGAAAATGGAGAGTGGCTAGTAATGTTGGAAATCTACTAGCCACAGTGGCTTCTGATCAAAAAAGTTAATGTTAAGCCCTGAATATAATGTATAAGAAATTAGAGCTGCACGATATTGGAAAAATCTAACATTGCGATGTTTCGTTGTTCTATGTTTATATATATATATATATATAGGGCGATATGAATGCAATTTCATCAGATTCATTCATTCATTCATTTTCTTTTTGGCTTAGTCCCTTTATTAATCTGGGGTCGCCACAGCGGAATGAACCGCCAACTTATCAAGCATATGTTTTACGCAACAGATGCCCTTTCAGCTGCAACCCATCACAGGGAAACACTCATACACTCTCATTCGCACACATACACCACGGACAATTTAGCTTACCCAATTCCCCTATAGCGTATGTGTTTGGACTTGTGGGTGAAAGCGGAGCACCAGGAGGAAACCCACGCCAACACGGGGAGAACATGCAAACTCCACACAGGAACGCCAACTGACCCAGCCCGGGGGTCAAACCAGCGACCTTCTGTGCCACTGTGCCACCGTGCTGCCCAATTTCACCAGATGACTTAAATAATCCAATTTGGAAAGGATTTATCATTAGTTGATTGAATTCTGTAGGTGCATCTGCATAAAACATAAGCAGCAATCTACAAGCACGGATAAATACAATAGAGATAATTATACTGCATAATCTTTGTTGCATACATAATTCAATAAAATTAATGATTATTGAAACATTTAAATGCATTTAAAATCCTCACACAGTAACATGGCCCAAACATATACAAATGATAAATTATTATCCAGACTCAACATTGCATATGCTGCTATGCGATCACATTGCTCTATTTTTATGATCTAGGCGCAAAGTCTGAAGAGCAGGGCACAAAAGCATTAAGGGCTTGTCTGAATCCACTTTTGCTATTTTAAGGATGGTAAAATACACTCGGTGGCCCGGCGCATGGTCTAACAGGGTTGTGCTTATTCTCCTAATGAGTTCTGGGTGTGAGCATTGAGCATAACCTGCATTAAACCAATCAGAGTCTCATTATCATTCCCTTTAAGAGTCAGTTGTGTTGCTCCATGGCGCATTTGCTATTTATATGGCGACTTTGTAAGTGTAAAAACTGAACACTTCACTAGTGAGAAAACAGTTAAACAGAGCATCTGCAGCGCGAGGATAAAGAACGAGCCTCCTCTATTCAGCCTCTTTACTTTACTTTTACTCTTTACTCCTTTACTTTGGTGGAGTGAGGAAACGGTGGAAACTCTCTCCACTGAACACATCCATTAGCCCACATATTTAATCTCCTTTGTTAAGTGCAAAGATTTGTGTCTAAACTATTTCTAAATTCAGTTCTAATCTCCAGCAAAGGAATAAATGAACAATAATAATGAAGTGTGGTCAAACAACTGAGTTATATCCAAACACACGTCCTGTTCTTATGCCCCATATGCTGATGCAGACGTCTCCAAAACCCCACAGGTGGACAAATCTACACTTGTGTTTATTAAAGCAAATATAAATATGCAGATAATAAATAATAATAACATTATACTGATGCAGATTATCATGAATTAACTGAAAAAGCCCCCTGAGGTGAAGAAGGCAGTGTAGTAAATAATAATTTTGTAACATTTTAATCCTTTATTTTTTGTTTCATATGTAAAGATATTTGTGTATTGCTGTACATCCTGTGTTTATTAAGCGTTTGAACCTACATAGGCTCATAACTAACACGCTCTCAGTGTCACACTTTAGAGCAGCTTTTCGTTGGTCAATGGTGTGGTCTATTTCAGTTCCTCAAAAAACAACACACCAACAATGTGCCTTAACACACCTCCTTTATAGACCAGCACACACATGAGGTTACAAAGTGGCGCAAATGGATTAGCTATTTAAACAACGTGGTGCAAAATGTGAAAATTAGGGTTGCGCTGCTCTGAAAATAGCAACAAATCGTGCCAAACACGTCTTGCGCCTTATTGCGCCGGGTGTATAATAGGGCCTTATATTGTGCAGCCCTATAAGAAATACTATTATTTCTGTAAATTAGCAGAAAATGTACTTTGAGTTAATTTATGATAAATATTTAGTAAATTTAGGGTTAGCAATGTACTTAGGTTTTTGTAGCATAATATAAAACACCAACCCAGACAATATATATATATATATATATATTAAACTATTAAAAATGTTCATAAAAGTCCTTTAATACAATTCAATAGTATAAATAAACTGGGAAAAAATAAATAAAAAACATGACTCACAAAATACAAAAAACTGCTATTTATATGGATATTTTTTACAGTGTAGATTATAAAAATACATTACTAGTGTTGTTTCCTGTTTTGTTTATGGTTTTAACTGGTTTTAAACATACAACTATGTCAACACTGATGTATAGGGTACATGCGATAGTATGCAGAAGGACTTTTAATTGGTCAGTAACCTGGGTTAAACCCTTCCGGTGAACTGTATGCCGTTACAAAATCGTCGTGTTTAAGGTCTGTTTTCTTTAAAAATCAGTGATATATAAAGTGTGTCTCAGATTGCACAAGAAGCTCTGCATTAAATTACATTTTCCCTGCCATGTCTTTAAAATATAAACATTTATTTTACCCCAGTATTTCCAATGGAGTTTCTGTGCAAGCCTGCTAATCCTGAGGGGCGTGTGCGAGTAAACGGCTTTTCATCTCGTTTTACGCTTGCGCAACTAGATAAATGCCAAAGTTTATTTAACTGATTGTATTTTAATTACATTACAACATTGATGCTGTAAAAGAAACCGGAACAAATGGAAAAAAAGTCACATTAACCGTTTATTGAAAGTTTATCAGCATGGAAAGAATCACTAGCTCTGCTTATACCCTATTATTGGTGTTTTGTTTTGTTTTGTTGTTGTTGTTTTTGGATGGTTATTTATTCATCCTATTTGTTCATACACCATTGTAATCTCAGCACATATAGTTCAGCCTCTCCAAAGCCATTTTATTGTCCAAAAATCATGATAAAAAGTATAATACATTGTTCCCTGACAAGCTCTGTGTGTGTTGAGCTCAAAGTAAAGGTTATAAGTGTCAACAGAGCCTTTAACCTCAGTGTGAGCAATAGTCCTGACAGCGCTGATGATTTTCCTCCATCTGTTTGTGTTTTCAGGTGTAATAACAGGACACAGTGTGCTGTCGTGGCGGGACCGGATGCTTTTCCCGACCCCTGTCCTGGGACATACAAATACCTGGAGGTCCAGTATGAATGTGTCCCGTACAGTACGTATCCCTTTGAAAGTGAAATATAGAAATGAAACTAAAAAGATTGTTTAATTTTATTGGTGATTCCTTATATGAAATTTAATAGTAAACTTGGCAACCAATTTCGGGGAAATTGACGTTTCTTCATTTAAGCAGAATGCCCGAGCATACTGCCTGGGAGGCGTTTCAAAGATGACCACCGAATGAAATTGCTTGCCTTTAACCCCCAGGGGTCTGAAGTGATTTTGGGGCCCCTGAGATGTTTTGACCAAGCGGCAACCTCCCGCTCTCCCTCGGGAAGCCAATACGGAAGTAACTGAAACTGCAATTCATCGAAATTCCGCTAGTCCTGGCTCCATAATAGAGCACATTTCTATTGAGCCCACTGTTAGAATGGCCAACTTTACAGCAGAAATAAAGGTGTTTACAGCCTGGTACAAAGAACGATTTTGGTTCATATAGCTAATATTACCCTTCGTGACAACTGTGAGGGGGGTGAATTTTTTTATAACTCATCCGTTTCCTTTATATTAGGTTATATTAAGTTTGCATAATTAAGGGCGTGGCCACTTGAGGGACAGCTAGGTCTCGCTGGTCGCCATCACCTCACCTCAGCTGATTACGGCTGATTAGCTGCTGAGCTCGGCATATTCATCGTATTTTTGTGTTGTTTTATGTGGCTTTACACAGTCTGCTGCCTTTTGGAATTATTTCCTACAATTATCAGATGATATGGCATGCTGTGTGCACTTAATTGTGCTCACAAGCCATTCACGTGGCCTCTATTTGCCAGGTGAGTGAAATTATACCATCTCTATGAATGTATTTGTTTTATTTAAGATCATTTATCATTTATAATGTTCTTTAGAGCTGTAATGCACTCCAGAATCTGACAGATTATTAGCTGTAGGCTCTAGAACAGTCATCTGAAGCGTTGTCATACAGTGTTCTGCCTGGACTTCATAATTAGCCTTGCATTTACTAACACAGACTATTTCTGAGGTGTTTGTAAGTAATTCGCACTTTCCTGTGTAATGCATTGAGCCACTAAGCATTGCGCTTATGACGTTGCTTATGAAACAGTGTTTTTAAAAGTCTAAACACTTATTGATAAAGTGTACAACCAAGCACATGTGGTCAGAACACAAACGAGTCGCAGGTGATGAAGTATTAAGCGTTTCTCCCATAGGAAAGCCCGTCTAAGCAGCATGCCTCTGTAGCTCCGCTCACGCTCCGCCTCTTTGCCCTTGTATGGTATGCCCGGGGGTTGGTGCGATGACGCGCTAACAAAATGGCGACGGTCGGCCACGCCTTCTGGTGGCTTCTTTTGGGTTCTTCATAAACCTATGGGGGACGTCACGGATACTACGTCCATATATTTTACAGTCTATGGTTTTGACATGCCCTGACATTTGTGCTTATTTTAACTACTTATTACATAGTACTGGCCAACATGTATTTTATTTGTATTCAGCACAAACTGTGCTACACTATTATATGAGAATTATTGATGAACATGTAAGTTTTGGAGAAAAACCTGTAGCTGAAATAAGGTCCAAAAAACCACACTGAATGTGCCTGAGCGAGACTTTTGAGTTGCCAGTCTTGTAGGCTAGAATGTTTACTTCCCAATTATGTGAAAATTCTTCTGTTCTCTCATTCAAAGAAAACATCACAATGATATACAATTTGATAAGTCTGATTTGGGTGATCTCAGCTGTATGAGTGAGTGACAATGCTCATGAATAATTCACACCTGGAGAGACAAAAGACACTCCCCCACTCACCCATCAAGGGCATTGTAAAGCAATGTCCATCTGCAAAAGCTAGCCCAAAGTAAGGCCCCGTTTACACTAATACGTTTTCGTTTTAAAACGCATAAGTTTTCCTACAGTTACGCCATCCGTCCACACTACGCCGGAGTTTTCGAGCCCTGAAAACAGAGCGTTTTGGAAACGTTTTGGTTTTAAACGCTGCTCCTCAAAATAGTGTCAGTGTGGATGGGGGAAAACGGAGACATCTGAAAATGGAGGCGGGGCTGCAGACATTCGCCTCTCTGATTGGGGCTTTTCCCTCAATATTAAGTAGCCTTCACACAGTTCAGTCCTGCATCCTCTGCTTGTAAGTTCCGACTTTGCAAGTTTCATATGGAACACAAACTCGCGAGGACACATCGAGTAAATCTTCAAAGGCAACAGTGTACTTTCAATGGATTGCATATAAAACTATTAATTTGTCCCTCCTAAAAACTCCAGATTGTGTTGATTCAGCTCAAGTAGTTTGAACAAGCCGCCAAATTATTTTTTGAGTGCATCTAATGAAAAACACACACTGAAATGCAGCTCAGTGGAACCGGCAGCCTAAAATCTGATTTATTCCACTGCTTTTTTCCCCCTGCAGTTAAAAGTCTCTCCTTCATTTGAACTCATGCGTGGCTATCTCTCTCTTTCTGTGTGTGTGTGTGTGTGTGTGTGTGTGTGTGTGTGTGTGTGTGTGTGTGTGTGTGTGTGTGTGATGACTTTGGTTACTGTGAGCTTCGTGATAAACTATGTAAGCGCTGCACTTTGTCAAAATGAGTAAGTTGCCAGATAGCTAATGATAGCGTTTGGCCATGATAGATCGGCTCTTCTGTATCTTTAGTTATGGGAGCGAAGCGTCGCATCCATCTACCTGCAGGAATACCTGCGCTATTTACTCTGTTGGCTTTTCCGTACACCGCTGTTCATCTATACTGATAAATGAACGCCACGCAAGCGTGAATTGAGTTTAATTGCTGCAGACTGAAGCTGGAGAGGAAATAAGGACTTTCTTTCCACTATTGTTCAAAAGTTTGAGGTCAGTGTCATTTTTTAGCAGAGGAATTAGCGTTTATTCAGCAACGGCGCATTGAATTGATCAAATGTGACGTTATTCACATTCATAACGTTACAAAACATTTCTATTTCTATTTTAAATGAATGTTGTTCTTTTGAACTTGTTTTATATTCATAAGACACTCTTGAATTAAGTATTTCACAGTTTTATTCAATTATGGTACACTGCAAAAAATGCAGCATAGGCTCATTCTGAAAATGTAGCCCTGTATACATTTCTGGAGAGCGTAAATAATGTAGCATAGGAAATGTATGGCTGCATTTCGTCTTTATAACGAATGCTATGCTGTTGCTTTCCGCGCTTACCAGCTGACCACTTAACTGCATGTGGACGGCTTTTCCGCTGTTACCAGTTTGTCCGGTGGCTCGTCATGTACGTCAGAGGATTTTAGATGCAGAGAGGACGAAGAACGGTTCCAGAAAGCAGGTTAAACAAAATCAAAAGCCAAAAAATAAAACAAACAACTAGGCTGCGTCCGAAACCGCCCTACTACTCAGTAGGTACTGCATTTGAATTTAAACGTACTACTCGACCGTTAGAAAAGTACGTTCTATACAGTATGAATGTAAAAAGTATTAATGGAATTCGGACGTACGGACGTTCGGAATTCATCCGCCATTTTGTCATGGTCACGTGACCTACCTGCGTCAGTTGCGTCGCTTTACTTCCATTCATGAATTCTCTCGCGGGGCATCATGGGATAGCGCAGCGTGCATGGGATGCGCACTTCAGAATCTCGCCGGAAGTAGTAAGTCATCCGGGTACTTCTCGCATACTGATTTTCGAATTCTATGAATTCGGACATACTACTCGGCTCGCATACTGATTTTAGCGTACTGTATAGTATGGAAGTATGCTGTTTCGGACGCAGCCCTAAATTACAGGGTGAGCATGTGGTAAAATCTGAAAAACGTGGTAAAAATCAGGTAAAATAATTTTACTGGATTGCTTTTCACAACACTGTCATTTAGGGAAGGTGGTGGGCTCTATCTATCTATCATCTATCTATCTATCTATCTATCTATCTATCTATCTATCTATCTATCTATCTATCTATCTATCTATCTGTCTATCTGTCTATCTGTCTGTCTGTCTGTCTGTCTGTCTGTCTGTCTGTCTGTCTGTCTGTCTGTTTGTCGTTTGTTCATTCGTTCGTTAGTTTTTTTTTTTTGTTATGTTTATTTTTACATGAAACAAGTAATTTATTCCTAAATGTGCTAAATCGCTATAAACTGGTTCTATATACTGCTTTTTGAGATGTTTTCCCTCTGGTTTGGAATCACTTGAGGGCAAGTAAATAATGAGGGAAATTACATTTTACAATTACAAGGTGGTGGGCGCTGGTCTGTTGGTGCATTTTAAAACACTATCGGTTGGGTTTAGGGATGGGGGTAGGTGAAGGGATCGGTTGGTCGGTCAGTCATAACTAGGGCCAGACAGAATCTGCAGGCATTTTTTGCTAATTTCTTTGGAGAATTTTGTTAAACATCTGCGGATTTATGCAGAAAGATTTTGGGAGAATCATAACTAAAAACTTAATATATGAAATAAAAGTAATACATTTGTAACTTTTATTTAATGTTTACAATGCAAATCCAATTAGATCCACTTCATTCGGTAAACAAAGCCAGTCTCTTATATAATATATCTACTAAAAGACTTAGAAATAAATTGTCTAATTCATTATTTAGTATTTAGTATTTTTAAATACTTAAAATATTACTTTACAAACTGTTTTGTAAATAATTCATATGAATATTTTCATATTAGTCAATAGTATTACTGAAATTAATTTAAAAACTAAATAAATATAAATTTACACACATTTACTCAAGTAAATAAACAGATTCAATGATGGGCTAAAAATCTGCAGATTTCTGCGCGCACAGTTTCCGTGTGGGCCAAGTCAAAAACCAAGCATTGGGTACTTTTTATTACAATTTATTTAAATATTTATTTATAAATAAACATTAATTTGTTCCTAATTTGTTCTAAAATGTACTAAATTGTTAAAAGCCGCAACAAAAAAAAACAAAACAAAAAAAAACACATTTTGACCCAATATTTATATTTCTAATATTTAAGACAATTTTATTCCATTACTTATAGTGTTAATTTATTTATTCTTACATGAGATAAGTAATTTGCTCTTAAATATACTAAATTGCTAAAAACAGGTACTATATACTGCTTTTTGAGACGTTTTCCCTGTGTGCAATAACAGCTCAGAATGACATTTATCAAACTCAGTAAAGGACAAAAGGAAGAACTCAGATTTCCTTCTGCTTTTCTTGTAAAGCTATCCTATGACTTCAGAAGAGTTGAAACACAATGCATAACATGTGGACTAACGTATCAAAAAATAAAGAAAAGAATAGACCACTTTAAAGTTATTATTGGTTCTCTGGGTTTGCCATAGTAGACTCAAAAAATGCTGGGTTGTCATAACTCAATGTTGGGTCAAATGTGGACAAACCCAACCATTAGTTCAATTCTTTTCCATTACATTTAAATGACACTTTTTACCCTAATAGTTGGGTTTGTCCATATTTTACCCAACGTTGAGTTACAACAACCCAGATTATTTTAGAGTGTGTGTTTTTTTAAATACAAAGTTCACTCTTGTTTTATTTTATAAGCTACAGTGTAAAGCAAAACATATGAATCAGTTAAAGTTTTAAGTTGAACCATTCTTTCATTCATATTTTTTTTGGTTTAGTGCCTTTATTAATCTGGGGTCGCCACAGCGGAATGAACCGACAACTTATCCAGCATATGTTTTGCGCAGCGGATGCTCTTCCAGCTGCAACCCATCACTGGGAAACATCCATACACTCCTATTCACACCACAGGCAATTTAGCCTACCCAATTCACCTGTACCACATGTCTTTGGACTGGTGGAGGAAACCGGAGCACCCGGAGGAAACCCACACGAACACGGGGAGAACATGCAAACTCCATGCAGAAATGCCAACTGACCCAGTCGAGGCTCAAACCAGCGACCTTCTTGCTGTGAGGCGATCGTGCTAAGTTGAACCAACTTAACTTTAAAAGTTATCGGATGAACTGAGTTAAAACATCAAGTAAAATAAATACGTTTGAACCAGATTAACTTACTAAAATATGTTAATGTAACATGAAAACACACGTTGTCATGACTTTTTAATCATATAATTAATTTTTATAGTGTACTAAAAACTTCTTAACATTTTTCAAATAAGAATATTATCATTACAGTTTACCCCAAAAATACATAATCATAAATTCATCAAAACATCCTTTATGCACCCTTTACTATGATTTTTTTGTTACATCTGTTAAACACAAAAGAAGATATTTTGAAGAATGTTGAGTACCTGCAATCACTGACTTCCATAGTGTTTGTTTTTGCTTCTATGGAAGTCGGTGGTTACAGATCTCCGGCATTTTTCAAAATATCTTCTTTTGTGTTCACGGTTTGGAAGCACTTGAGGGCGAGTAAATAATGAGGGAAATTAAATGTTGGGGTGAACTTTCCCTTTAAGGCCACTCCCTTGTAAAAAAGGACATTCATTTTCCTTCTCCACAGTGGAATGAACCGCTAACCTCTCTCACACGTTACACGCAGCGGATGTCCTTTCAGCCACAACCCAGTGCTGGGAAACACCCATACACACTCATTCACACATCTATAGTGCATGTGGACTGTGTATGTTTGGACTGTGGGGGAAACCGGAGCACCCGGAGTAAATCCACGCCAATACGAGGAGAACATGCAAACTCCACACAGAAATGCCAACTGACCCAGCTGGGTGAGGCCACCGTGTGCACCCTAGAAAAGGACAATAGGTGAATATAAAATCATACATTAGTCCATATGTCTTATGCATTGTGTTTGAACTCTTCTGCAGTCATGCGATAGCCGTACAAGAAAAGCAGAATGAAATTGGAGTTCCTCCTTTTGTCCTTTGCTGAATTTGATAAATGTCATTCTGAGCTGTTTTTGCACAGCAAACAGCTGCGAGACGCTTTTTTTTCCCTTCTCAAAAGCATGATGTCATGTCCAACCTGTTTTTTGGCGATTTGAAATGCGGTGGCGGTAATTCAACCTGACGGAAAGTTCACTTTTGTGTGAATAATTTCCTTAAAGCGTCAATTAACACAACAAACAGAGCAGCCCGTCTGATGGCTCGAATCCTCACGTGTGTAATTTAATCGGAGTTTTCCAGAGGACATCCGACAGAGCGCTTATTTGTCACTGTCATGTGTTTATGCCAGAGAGAAAGAGCCGCATCACCTGTTAATAATAGTATTATCAGTGACAAATGCACCTCGGCGCATATTAAATCTGCCATTGTGCGGTCGCATGAAACAAGGGCTGAAAGAGAGCGGAAGATTGGCTTGATGAAGAGAAGAAGAGAGGAAAAGCTGACGAATGAACTCATTAATGGAGAGCGAGACGTGGGCGGAGCCTGTGAGACTCTTCAATGATAATCTTCTGTGGTAAAGAGTAGAAGGGATTCAGCTGCAGATACACACATCAATATAGCATCGTTTTTGTGACACTGTACAACAATAGTTCATATTTTTACATTACTGTTAGGGTTGGGGTGAGGGTAGATGTTGATAAAATATAATTAATGGATATTTTATTAAATATATATTGAATAATACAGTGCATAATTACTGTTTTTACATTATTGTGATGGTTGGGCATAGGGTTGGGGTAGTGGTAGATGTTAATAAAATACAATTAATGGGTAATTTAATAAATAATCTAAATAATAATTGATATAATTACTGTTTTTACATTACTGTGAGGGTTGGGTTTATAGTTGGGGTAGTGGTAGATGTTAATAAAGTACAATTAATGGGTAATTTAATAAATAATCTAAATAATAATTGATATAATTACTGTTTTTACATTACTGTGAGGGTTGGGTTTATAGTTGGGGTAGTGGTAGATGTTAATAAAGTACAATTAATGGGTAATTTAATAAATAATCTAAATAATAATTGATATAATTACTATTTTTACATTACTGTGAGGGTTAGGTTTATGTTTGGGGTAGTGGTAGGCATTAATAAAATACAATTAATGGGTATTTCAATGAATAATATAACTAATACTCTGTGTAATGAATACTTTTACATGACTGTGATGGTTGGGTTTAGGGTTCGGGTAGGGGAAGATGTTAATAGCATGCAATTAATGGATAATTTAATAAATATTCTGAATAATTCTCAGTATCATTACTGTTTTTGCACTATTGTGATGACTGGGCATAGGGTTGGGGTAGGGGTAGATGCTAATAAAGTACAATTAATGGATAATTTAATAAATAATCTGAATAAAAATTGATATATTTACTGTTTTTACATTACTGTGTTGGTTGGGTTTATGGATGGGGCAGAGGTAGGCATTAATAAAATACAATTAATGGGTATTTTAATGAATAATATAAATAATACTCTGTGCAATTATTACTTTTACATGACTGTGATGGTTGGGTTTAGGCCTCGGGTAGTGGTAGTCGTTAATAGCATGCAATTAATGGATAATTTAATAAATATTCTGAATAATTCTCAGTATCATTACTGTTTTTACATTACTGTGATGACTGGGCATAGGGTTGGGGTAGGGGTAGATGCTAATAAATTACAATTATTGGATAATTTAATAAATAATCTGAATAATAATTGATATAATTACTGTTTTTACATTACTGTGAGGGTTAGGTTTATGGTTGGGGTAGTGGTAGGCATTAATAAAATACAATTAATGGGTATTTTAATGAATAATATAAATAATACTCTGTGTAATGAATACTTTTACATTACTGTGATGGTTGGGTTTAGGGTTCGGGTAGGGCTAGATGTTAATAGCATGCAACTAATGGGTAATTTAATAAATAATATGAATAATAATTGAAATAATTATTGTTTTTACATTACTGTGAGGGTTAGGTTTATGGTTGGGGTAGAGCTAGGCATTAATAAAATAAAATTAAATGGGTATTTAAAAAAATAATATGAATAACACAGTGTATACTTGCTGTTTTTACATTACTGTGATGGTTGGGATTAGGGATGGAGTAGCAGTAGATCTTAATAAAATACAATTGAGACCTTAAGACGAAGAACCATTTAAGTCCATATTTTCACATTTTGAGTAATACGAGTTTTTTCATTTGGATTGTGAACATTATATTATATATTTTTTTATTTTTTTACTTGAAGATAGACAACAAAAGCTTCACCATTCTAAGGTGATAACATTTTTCAGGGTCAGTATTAAAAAATCAAAAGTTATTCTGATTTACATTTCTCAAATGTGGACGAACAGTAGATGTGCAGTTAATCACTTTAAACCACTAAAGATCTGATTCCTTTATCTCAGTTTTAATACAGCAAAAGAAACTTCAGGTTAATATTAAGCATTTCTTTTTTTAAGTTTATTATTATTATTATTTTTATTATTGTTGTTTTTTTATTATTATTGTTATTTAAGAACAGAAAATATGCTCCGCCATCTCGCGATATAAAGAAATATATAAACAAATAAACTCTGCTTGTCGTAGTTTACACAGGACTGGTGGGAAATATGCCTTGGTACAGGTATTATATGGTGTCTGGTTTATTTTGATAGGTTAACTGTTTTTGTGCTGTTTAGCACTCCTCTGCATGTTCAGAGAGAAAGAGAGATCACATCACATATACGGTTCTTCCACTCGCCTCTTTCGGTGGGATCTTCCCTGGTTTTTGTTCTCCTCTTTGATTCAAATATGGTTTCCCAGCATCCCTCAAAGCCTTCCTTACTCTGTATTTCCATTTGTTCATGTCGGCTCTCCTTTTTTAGCAAAGGATTTGCCTTTTAATGTCCGAAGTGGACATGACAGCAAGCGGCATCTCAATTCTTCTTAGTGGACATAAATGTTTTTTTCATGTGATACTATTTTACTGATTAAAATGCAGACTTTTTTCCCAGAGATGGGTTGCAGCTCGAAGGGCATTCGCTGCGTAAAACGTGCTGGATAAGTTGGCGGTTCAATCCGCTGTGGCGACCCCGGATTAAAAAATTGACTTAACCGAAAAGAAAATGAATGAATGAATGAATGAAAATGCAGACTCTTGATTGCTCAAAAAGAAAATGCTGAAAAAATTCTACATTTATGATAATATAAGTGTTTTTTTCTACAATAATTTGCAATTCTACAGTTGCTATGGTAACACAACAACTATAGTAATGGATCTGTTGTGGTTATTCTACAGTTGCCATGGTAACACAACAACTGTAATAATGTATCTGTTGTGGAGATTCAATAGTTGCTAGGGTAACACAACTATAGTAATGTAACTGTTGTGGTGATTCTATAGTTGCTATGGTAACACAACAACTGTATTAATATATATGTTGTGGTGATTCTACAGTTGCTATGGTAAAACAATGACTGTAGCAATGTATCTGTTGTGGTGATTATATAGTTGCTGTGGTAACACAACTATAGTAATGTATCTGTTAGGGTAATTCTATAGTTGCTATGGTAACAACTTTAGTAGAGTATCTGCTGTGGTGATTCTATTGTTCCTATGGTAACTATAGTAATGTAACTGTTGTGGTAATTCTATAGTCGCAAAAATATCCCCAAACTGTTTCTGTATACAAAGTTCACACATACAATTAATGTCACATGTTTTTTTGGACTTATACGGTTGTTCGTCGCCACACTCAATTATTTGGTAATTTAATAAATCTTATGAATAATAATCAGTCTAATTACTGCTTTTACATTACTGTGAGGGTTGGGATGGGGGTAGGCAATAAAATACAATTAATGGGTAATTAAATAATATAAATAATAATCAGCTGTAGTATTCTAAATGTGGAAATATTTATTTATTCGTAACCTTTACTCCTTTGCATATTCATGCAATACACTGAATATTAATTTCATTATTAACTGAAAAGAGAAAGGGGTGTGGCTTCTGAACTAAAAGTGTGAAATGGAAGTGGGTGGAGCTTTTGAAAATCCAATGTGGGCGGATCACTCAAGCTAGTGGGTGGAGGATCTGTGGGGGTAAGGGAAGATGCACCATAAAAAATTGTTGATGTAAAGTTTTAAGTTGAATTAAAATAACTTTTCTGATTTCTTTTATTCTATATAATCAAAATATGTAAATATGTTGTTTCCATAAATACAGCCCAAAGCTTAAAATGAATAGTTTTCTATTGCGCAGTCAACTGTAATGACTTTTTCTTTGTCTGATATTTTATATACAATTTATTTTTTGCTTCAATTTAACATGATTAATTACCTGATTCTCCTCATATCTGGCTGCTTTGAGGATTATAGTGCATTAATAGACTTATTAAATACCCCGTGGAAGATATGAGTGGTAAAGAGGGAACTAATGCACTGTATAGTCATCTATATATAGAGTTTGCAGAGCTAGACGTCTTGAATTATTTCAGTATTGATTCACAACAGTCACTATCATTTATTGAAGCTGAACTTTTTTGTATTCCGCTGTTAGTTTGATCAAAGTTTTCCCTCGTCAAAGGAGGAGCGGAGAAATACTGGAAGGGATATTTGTCGGACTAAACTGAGATAGAGAGAAGCCCTTTGCAGTGTTGCTGTGGCGGGTGTCATGTGTCTGCTGTAGGAGGGCGTTTGATACGAGAGCTTGACGTGTGTTAGTATTCATAGAGAAAGACCACCAGTGAGAGTCTGACTGACAGCCGGCGTCTCTCCTTTACACATCAAATAGCAAAACGCCCCGGGACAGTGAAGGTGATTTAGTGATCGTGCTGACCCTGAGTGATGGACACTGCTGTTGATGTCTGCGCCTCGTATTATTTATTTCAGCTCTGACCTTGAATTCGTCTGCAGTTTTTGAAGCGCTCGAACACAACCACACACACACACACACACACACACACACACACACACACACACACACACACACACACACACACACACACACACACACACACACACACACACACACACACACACACACACACACAGACACACACACACACATACAGAAAGTTTTATTGAGTTCAGACGGGATGTTTGCGATCATCGCTGGTGTTTACCAAGGCAAGTGCCAGTGTTTGTATTGCGCATACTGATAGTTTGAGATTTAAACAAACTCCCCACCATGTTTGATACTGAACAATACTTCAAATCAAGAGGCTCGTTAAAGGGGAAATTATGCTGTAACTTTTACTGGCGTTGAAATTTACGATTTCCACCTGGAGGCAATGAAACTGGTGAAAATAACACAGATGGACACTATAGGAGCCATATATATTGACCAGTTGCAAAAGAAAAAGAAAATGCAGATATAATTCTACATTTATGATAATATAAGGGTTTTTTTCTATAATAATTCTACAGTTGCTATGGTAACACAACAATTATTGTAATGTATCTGTTTTGATGATTCTATAGTTGCTATGGTAACTACATATCTATAGTCATTTATATGTTGTGGTGATTCTACAGTTGCTATGGTAACACAACAACTATAGTAATGTATCTGTTTTGGTGATTCTATAGTTGCTATGGTAACTACATATCTATAGTCATGTATATGTTGTGCTGACTCTATAGTTGCTATGGTAACACCACAACTATAGTAATTGATCTGTTGTGGTGATTCTACAGTTGTTATGGTAACCCTACTATAGTATAGTATCTGTTGTAGTGATTCTATAGTTGCCATGGTAAGACAACAACTATAGTAATTGATCTGTTGTGGTGATTCTATAGTTGCTATGGTAACACAACAACTGTATTGATGTATATGTTGTGGTGATTCTACAGTTGCTATGGTAACACAACAACTATAGTAATGTACCTGTTGTGGTGATTCTACAGTTGCTATGGTAACACAACTATAGTAATGTATCTGTTGTGGTAATTCTATAGTTGCTATGGTAACACAACTTTAGTACAGTATATGTTGTGGTTATTCTATAGTTGCTATGGTGAAACAAATATAGTAATGTATCTGTTGTGATGATTCTATAGTTGCTATGGTAACAACAACTGCATTAATGTATATGTTGTGGTGATTATACAGTTGCTATAGTAACACAACAACTATAGTAATATATCTGTTGTGGTGATTATACAGTTGCTATGGTAACACAACAACTATAGTAATGTATATGTTGTGGTGAATCTACAGTTGCAATGGTAACACAATGACTATAGTAATGTATCTGTTGTGGTGATTCTATTGTTGCTATGGTAACACAACTATAGTAATGTAACTGTTGTGGTAAGTATATAGTTGCTATGGTAACACAACTATAGTAGAGTATCTGTTGTAGTGATTCTATTGTTGCTATGGTAAAACAAATATAGTAATGTATCTGTTGTGGTAATTATATCGTTGCTATGGTAACACACCTATAGTAATTGATCTGTTGTGGTGATTCTACAGTTGCCATGGTAACACAACAACTATAGTAATTGATCTATTTTGATGATTCTGTAGTTTCTATGGTAATACAACAACTAATCATATGAACAAATGACCCAATACTGTAGTTTTCTACATCTAAAGTGTACATTATACAATACACCACAGTTTACTGTAGTAGAAACTAAAGTTTACTACAGTATTTAGTCAAGTTCATCAGTTCACTATTTGATACTTAAATATGCTGGAGCATAGAATTAAATGTTACAAATCTACATTATCAGATGCAGAAATTAAACTGTAATTATTGACAACGCATAATCAGTTCTTTATTTGGAGCCAATATCAGCAGATCTTTTAGACGGTCAAATATTCACTATACAGACAGCATAGAATATATCAAAAAGCATAATAGAGGATCTGAAAATAGAAGACAAATATGCTTGTCTTTGCATTTACTGCTGAAATTAAGCCAATAGTCTGTTCGGTCTCTTTACCAGGTGTAGCACAGATATTTAATTAGGCCTTAATTACTTTTGCCTTAAATCCAGTTCCCAATAATGCCTTTTCAGCAGGAGTGAGGAGAATGGCTGGCCCAGCATGCATTGTGGGTTCAGACGCGGCTCTTTGTCTTCTGTGTGTCTGCACAGAGAGAATCGCTTTATGGATTCTGGCCTTTATGAGGGCGATAGAATGAGCGCTGATTGTTTTGGCAGCTTTTTTTTTGCACCTGTGTCTTTCTCTGGCCGTAATCAATCTTCTGTGCATAAGCCGAGTTCGCATGCGATGTTCGGTGGTCTCGCTAGATGATTCGCCATCATCTGCCTTTAACAAACAACACCTGTGTTCGATCTGTGACACCTGCTTTTGTGTGTGTGTGTGTGTTTCCAAGACAATCTGAAGCCTGCACTGCATCTCCTTGTTGTCATGACACTGGGGCTGTTTCTCAATTCCACGAGCGCAGAGAACGGACTTGCGTTCTTGTGAAGACCGATCTTGCCAGGTCACCTCGGAAGAATGAACTCGGGAGGCCGCGAGAAATGAGATGCTGCATGCTTCCTGATGGTCACATGACCTTCAAGTGTTTTTAATGGAAAATTATTTAAACATTACTTAAACATTACAGCATTCATACAATGATTTATTGTTTACCCCTTTTTAAAATATATACTATGCATAAAGACTTTACAAATATACGTTGCACAATATAAATAAAACAGTTTTTAATACAAAGTTCAGCAAATAAACACCCTTAATGTGTTTATACCTTTATTAAGATTTTCATGGTAATGTTTATATTCACTGTTTCACTTTTGGAAACTCCTGAGATAACTCTGAACTTTAATGTTAAATATAAAATGCTCCGCCTCCCACCTCCAGTCGCAATGATTTCTGGGACGTCTAGAGCGAGTTCGGTGCTTAAAGGTGCTGTATGTAAGTTTTTGACTCTTCTAAAGGATAAAAATACCATAATATGTGTGCAGATATTTAAGAAACATCCCAAGTGAACATACTTGTTTAACTGACAAACAATGCTGAAGTCAGATATTCTGCTTTGAAAATGGGTTTTCCGTGCCGGAATGCTGTCTTTGTTTAGATAAATTTCATATGCACGATGCCAGTTTAGCCAATTATATGTCAGCACCCTGGGTTGCCTTGTTGGAAAACAGCGTATTTCATTCATTCATTCAGAAAGACTCTGAAAGCATGCGTCCGTGACCAAAAAGAACAGTATGGGAGACAGATGCAGTTCCACATGAGGTTATTAATTAGCAAATTACATAAATATTACGAACGTAAACATTAGGTGAGCAGGTTACATTGTAACCGCGTGTCCTAACAACAAGCTGTGACGAGAGAGGCAGTGATCAGCTATTTGGCTGTTTGCACCAGACGAAACACGGCAGAAATGTAAATACAGCCTTTCAGAAGCACAGAATATGCACTCGCTCACCAAACAGTAAGGTTTAGAATCTATTTAATACATGTTAACCCACTTTAACATCAATGTAGATGCTGAATCTCTCATATGTTTAGTTCTAAAGTTCAATTTCAGACGGTTTATTGTATTTTCCAGATCTGAGGTGAACTTTCTGCTTTCAGTATATGGCAACAAATGCCATGTAAAATGCATTCAAACTCGCATTGTTAGCATTTAGCACAGAATAAAGCACACAAGGCTTACCTGAGGTGATCTAGCTGTCATAGGTTTCACATGTTCAGCTGTGAGTAATAGAAGCCATTTCTAATATATCAATTCGAGGTGTTGGTTAGGACAAAAACTCCTTTTAATATGGAAAATATTCCCTCTATCGCGTGTCGTTGCTTTTATTTAGAACACAGTTTAAATCACTCGCTCCTGTACTCAATCTGGCATCCCAGCGTACTTTTATTATGATCCAGGAGTGCAATACCTAGTTCAACCACTGGGTGTCAAACTTACATACTGCACCTTTAAGTCTGCATCCATGCAACCTCAATTTCAAGAACACATCCGGGAAGTTTCATGTGTCCTCCGTTCTTGTGGTCTTGAGTATTGGAGCTGAACTTTGGCAGTTCATGATGACGTTACACGAGAACATGAGGCAAGATCTCTGAAGAACGCATATTGAGAAACAGTTTCAGTTAACTCCTTCCCATAGTGGGCGGAGTCATGTGTCATACTTTTAAAATTGCTGCAAAATTTTTCTAATTTTGACTAAACACATTGTTGGTAATTCTGCTTTGTGACAAAAGTGATTTTGTTAAAGAAACTGATTAGTTTCTGACAGCAGAATGTGTAAAATTCACCTGCAGGCTATTTTCGATATAGCAGAAAAAACAAATGAAACCTACTCGACCTGTTTTCTTTCGCGCATCTGCTACTCGTTCAAACAATAAAAAGAAACGTTCAACATCCTTTTCATCAAATTTTGGAATAAGCCTCAAATTCGCTACTATATCTGAATTTGACGACGAACTACGTTCCACACTTGTAGTTGGTAATAATTTACCATCTCTAATCAAGTCTAACCGATAACACTCTAAATCAAGCTGTTGTTGCTGAAACTGCAGTTTAGACATCTCCACGCGATTTTACATTTCTGATATTTTCTCTTTCATTTCTTTTTGAATTAACAACAGTTGTTTTTGTTGCTCAAACGTTAAGGGAGACATTACAGTAGTCTCATCATTAAAATCAGACACACTTTCAGACAGTTCTGATGCTAAAATTCCACGATCCATTAACTCAGTCTTTATCAATAATTTAACATTATCTTTGACACGTTTATCTTGACTTGACAAATTAATCTCGTAGCGATTTGCAAGTTCTATCAACTGATCTTTAGTTCAATCATTTAACAAATCCTCCGACGGAGCACTAACAAATGTTTCAACTTTCGAGGCCATTGAAACAACAAATGTAAGGCAGACTACCAAATATCCCAAACAATATTTGAGGAGAAAAGACTGGAATAAACAGTTCCCTCTAACTAAAATTTAAAGCTAACTAAACTCAACCCTAGTCTTCATACAGTTACTTGCGGCGGGTTTTTATACACTATAAACCAGCGTTTGCAACAGCGACCAATTGACAAGTCACTGCTACAAAACACGGATGTGTACCCGAGACAACTGCTCCAGCCACGTTCACTGTACCAAAATAACAAACTAAAACAAAAAATATTTTGAAGCATCCAAAGGATACCTCACTAAACCTGCCCAGGGAAAAGCATATTCCAAAACAAACCTCTCCCCAAATACACACAAAAAGTCCAGACTTACCCAAATCCATGGCCGTGCTCCCATCAAAGAAAAAGAAACCAAACCATCCTATATAATCCTCCACAAATTTTAGCAACAAAACGAATATTAATCAAAAAAAAATATATACTTAACGAATTAATCATTAGATTAACGAAATTCATTAATTAAACAAACTTATTACCAAATTAAACTTACAGACGAGCCCCCATATTTGTCACGACCCGGCTCAAAGGCAATGACAAATTAAAGGGAGGACATAAACAGGATGGTTTGGTGCTGAATAAGTATTTATTTAAACATTAAAGAATAAACAAGCGCTCAACTAAAGCAAGCAAAATCAAACATTAAACAAAACTAAACGAAACAAAACAAAATAAACAGGAGCAAAAGCACGGCCTCCATAAGCAAACACTGCTGGCTTTTATAGAGGGGAAACCAGGTGTTCCCAATTGCGCAGATGAGTCTCTGTCCTTCCCGCTTCGGCCGATCAGTGGGTGGGTCTAAGTGACTCGTCACAATAGACATGTGAGTATCAGTTTATGGTCTTGATCAGGGCTGCCCAAACTCTGTCCTGGAGGGCGGTGTCCTGCAAAGTTTAGTTCTAACCCCAATCAGACACACCCAGGCTAGCTAATCAAGCTCTTAAGGCGTACTCACACTATGCTATCCGAACACCATGCCCATTTCCCGGATCGTTTGAGAAGTGTGAGTGCTCTGAGCGCAGTTCACTTGGCCGCGGTATGCTTGTAGTGTGAGTGCAAGCGCGCCTGAGCCCAAAACTGAACATATGCAAATACGCATCATTTATAGTTTATGTTGCGTGGGTGTTGAGATCTCGATCTTTTAAAGATTAATCGTGCACCTTACACTGAACGCATTAATACAGGCTAAATAAATAGGGACAGAAAACACCTTTAATAACTTTAGAAACCCACCACATCCCCAATAACCCTCCACAACTTCTTCTGTCATCATTATATTTTACAGGAAAGCCTAAATGCTTTCATATATGTGATTTGAATGATGCGATCGTTACGAATAGGATTAATCTACAAATAAAAAAAATGTATTAATCCGCAGGTCACGTGTGTTCGGAACCATAGGTTGTGATCCGTACGAATCACAAATCAACCGTGATCCATTACACAACATCCCCACATCAAAGCTTTCCCCGCCTCCGAGCTCTTCTGATTGGTCCACTGCTTTTGGACCTGACAGCGATGATGTGTGAAGATCTTTCAACTTGACACATCGTCTAAAAAACGTGGCGCTCATGCGTGCAGCACTTCAAAAGACGCAAGACGTGAGCGTAATGGTCACACACATCCAAGCATGTGTTTACATTGAAAACCAATAGAAAAGTAGTATGTTAGAAAGTAAAAGTGCATTCTGTGTGAACAGCCCCTTATGCACTCATAGACATTTACAAAACTATGCAGACTTCTCCATATTTGATGTGAAACGTTTCCACAGGTTGGCATCAGTCGAGCCTCTGCTCTTTTGCAGCTGTTTGTGTGTGTGTATGTGTGTGTGTGTGTGTGTGATGTGCAGCCAATCAGCACTTGTTAATTACCCTGATGCTGAACGGCCAGTTAATTGGTGTTGGCAGAATCTGGATGCCATCAGGTGTTTATCATGCGCAGGTGATTACAGGTATCGGTCGGGTCTGAATCCGATTAAAAGCGGAGCCAAGACATGGGTGTGTGTCTGTTCATCCGGCCCTGCTGTGACCCGCCAAGCTGCGCCGAGAGCTTCAGCGGAGATTTGGACAGAGCGCAGCCTCCAAATAAGCATCCACTGGGCTTTCTCCCCAAAAATCACAGAATATAATCAATGTGGACAGCGCTGAAGACCACGCTGGAAAACAGATTGCAGCCACAAGCAGCTCGCGGAAATAATCTAAAGCTCCTTTCCAAACGGCTTGGCTCTTCTCGCCGCTTTTCCATCCAACTGTCCACAGAGGATGCAGACAATATCAGTATCAGATTATGGAGATATACAGAGCCTGAAACCGTAGCCTTGTGGGTTTATTAATTTGGGTTGTTTTCAGGTCAGTAATTAAATCAACGAAGCCCTAATGAGTCCCATGTTTCAACTGCATGTCTGAGTTTTGACCCTGAAGAGGAAACGCGGCCAGAACGGGAGTCCAGTCCACAGACGGACACAATAGCTCCGTCGCTTCTGCAGATCACTCGATTTACAACAACAAACACTTTCATATATAGAATACGAGGACACAAGAGCACTGAAGAAATCATATTGAGAAACAGCCACTGACGTGGCATTAGCAGGTGATGTGTTCGTCAGCTGCAGAATCCCAGCAGTTTAGCCTTGTTAGTCTGGTTAGCTCTGGTAGCGGGCGGATTGATGGGATTTTGATTATGCATAGAGCATCGCCTCAGTCTCAAACCTGCTGTTGAACACCCTGTGATGAGTGTGTGTGTGCATATGTGTATGCGTGTTCATGTGTATGTCCGTGTGTGTGTATGTGACATGAAAAAGTGTGTTTGGACGTGTGTGCATGAGTGTCTATGTGACATGCATAGCCTATGTGTGTATGCGTGAGTGTGTATGCGGCGTTAATATGTGTGTGTGCAACATGCGTCTTTGCATGTGTGTGCATCAGTGTGCTTATGACATGAATGTGTGTGTGCATGTGTGTGTTAGTGTGTATGCAAAATGCATATTTGTGCCTGCATGTGTGTGCGTGAGTGTGTATATGACATGAATATGTGCGTCTTGGTGTGTATGCAACATGCATATGTATGTGTGAATGTGTGTGTGTGTGTGTATGTGTGTGTGTGCATGAGTGTGTATGTGTGTGTGTGCATGAGTGTGTATGTGACATGAAAAAGTGTGTTTGGACGTGTGTGCATGAGTGTCTATGTGACATGCATAGCCTATGTATGTATGCGTGAGTGTGTATGCGGTGTTAATATGTGTGTGTGCAACATGCGTCTTTGCATGTGTGTGCATCAGTGTGTATGTGACATGAATGTGTGTGTAAGTATGTATGCAAAATGCATATTTGTGCCTGCATGTGTGTGCGTGAGTGTGTATATGACATGAATATGTGCGTGTGGGTGTGTATGCAACA
>LR812525.1:87760313-87765313 GCA_903798195.1 Danio kyathit | reverse complement strand
CTCTTTCAGTGTGTGTTTGCGGAAACACGACTGTGACCCTGCTGCCGCTGGTGCCCTGCTCTTCAGTTAAAATAAAAATCACCAACCAAAGCTTTAGATTAGTGTGTGTGTGTGTTTGTGTGTGTGTGTGTGTATTTGTGTGTGTGTGTGTGTGTGTGTGTTAGAGCATGCATATGTGCTTTTGAGCATGTCTTGGTGTTTATGTGTGAGTGATTGTGCGTGTGTGTTATTGAGTGTGTGCGTATGTGTGAGTCCCATCTCACACTCAATACACTACAATTACTATGGTATAAATACAGCACTGCAACAGCAGTTAGATATCGACTTAGAAATACGCTTATTTCACGCGACCGCCATTTAAGAACACGAAAGCGAGGCTGCGGTGGGAAGAAAGCCGGAAGTATAGGATCAGCACTGTAAACACTGCAACAACATGCTGTGTGCTATAAACCTCCAGCTGTTGTTGCGACTTCAAAATGCAGAAATGGTGTAAACATCACTTTAATATCACTCAGATCAGTTTAATATAAACAATTAAAAGCGTATTAGGCATCAAATAACATCACAATCTCTTTAAGAGTGATACACTTAAGTGTCCTCCTAGACTTCAGTCCAGGGCAGCAGGTAAACACCGTGGGGACGCTTCCCTGCTTCAGCCTATGTAACCCGGTGAGCGATAAAACACTGCAGTCCTCTGTAGCACATCTTCGTGTTGTCTGTAACAGTGTTGTTCTGGTACTGAAGTTTTAAAAACGTTCATTTCCCGCTAACATTTACGCGCCGCTGAGCGCGCTCATAAACACCGCTGATTTGTCGTAGTGTTCACCAATGCTCAACAGAATGACTGTGAAGGTCATCAGTTCACCGCTCTTCACAGATTAAAAACACACATAGACGGATATTGGAGCGTTTTAAAGCCGTGAAGATCAGTCGATTCATCAGCGGATCGCTCGTCTGTGTTTGCACTCAGTAAACAGCGGTGAGGTGAACTGATGACCTTCACAGCCAATCAGAGTGATTTCTGTTGAGCACGTGAACACAATGGCCAATCAGCGCTGTTTAAGAACGTCATCAACAGTGTCTTAAATGTTAACGAGAAATTGCCGTTTTTTTATATTTCATTATGGAAATTTTGTATCGTGACTAGTCTAATATAGTGAGAGAATCAGTTTATTAACTTGAGTTTGATGAATGGCATCTAAAATGTGTGTTTGGGAAAGAAAACGTTAGCTAAGTAGTGCCATTTCCCTTAACTCAGCTGAAAATGAGGTCAAATATCCCTTTTTATTTTCACTATTCATTCAGAACGGACATTAGGGTCACTCGGAAGGCGCTGAAATCATACATTTGTGTCACTTTCTCTTCGCTGATAAGATATACAGCAGATACACAACATTCCTGTGTGACTCAGTCTATACTTCCGGGTTTCTTCCCACCGCAGTCTCGATTTCGCTGTTAATAATGGCGGCTGCGTGAAATCAGTCTATTCACTCACCAGTTTTATAATGTTTTGATCAGCTGTAGTTTTAATTTTTTCCTCCTCTAAGAGCTTATTATGCGGTCTCTGTCGCCATCTTGTGGATAGTGCTGTATCTCCGAAAAATATTTAAAATAGGCGCTATCCTTATAAATAAACTGCATATTTGCAATCTAAACAACTACATTCTCACCTAAAAAGCCTTAAATGTACATGATGTTGTCCAACAGCTGCAATGTTTGTCAAACTGTAGTGAGTGTATTGATCTGCTGTCACTCTATGTGGGCGGAGTAACACAGAAGGGTGAGAAGGCTGAGTTCTGCTATTTCACTGCTATCAGCCAATCAGATTCAAGAACCAGACAGAACTGTTGTATAAATAAAATGTATAATAAATATATATGAATGATAAATGTATATATATACATTTAAATATTTATAGTTTTGTATTTATTTATGTGTTATTACACAGATATATATATATTACTGGTGGACTGTTATTGGTGTTAACATGCTGCGTTAATATGAGACTCTTATCAGGCGAATTAAAAAAATATGGCTGTTAATCTATTCTCAAAGTTGGGTTGGGAGCTGGGTCTATTCTACGCAAGCTATGATGACTTTCACCTTGATATTTTAGTGGGGATGTATACCTGACCGGTGAGCCGTCTGACAAAAAAAGTGCCCTTCTGAATCAAATCAGCAGGATCCAGCCCTTCTTTGAAGACACTACTGACTACACTTACATGGACATGTGTAATCTAGTTATTTGCTTTAATAGACAATAATATAATCAGGGCTTTACATTAACACCCGCCAACCCGCCAAATGCGGGTAGATGTCAGCTCTGGCGGGTTAGACAGACACCTCCACTAGCCACTTTGGCTGGTTGGAAATCATTTTTTAATTGTGGTTTTCTTAAAAGCAGGGTTTGAAAATAAGCGTGGCCCAATATTCGTGCAAATGTGATCTTAGAATCGAGAACCAGCTCGACTGACAAAAATTTCAAGAGTTCACACTTAGCTGATGATCAATAAAGCGTATTTGGCATTCTGTCCCGGGAGAGAGCCCTGAGCTCGTATATCCTCGAGCCCGGGGCTCCCTCCCGTTAGAAGGGCGAGAGGAAAGTTCAAGCTCAGGAAGGTCTCGAGAACTCCCCCGCTTATCGCCGTGTGAAAAGTGTAAACTAAAGTTGTCTTAGGCAATAATTTGGTTTAGTCGATTGGCTATGGTGTATGTTTTTGGACGGTAAGAGGAAACCGGGGAACCCGGGGGAAACCCACGCGAACACGGGGAGAACATGAAAACTCCGCACAGAAACGCCAACCGGCTCAATGGGAGGTTGAACTGGTGGCGTTCTTGCTGTGAGGCAACAGTGCTATTCACTGGGCCGCCGTGTCGCCCTATAAGAAAGGGTGGAAGTAGGGGTGGAAGGAGGGGGAACTTCGAGACGAAGATAGCTGGAGTGAAAGCTCTGGTTATTTATAGTGTGTCCGTAATCTTCTAATAAGGCAGATTACGGAGCTGATAAGGTGCCAGCCGTGTTGATCATAAGCACATGATCTTCTCGAAATTAGTTTATAAATAAACCACACAACTGTGTTCGCGCGAGCATAAAGCAGGTAAATACCGAATGAGATGATGATCACTCGCACGCACAGATGATGTGATGTGCGTGACTGTTAAAAAGTGTGCGCGCTCCTGTTTACGTGCACAAAGCAACCGTCACCGTGCCTAGCGGAAGCGCAACTGGTGTGATCGGTTCCCTTTGAAATAGACTGGACAAAGAGCGATGATGGTGCACCCACAGTCCTGCTGCTTTCAAGAGCTCAAGATTAAAACAAAAATACACAACTTCTTTTGTAAGCAGCAGCGGTCACTGCTTTCATTTACAGGCTTATATTAACCGTGCGTGTGATTATCCTTTCATTATCAAACACGGTATGTTTCACCTGCTTTCTTTTGCTTACAGTTATTTTTGTTAATATGGTTTAATTATATTTCTTTATAAAAACATTCCTTTAATGGGAGATTACTCCCAGTTTATGTGTAGTTAACTGCTGATCTGGGAGCTTTAGCCAGGACAGATTACTGTGCATACTTTAGATACATCACAATAATTATTTTTTAAATGTAATGTTTTTTTTTTAAAGAAAAGTTTTGTTGAATTAAAAAGTGCACCTATACAGCTTTATTTTCCTTGTTTTGACACAATAAAAAATTGTGCCTAAGAAATACTTATTTGGTGTGGTCAGAGATAAATTTAGTAAATCCTTAATTTTGAGCCCTGAAAAGTCATGTGAAATAAAAACTGATTGTATTGCGACACAATTTGCTCATGCACACTGAGCAAGCTCATACACAACACACACAAGAAGTGAAATGAATGAGAAGGCATGTGGACATAACACATCTAAATCAAGCCATTTTAGCATGTCAAAGTCAAATTTATGCATATAAAATATATTTTCCCAACAAGAAAAGTGTGGCTAGTGAAAATGGCGAGTGGCTAGTAATGTTGGAAATCTACTAGCCACAGTGGCTGGTGATCAAAAAAGTTAATGTTAAGCCCTGATTATAATGAAGGTGTTTACGTGAAGTGCTTTCATAGAATAGTTTCCTGTAATTTTGGGTGACTTTAACTGCAGTTTGGCAGTTTCACATTCACTCATGAACATTTCTTTCATGCCCCTGTAACAAACTGGGGTATTAGACGCAAATAAGGAGTCAGGACTGGTGAGAGTGTTGTGGAGTTTAATAACGCACACCAAATGGAAAGAAAAAAACTTCTGCATTTCGCGTTATCATAGTAGAACAGTTCCTCAAGCAGTTTGTGATGCATTTTGGAAACAGGAGATGAGCCCCTGGTCTAATGCGCCACCTGGATTGAGAAACCCGTTCTCAAAGACTTACTTTTAGTCATTATTTGGGTAGCACACATGTTCTGAATGCCTTCAGCAGAATTCAAATGAGCCATTTTAATCTAGATTAATTTCAAGATTACAGTGAGATTAATCTAGATTAAAAAATTAATCTATGCCCACATATTATATATATATATATTACTATTATTTTTATCATAGCAATATTAATTATATTACATGTTATGTTATATTACTGTTACATTACTATATTACATATACTCTAAAAATCACTCCACATAAATCTAGTCATTCGTTCATTCATTTTCTTTACACAGCAGACACCCATACACTAAATCTATATATATATATATATATATATATATATATATATATATATATATATATATATCTCTTAGGTGCTCCTAACTTCAAAAATTTAGGCACACCCACCAAAAACTATGAGCATCGATACTACATGTTTTATATTTACAGGTTTATTGCATTTGAAATCAACTCTAATCAAAACTAACACATAAACAAAAATCTGCATGCGCTCACCGGCCCTGCACGCACTGCTTGACGTGAATGAGATGAACTGAATTAACAATAATAACTGTGCTGTTCTCACGGGTGCTGTCTGATACTGCACAGATGATATTG
>LR812525.1:87685313-87752813 GCA_903798195.1 Danio kyathit | reverse complement strand
TAAAACAGGAAACAAATGAGTCAAATTTAGTACAAAAATGACGACAGTGACCTCAACAAAACCATTTAAAGCATCTGCATTATAAAGAAAGAAATCTTGTGAAATGTATATTCATCATAAGAAATAATCATTTTAACTACTATTAATTGCAACAACAACAACAACAACAATAATAATAATATTAATAATAATAATAACACTAATATTTATAATAACAATAATAATAATAATGATGATAATAATGTTAATAATAATATCAATAATAAAAAAAATAATAGTAATAAAAATAATATTAGTAATAATAATAATAATAATAACAGCAACAACAACAATAATATTAATAATAATAATAATAATAATGTTAATAATAATAATAATAATAATGATAATTATAATAATAACAGCAACAACAACAATAATAGTAATAATAATAGTAATAATAATAATAATAATAATAATAATAATAATAGTAATAATAATAATAATAATAATAATAATAATAATAATAATAATAGTAATAATAACAGCAACAACAACAACAACAACAACAATAATAGTAATAATAGTAATAATAATATTATTAATAATAATAATAATAATAATAATAATAATAATAATAATAATAATAGTAATAATAATAATAATAATATTAATAACAGCAACAACAACAATAATAGTAATAATAATAATAATAATAATAATAATAATAATGATAATAATATAAATATTAATAATAATAATAATAATAATAATAATAATAATAATAATAATAATAATAGTAATAATAATAATAATAATAATAATAATAATAATGATAATAATAATAATAATAATAATAATAATGATAATAATAATAATATTAATAATAATAATAATAATAATGATAATAATATAAATATTAATAATAATAATAATAATAATAGTAATAATAATAATAATAATAATAATAATAATAATGATAATAATAATATTATTAATGATAATAATAATAATAGTAATAATAATAATAGTAATAATAATAATAATAATAATAATGATGATAATAATATTAATAATAATAATAATAATAATAATAATAATAATAATAATGATAATAATAATAATATTAATGATAATAATAATAATATTAATAATAATAATAGTAATAATAATAATAATAATAATAATAACAGCAACAACAACAATAATAGTAATAATAATATTAATAATAATAATAATAATAATAGTAGTAATAATAATAATAATCATAATTACAGCAACATTAATAATAATAATAATAGTAATAATAATAATAATAATAATAATAATAATAATAATAATAATAAGAAGAAGAAGAAGAAGAAGAAGAAGAATACTTTTCCTTGTACTAGGTTGCAGCTGGAAGGGCATCCGCTGCGTAAAACATATGCTGGATAAGTTGGTGGTTCATTCCGCTGTTGCGACCCCTGATGATTAATGGGATTAAGCCCAAGGAAAATGAATGAATGAGAGAATAATAATAATGGTAATAATAATAATAATAATAATAGGAGAGTGAAGTATTTTATCAGCATTTTTACAAAATGTTCAAGCATATCTTATTATTGTATATTTTCAAGTCACTGTTATGTTTCATTCATCCACCGAATTGGCTCTATCACTGTCTCTTCAGTCCACTAATAGCTGGTGTGTGGTGAGCGCACTGGCGCCGTTGTCCTGTGGCTGCCGTCGCATCATCCAAGTGGATGCTGCACACTGGTGGTGGTGTGGAGAGACCCCCCTCATGATTGTGAAGCGCTTTGGGTGTATGGCCATACACAATAAATGCACTATATAAATACACATTACATTACATTACATTACATTACATTTTTTCATTCATTAGTTTTCTCCTATTTTTGTGGTGAGCTTAAAGCCTTTTCCAAAAGCATTTCTTCTTTATCATTTTCTTTTCGGCTTAGTCCCTTTATTAATCGGGGTCGCCACAGTGAAATGTACTGCCAACTTATCCAGCATATGTTTTACACAGCGGATGCCCTTCCAGCTGCAACCCATCACTGGGAAATACCCATACACTCTTGCATTCACACTCATACACTACAGACAATTTAGCTTACCCAATTCCCCTATAGCGCATGTGTTTGGACTGTGGGGGAATCCGAAGCACCAGGAGGAAACCCACACCAACACGGGGAGAACATGCAAACTCCACACAGAAACGCCAACTGACCCAACTGGGACTCAAACCAGCGACCTTCTTGCTGTGAGGCGATCGTGCTACGCACTGTGCCACCGTGACGCCTCCAAAAGCATTAAGTAATAAAAATAAAATCTAAACGTGAGTGTGTGGCCTTTAAAATGAACTCCATATAAGGCAACTCTTTCCCCCTGACTAATAAACGTTGATAAGCTTTTTTATTTGCCAATTTATTAACCTAACTATGCATGAGCACATAGTTAGCTGCGTTTTATTATTCAGAGCAGAAGTGGGAAACTCTGCTGGATGTGGATCCAGCAGCTGCTGTAGTTCATCAGATCTGCTGTGAGACACACACACACCCACACACACACACACGCACACCCCTAAACCCAACCCTCACAGAAAACAATCTGCATTTTTACATATTTAAAATTCTTCATTCTGTCTGATTTATGAGTCGTTTCATTATGGGGACCAAAAGGGTAAACATCGGCTCGTTCTGAAAATGTAGCCCTATACACGTTTCTGGAGATCGCAAAATAACCAGGGCTACGTCTGGCTGCATTTCGTCTTGAAAATGAATGCTACGATGTATGATTCGCTTACCTCCGTAAAATACTGCGGTTCGGTTTTGGGAAGGGGGTGGGCGGGTCAATGTTTCTTAAAATGCTATTGGTTGGGTTTAGGAAAGGCGGAGGGTGGGGGGATTGGTCAGTCAGTCAGTCAGTCAGTAAACAGCGGCCTCTAGTGGATTTACATGAGAACAGCAGGCATGAATGGCACTCACAAGAGAAATTTGAGATCTAAATAGCATACACAGCGGTCTCTGGTGGATTCGTGAAAACAAAAACTGCAAAAAATGTAGCTCCTGGAACATATTTTTCTGTCTCCAGAAATGTATATAGGCGTACAAAATCAGAGTTGAAAAGTGTCCCCACAAGGTCAGAATTTACTGGTATTTCTATACTTGTGGGGACATTTGGTCATCATATTATCATATGATCATAAATACCAGGACCACACACACACATTGTGTTTTGAGTCTCTTTCTTCTCTTCATTTCTCTGCTCTTTCTTCTTTATCTCTCTCGACTGGCTCATATTAAAACAGTGGTTCAAAACAATAATGAAGCCTCTCATCATTTTCTCCAAACCCAGAGACTTTTCTACTGTGGAGCACAGTTTGCAGAATATTTTCGTTCTTTTTTTTTCATAAAATGCAAGCATTTACAGACTTTCATAAGCATATCAGAGGACAGCCAGTGCAGGGAGGACAGCAGAGAGAGAGAAAGAAAAGCAAAGAGCAGCAAAACAAACACAACAATGTATTCAGAAGTAAATCATAATAATAGTTGAAACTTTCTCCTGATATTAAAACTTTGTTTCTGTGCAATATTTTTGAGTTACTGATGTTACCTTAGTGTGTCATGGTGGCGCAGTGGTTAGCACGAATGCCTCACAGCAAGAAGGTCGCTGGTTCGAGTCCCAGCTGGGTCAGTTGGCGTTTCTGTGTGGAGTTTGCATGTTCTCCCCGTGTTGGCGTGGGTTTCCTCTGAGTGCTCCGGGTTCCCCCACAGTCCAAACACATGCGCTATGGTGGAACTGATTAACTAAATTGGCTGTAGTGTATGTGTATGAATGCAAGTGTGTATGGGTTTCCCCTGTGTTTCTATGTCTCTATGTTTCCCAGTGATGGGTTGCAGCTGGAAGGGCATCTGCTGTGTAAAATATGCTGGATAAGTTGGCGGTTCATTCCACTGTGGCGACCCCTGATTAATAAAGTGACTAAGCTGAAAAGAAAATGAGAGAATGATTACTATAATAATCATTATATATGTTATATAATATATTAATACCATTAAAACTAAATATATTGTGTTAATTGTATTATTATACAATAAAAATACTGTTATACATAATATATATTTACTTAGTTTTGCATAATTTGAAAAAGAAGATTACTTCAAAAAGGGAATAGACTGCAATAATAAATCAGTAGTTATTACAATAAATTTGCATACAGTAATTCAATTATTCTATTAATTTTATGCACAATTGTTTATTATGCACTAATATTTATTTATTTATTGTTTTGAAGTTATACATTAATTATTCTAAATTAATAATTGATCCAAATATTTGTATATAATGTTTATTTTATGCATGCTTTATTCACAACTTTGTTTACCTTTATTTTTATATCGTTCTGAAATTATAATTATAATTAAGGGGCGGCGCGGTGGTGCAGTGGGTAGCGCTGTCGCCCTTACAGCAAGAAGGTCACTGGTTCAAGCCTCGGCTGGGTCAGTTGACATTTCTGTGTGGAGTTTGCATGTTCTCGCCGCGTGTTTCCTCCAGGTGCACGAAAATGTGTCATGAAAGCAATGTTAATTAATGTATTAAAAACCAGCACGTCTGAATGAAGCATGCAGTATGTGTGACATAAACACTATATAAAATGATGTACATCAATTATTTAATTATAATTATAACTTCAAAACCTTCCCAGTGATGGGTTGCAAATGGAAGGGCATCCGCTGCGTAAAACATGTGCTGGATAAGTTGGCGGTTCATTCCGCTGTGGCAACCCCTGATTAATAAAGTGACTAAGACGAAGGAAAATGAATGAATGAATGGTTTTGAAATTCATTTTCTTTTCGGCTTAGCCCCTTTATTAATCAGGGGTCACCACAGTGGAATGAACCACCGACTTATCCAGCATATGTTTTACCCAGCGGATGCCCTTCCAGCTGCAACCCATCACTGGGAAGGTTTTGAAGTTATAATTATAATTAAATAATTGATGTACATCATGTTTATGTCATGCATACTGCATGCTTCATTCAGACGTGCTGGTTTTTAATACATTCATTTTGCTTTCATGACACATTTTCGTAATCTCCCATTGAAAGTAAAGGGTAAAGCAATAAAAAAAAGTGCATAAAAGACATTTCAAGCACAAATGAGAAGTGAAGGTAAAACATTTAGCAAGAGCGTTTTAGTGTGAGTTTTATTGTTTTCATAAAAGTCAACCCCCGGGATATGGAGGAATAAAATGAAAAAAAAAGAGCCTAGAAATGCTGAAAGCGTCCAGCTGCAGGCCGGCCTGCGTTTAGTTTAATTTATTGACCGTTCTGAGCTTTTTTTGCGCAATCGTAAATATCATAGATTTAGTAATGCGATCAGAGAAGCCGTGCTCGGTTAGCGCTGTCTCTGTAGATTACACTGCCTCTGGTATCAACAGATCTGACCCCTCGCAGGAAATTAATTGCAATGAGTTTATATATTTCTAACCTAATCTGGTTAAGTGTATGGATCGCCGCAGTCAGGCCTCGGCTTTAATCAATTTCTCCAGAGCGAAAGCCTTGGAAAGAAACACAATCTTTCTGTCGTGTTAGAGCCAGGCCCGAACGGAGGAAAATACTCGTATTATTAGTTTTGCGCGCGCAGACGCAATAAATCAAGATGACACAAATTGACAATATCTTAGCGTCGGGATGGAATCCGTTCAGATTGTAATAAATATAAGCTCATTATTATGTCTCGACGGCCTCTGGCCCCTTTGACCGGCTGTCATTAATGAGCTCGCTCTTATTTATCAAATTTTTTAAAATGCCAGCTTCAGGCCCAAAGCAAATCTTTCTGCGTGCTGGTGGAGGCAGAGCGTTTCAAAACTCTTCCCTTTATTTTAGGTGGCCTTAACTACTATATACTTGCATTAAAAAATAAATACAGTGTAGGTTCTGTGTTTATAATGCATTGCAGAACATTATTCAGGCAGCCACTTGAAATGTTATCACTCAATTGAAGGGCATTATCAGTGGTTATCAGCTGATAGATATGGGCAAGTAGGGGTCTTTTGCGCCTACTGGTTGGCTCAAAGTGCTGTTATCATCCATTTACATGGTTAATCAGCTATACTAATAGAGAAGACTCCAGATCCAGATCTGTTTTTACATTACTGTGACGGTTGGGTTTAGGGTTGGGGTAGGGGTAGACGTTAATAAAATGCGTTCATTCATTCGTTTTTTTTTTTGGCTTAGTCCCTTATTTATCAGGGGTCGCCACAGTGGAATGAACCGCCAACTTTTCCAGCATATATTTTACACAGCGGATGCCCTTCCAGCTGCAACCCAGTACTGGGAAACACCCATGCACTCTTGCATTCACACACATACACTATGGCCAATTTAGCTTATTCAATTCCCCTATAGCGCATGTGTTTGGACTGTGGGGGAAACCCGAAGGAAGCCCACGCCAACACAGGGAGAACATGCAAACTCCACACAGAAATGCCAACTGACCCAGCTAGGGCTTGAACCAACGACCTTCTTGCTGTATGGTAATCGTGCTACCCATTGTGCCACTGTGACGCCACTTAATAAAATACAATTAATGTGAAATTTAATAAATAAAATAAATAATTCTCGTTAACAGCCTTCTGAGCCTACCAGTAAACGCAGAAGGCCCTAGTGGCCCATATCTATCAGCTGATAACCACTGATAACGCCCATTCAATCGAGCAATAACATTCGAAGCAAATAGTTGTGGTGGGACACAGGTAGGATTAGGGAACGGTTTGGTGGTATGGGTAGGTTTAAGGGTGGGTTAAGGTGTAAGGGATGGTCAACAGTGTAATTGCAGAAATTAATTACAGATCTGATTACATGCAGGTATTTAATCAATCATGTGCAATGTGCAAACATGTATTTACACAATAAGTACATTATAACACATTATTAATCTCAGTGTAAGTACGTATTAGTTAAGGCCACCTAAAGTGGGACCAACTTTTATTTTGTGTTTAATATGAGTAAGAAACTCACTATATTTTCATTTTTTGGTGAACCAAACCTTTGATGTAATGTGCAGCTGATGCATCGCATCACATTTTAAGAATATCACTCATTTCTATATTGCCAACACAGTCTCATTCTAAAAACGTAGCCCTATATACATTTCTGGAGATCGCATGGCTGCATTTCATCTTCAAAATGAACGATACGTGGCGGTATGACTCTGTTGCTTTTCACGCTTACCAGCTGACCGCTTACTTCCGTATGGACGGCTTTTCTGCTGTTAGCTCGCCATGTACGTCGGAGGATTTGAAATACAGAGCTGAGTTGACTGCGACAACGGGGTTAGAGTCCAACGAAAAGCATTTCCAGGTAAAACAAAAACAAAAGCCAAAAAATAAAATAAACAAGTAAATAACAAGGTGCGAATGTGATAAAATCGTAAAACGTGGCAAAAATCAGGCGGCCGCGAGGGCTTTTCTTTTTCTGGATTGCCTTCGAAAACACTATCGGTTGGGTTTAGGCAATGGGGTGGGCACTGGTCAATCGGTGCTACTTTAGAAAACACTATTGGTTGGGTTTAGGCAAGGAGGAGGGTGGGTCAGTCGATCTATCAGTCAGTCATTCGACATCGGCCTCTGGTGGATTTATGCAAGAACAGCAGGTACGAATGGTGAGATAAATTTGAGATTTCAAAAAGCATACACAGCGGCCTCTGGTGGATTCACGAAAAACAAAAACTGCAAAAAAACGTAGCTCCTGGGATGTATTTGGTGCTCTCTATAAATGTATATAGAGGTACATAATCAGAATGGGTTAAATATTGCAAGATATCGCAGAGCAGAAATAAAAGAAACTGGTTATTGCTGATATATATATATACCAGTTTCTTTTATTTCTGCTCTGCGATATCTTGGATTATCAGGATATGAGATTACTTATATCATGATATGATATTTTTTGCATTACTAGCTAACCATAAACAACATTAACTTAAACTCTGAAAACAGAACCGACACTTTCAATTCACTATAATCTTCTATGTGTAGCTGCTTTGACACAATCCACATTGTTAACGCGCTATACAAATAAAGATGAATTGAATTTAATTGAATTAATTCTCCAGCATTTATCTGTTTCCTTTAATACATTGAATGAATCACGTGATCCAGTCCAAATCAGTGTATTGTCTACTCAACAGCACTTCTCTAACATACCCAGTCATCTTTGAGTGTTCAGCGCATTATCAGCCTGACCCATCCAGATAAATGGAAATGTTTTAAAGTTAAGCTTTTTGAAGCCCACGCTCACTTGTCTTTCTCTCTGTGTTTCTGCAGTTTCCTTGTGCCCAGTCATTGTATAATAGTGGTTAGTTCTGTAGAAAAAAATAGAACTAATAATAGGAACTAATCATATTGAGCTTGAAAACTGAGCTTTAAAAATAACTGTTTTTATTCTAGCCAAAATAAAACAAATAAGACTTTTTCCAGAAGAAAAAATATTATCAGAAATACTGTGAAAATTTTCTTGCTCCAATAAATATCAGTTGAGAAATATTTAAAAACAAATAAATGTTTCACAGGAGGGCAAATATTTTGCTCTCAACTGTATATACAGTATATATATATATATGGAAATTAGATTACTTATATCATGAAATGAGATTTTTGTCATATCGCCCATGCAGTACTAGCTTACCATTAACAACATTTAATTCTCCAGCATTTATCAGTTTCCTTTAATACATCGATAGGATCATACAATCCAGTTGTTACATTTTGCTGTATTTGGCTTAATCATTTTTGGCAGGCTCGACAATATATTTGATTACACTAATACATAAAATAAGTAAGCTGACCAAAGTTTTTACTGGAAAAAAGACTTTACTGAAGACAATGCATGGTACAGTTCCTCAGCATCGGTGTTAGCACGTCAGGATTTTGTACGATGCAATCCTGGATTAACATCTTTGTTGATCCTGGAACATCGTTTTGGCTGGAAAATGTAATTCCTACCCCTAATCCCAGCCATAACTCTAAATTATTCCCAAAATCAGACGGGAATGATAGTTGTATAGATAGAAAATTACAAAGCATTGCAGTGTTTGGGTGTACAAGCTTAAGCTGATGTTCTTGTCGTGTGATTTGCGGTGTACTCGCAGCATTTATTCAATTGGGGGCGTCTGGAAGGTGCAAGCGCATCATGCAGCTTGCACCTGCAAGCCGCCGCGCACCTCCATTGGAAATAACAAACTTGCGCAAACTCTAGAAAAGCTATATGCGAACAGCCCCTAAACAGCCGTCGTCTCCAGCAATTGATCTTCTTGCACAGACACTGAAAAATGGGTTGCGGATCTATTCGTTGGCAGTTCACGGTCCTTCACTGGGCCTTTTCCTCTTAGCAAAGAAACTTTCCAAAGACGTCTAATTTTACTCATTTTGCTGCTTGTGGGTTAAATTTAGGGCAAAGTAACAGGGATGTAAGCGAGAAAATATGGTATTTTTTTCAAAATAAAAGATCATTCAGACTCAGATAATAAATAAATCGGAAATAATTAATAATAATAATAATAATTCCTTACACTTATATAGCGCTTTTCTGGGCACTCAAAGCGCTTTACACATTGGGGGGAATCTCCTCATCCACCACCAGTGTGCAGCATCCACCTGGATGACATGACGGCAGCCATTTTGCGCCAGACCACACACCAGCTGATTGGTGGAGAGGAGACAGAGGGATGAAGCCAATTATGATATGGGGAGGGTTAGGAGGCCATGATGGACAGAAGCCAGTGGGCAGATTTGGCCAGGATGGCGGGGTTAAACCCCTACTCTTTTTCGAAGGACATCCTGGGATTTTTAATGACCACAGAGAGTCAGGACCTCGGTTTAACATCTCATTCGAAAGACAGCGCTCACTGAGCAGTATAGAGTCCCCGTCACTATACTGGGGCATTAGGACCCACACAGACCACAGGTTGGGCGCTCCCTGCTGGCCTCACTAACACCACTTCCGGCAGCAACCTAGCTTTCCCATGTGGTCTCCCATCCAGGTACTGACCAGGAGCAGCCCTGCTTAGCTTCAGTGGGAGACCATGTGAGAGTTGCAGAGAGGCTAGCTGCCGGCAAATGATTTCTTGTGCGCCCCAGTACCAATTGATCCACCGGTGGTTGAGGACCACTGATGTAGTGCATAAACCTAACCGTAAGCTTAAACTTAACACTAAACATATCCCATAATTCTGATTGGCTGATTGGAATGTTGTTCCAGTATCAACATAGATGTTCATCCAGGAACATGTCCTACTTGGTGAAATCAGGTTGGCGTTGGTGTTAACCCGTCGGTCTTCAAGTAACTTAATCCAAAGATCTGCTTGTGAGACAGTACTTTATACAAACTACAAACAAACCACTGTGTGTTTACTCAGCCCAGAAGGAACTTCTTGTTTTGTTTATACCCATTGAGATGGTGAAAGGGTCACACCTTTCATAAAAGGGTCATTTAGTTTACACCTATAGGGGTTGAGCCACAGGTCACCCCCAACATACACAGAATTGATCACACCAGAGTTCATTCAATGTAAATGCAACTGAACTAAAATGCACATAATCTTCCACAGTCCAGATCAGTGTATCGTCTACTCAACAGCACATCTCTAACATATCCAGTCATCATTGAGTGTTATCAGTCTCACCCATCCAGATAAATGGAAATGTTCAAGCTTTTTGAAGCCCACGCTCACTTGTCTTTCTCTATGTTTCTGCAGTTTTCCTGTGCCCGGGGCTCCTGCATGGCGTTTATCAGAGCGAGCATCTGTTTGAGTCGGACCACCAGTCGGGCGCATGGTGTAAAGACCCTCTCCAGGCCTCGGATAAGATCTATTACATGCCCTGGGCTCCGTACCGCACTGACACCCTCACCGAATACTCCAGCAAAGAGGATTTTGTTGCCGGAAGACCCACGACTACTTATAAACTCCCGCATCGAGTGGACGGCACTGGGTTTGTTGTTTACGATGGTGCTCTGTTTTTCAACAAGGAGCGAACCAGGAATATTGTCAAATTTGATCTGCGTACGAGAATTAAGAGCGGAGAGGCTATTATCGCTAGTGCTAATTATCATGATACGTCTCCGTATCGATGGGGCGGAAAATCGGATATTGATTTAGCAGTGGACGAAAACGGCCTTTGGGTGATTTACGCGACGGAGCAAAACAACGGGAGGATCGTGATCAGCCAGTTGAATCCGTACACACTTCGTGTTGAGGGAACGTGGGATACGGCCTACGACAAACGCTCGGCTTCCAACGCCTTCATGATCTGCGGGATCCTGTACGTGGTGCGGAGCGTCTACGAAGACGACGATAGCGAAGCCACGGGGAATAAAATCGACTACATTTACAACACGGAGCTGAGCAAAGACGGCTACCTGGACATCCTGTTCCCCAATGCGTACCAGTACATCGCCGCCGTGGATTACAATCCCAGAGATAATCTGCTGTACGTGTGGAATAACTACCACGTGGTCAAATATTCGCTGGATTTTGGAGTAATGGACAACAGGCTGGGTAAGAGCATGATTATTTCAAATTACGAGATATAAAGTAAGTCTATAGAGTGTGTATGTGCAGCCCAAGACCGGTTACTCACTGAAGCTAAGCAGGGCTGAGCCTGGTCAGTACCTGGATGGGAGACCACATGGGAAAACTAGGTTGCTGTTGGAAGTGGTGTTAGAGAGATCAGCAGGGGGCGCTCAACCTGTGGTCTGTGTGGGTCCTAATGCCCCAGTATAGTGAAGGGGACACTATACTGTCAGTGAGCGCCGTCTTTCGGATGAGACGTTAAACCGAGGTCCTGACTCTCTGTGGTTATTAAAAATCTCATGGCACTTCTTGTAAAGAGTAGGGGTGTAACCCCGGTGTCCTGGCCAAAGTCCCTCAATTGGCCCTTACCCATCATGGCCTCCTAATCATCCCCATCCACCGAATTGGCTCTATCACTGTCTCTTCACTCCACCAATAGCTGGTGTGTGGTGAGCGCACTGGCGCCGTTGTCCTGTGGCTGCCGTCGCATCATCTAAGTGGATGCTACACACTGGTGGTAATGTAAAGAGACCCCCCTCATGATTGTGAAGCGCTTTGGGTGTATGGCCATACACCATAAATGCGCTATATAAATACACATTACATTACAAATAATGTTTTTGAAGCTGCCCCTTTCAGGCTTTGATCCTAATTGTGGTGTTTTGGTGACTGTCGCTTTAAATTCAAATGAGATTGTGCTCTTTTTAGAAGAGGGCGGAGCTACAGATGCCTGTGTGTGAGCATAGTGGCAGATTCAAAAACAAGACTAACGTCTTATGCTAATGAAGTAGAGATGGTCACTAGTGGGCGGGCTTTCTCCCTCTGATGACATCATACAAAGGGAGAATGTCAATCAAAGTGTTTCTGCAGACTGTTTTTATCAAGTGTGATTATAAATAATATAATTAATACATTTTTACTATTAGAAGCTGGATATATTCACACACTGCTGACACACAACTGTGTTTAAACCTCTTCTAAAAGTGATTTTTGCATAATAGGTCCTCTTTAATATGCACTTTTTTTGCACTAAAGTAAGATTCCAAGTATCTCGGCTGGTAATCCTTTTTGTAGGGGTAATTTAATCAACATCAATTGTTTCTTCGGTGCACCGCGATGCAGACTCAAATCAGTCTTGGTTCTATAATAGATCATAACTGACATAATTTAAATATATTTGTGCATATTAGGGGTGTTAAAATTAATTGTTTATTCGGTGCACCGCGATGCAGATGCGGACAATTCTGTATCGGTTCAGTAATAATTATAACCGGTTACTATGTACTGACGTCATTTATCTCATATACGCTATGTTGCGGTAGCTTACTATGGCAAGGGATGCAAGCGTGAGTATTTAAAACACTCCAACTACCTAAAAACGTAGAAACTCTGCACAATTTCACTGCTTGTGTGTTTGCTGGACAGCCTTTCACTAGCTATGTTTCCATCTAAAATGCTAATGAACTTTATGCGCAAAACTTGATTTTCGCATAAAAGACGTGCGAATAAAGCTGCGTTTCCATCCAACGAGTCAAAGCGAACAAAATTGTCACTTCCAACAGTAAAAACTGAATTTGCTGCAGTAGGAGAAGCTGCGTCAATCTTTTCTTCATGTAATAAATGACTTGCGCCTCAGAAGGCAATCCTGACACGCAGTGAACGCGCGGTGGCGTTTGAAGGTGTCAGATGCAGAGCACAGACGCTCTTGATTCTGGAGGTCATTAATAATATAATAACACTAATACTTAAATGGTAAGGCATTTTAGAATGACCAAAACAACATTTCAGATGGTTTATAATGTGCTCAGCCTGCTGGTTTGTCTATTTACACACATTTTCATCATGACATGATCTCTTATAACAAAATCACATGACCTTTTATTTAATGCGCACACTGGAATTTGTGCTGTAAAAGTGTTTCTACCGTAATTTATGCGCATCTTTTCTTATCGAATAAAAAGTTTATCCTACTCAGTTATGCGCATATGTTTTTTATGCCATCATGTCGTTTCCAAAATCCGCATAAAATAGGTGGATGGAAACATAGCTACTGACACTTACAGCAGAAGCCCCCGTTTCACTGCGATTGAGAGAATGAAAGTAAACTCCATTTCTCTCTCTCTCACTGTGGCCCATTTGACCTGCTAGCGTGACTTTTCCTCTCCTCTCGGCTGTTACGGCGATACTTCTGGATACAGACACGAGCGCGTGTCTACAGGGTTTTCTCCACTGCATCTATTATGGATCAGCTGTGATCGCCTCTGCAGTTTATCAGTGTCACTCATCTGTGAAGAGCGCCAGCGCCAATCGCAGCCCTTTCTGTTGAGCACGTGACCAAGACAAGGCTCAGAGAGCGAGCGGGATATTTATATTTGCTTATTTGATATAAATGCTCGTGTTGTTTAAAGGTACAGTTTATATACCTTACTGTCTGTATTAAATGACAAAATTGTATTACAAATAGTATAAAAATATAAATACATTTATACATTTTAATACAAGAATTGTTGTGCTGTGAAGAAAATATAAAACTGTGTGGAATGCATCATCAATGCACCGAGATATCGAATTGAACCAAATCGATGGCATGATAATCGTAACCGAACCGAACCGTGAGACCAGTGTAGGTTCACACCTCTAGTGCATATGCAGTTGAAGTCAGAATTATTCGCCCCCCTTTTTAATTTTTTTTTCTTTTTTAAATATTTCCCAAATTATTTTTAACAGACAAAGCAAATTTTCACAGTATGTCTGATAATATTTTTTCTTCTGGAGAAAGTCTTATTGGTTTTATTTCTGCTAGAATAAAAGCAGTTTAAATTTTTTTTTAAACCCATTTTATAGTCAATATTATTAGCCCCTTTAAGCTATATATTTTTCAATAGTCTACAGAACAAACCATCATTATACAATAACTTGTCTAATTACCCTAACCTGCCTAATTACCCTAATTAACCTAGTTAAGCCTTTAAATGTCACTTTAAGCTGTATAGAAGTGTCTTGAAGAATATCTAGTCTAATATTATTTACTGTCATCATGACAAAGATAAAATAAATCAGTTATTAGAGATGAGTTATTAAACTATTATGATTAGAAATGTGTTGAGAAAATCTGCTCTCTGATAAACAGAAATTGGAGAAAAAATTAAACAGGGGGGCTAATAATTCAGGGGGTTGAATAATTCTGATTGCAACTGTAGGGCTGCACATTATTGGCCAAGTCACCAAGTAAATGAAAGTAAAACAAATAACACAAATTCATTAAGTCTAGTCTGGAAATAAATAAATATGCAAAAAAAGAATATATACATATATTTGTTTGCTTGTTTTTAAGATAGCGCTGAAATGAGATGTTGTTTTCCTCATTAAGAAGTTGGCTGTGAAATGTGCTTGATTTTTAAATATATTATTCTAAAATAACGCCCGACTGCCAAAAAATTAGCTCTTAATAATATGCTTCAAAAGTCCAAAGACATGCGGTACAGGTAAATTGTCCGTAGTGTATGTGTGTGAATGAGTGTGTATGGATGTTTCCCAGAGATGGGTTGCAGCTGGAAGGGCATCCGCTACATAAAACATATGCTGGATAAGTTGGCGGTTCATTCTGCTGTGGCGACCCCTGATTAATAAAGGGACTAAGCCGAAAAGAAAATGAATGAATGAATGAATAAATCGACAAGCCTTTCTCATTATCACCAGGTATGATGAGTAACATACTGTATATACCATGTAAACAATTAAGTATGTGCAAAACATGAAGTTTACTTTGAACTTAAAGGGGTGACACAGTGGTTAGCACTGTCACCTCACAGCAAGAAGGTCGCTGGTTCGAGTGCCGGCTGGGTCAGTTGGCGTTTCTGTGTGGAGTTTGCATGTTCTCCCCGTGTTGGCGTGGGTTTCCTCCGGGTGCTCCGGTTTCCCCCACAGTCCAAACACATGCGCTATAGGGGAATTGATGAACTAAATTGACCGTAGTGTATGAGCGTGTGTGGGAATGAGTGTGTATGGGTGTTTCCCAGTGATGGGTTGCAGCTGGAAATCACCCGCTGATATCTGTTTAGATTTAGAATGTTTGTTTATGCTGGATCTATTCCTGCTTCTTGAAACTAGCACAGCTACTAATAATGCTTGTGTGAATGGCCGGGTGGAGCTGCTGGTGGGAGTGTGTGTGTAAGAGAAGAAAACGCAGCTGTTTGATGAGGTGAAATGAGTTGTTTAGTGTCTCAGCAACACACACACACACACACAACTGAAAGTGAGGAATGTTGTGTTTAATTGGAAAGCAGCGAGTGAGTTTTGTGGATGGGAAGTTCATGGCTACTTTCTGAAAGCAGGAATGTCGTCACTCAGACCGGCCGTAATTACAGAGCCAGGGTTTCTCAACGTGTGACATTCCTTTCGCCATTTAATTAAAAGCTTTTTAAAGAAAGAAAACTCTTATAAACATCTTCAGAAACACTGTGGGAAAAAATTAAAAACACAGTTATTGCCTCACAGCGACATGGAGGAGATGCGCCGGAAAATAATGAGTCAAATCACTTACAAAGTATTTTACTTGCTTCCCACAATAGTTCAGTCTCAGTGCCTGATAAAGCAGTATATAAGTCACCACATTGTATTCTAGATTTTATATAAACAAAAGTAACAACCAGCTTTAAAATGTTTCTAGGATATACAGTTGACGTCAGAAGTATTAGTCCTCCTGTATATTTTGTTTCCCCAATTTCTGTATAACGGAGAGCAGATTTCTTCAACACATTTCTAATCATAATAGTTTTAATAACTCATCTCTAATAACTGATTTATTTTATCTTTGTCATGATGACAGTAAATAATATTAGACTAGATATTCTTCAAGATACTAGTATTCATTTAAAGACTTAACTAGGTTATTAGGGTAAAGTTAAGATAATTAGGCAAGTCATTGTATAACAGTGGTTTGTTTTGGAGACAATCCAAAACAAGTATTGCTTAATAATAGTGAGCTTAAAATGGCTTTAAAATAATAAAAAAATGATTTTATTCTAGTCGAAACAAAACAAATAAGACTTTCTCCAGAAGAAAAAATATTATAGGAAATACTGTGAAAAATTCCTGAATCTGTTAAACATCATTTGGGAAATATCTGACAAAAGAAAAAAAAGAAATATGACTTTAACTGTATGTTATATTTACTTGCTCAGCAAGATTTTAATAAAACTGTGGCTCTACATAAAACTGCAGACAGTTTGAACTAATTGCAACACTAATTTACTTCAATTTTAATACTAACGAACATATATTCTGAATACTGTATAACTTAAACTAGGGCTGCACAATATACAGTAGGAAAAAATTACATTGCGATAATGGCCACTTTATTAGGTACACCTTACTAGTACCGGGTTGGACCCACGTTTGCCTTCAGAACTGCCTTAATCCTTCGTGGCAGAGATTCAACAAGCTACTGGAAATATTCCTCAGAGATTTTGCTTCATATTTACATGATAGCATTACGCAGTTGCTGCAGATTTGTCGGCTGCACATCCATGATGCCAATCTCCCGTTCCACTACATCCCATAGGTGCTCTATTGGATTGAGAACTTGTGACTGTGGAGGCCATTTGAGTACAGTGAACTCACTGTCATGTTCAAGAAACCAGTCTGAGATGATTCACGTTTTATGACATGGCGTGTTATCCATCAGAAGATTAGCCATCAGAAGATGGAGACACTGTGGTCATAAAGGGATGGACATGGTCAGCAACAATACTCAGGTAGGCTGTGGTGTTGACACGATGCTCAATTGGTACTAATAGACCCAAAGTGTGCCAAGAAAATCTCCCCCACACCATTACACCACCACCACCAGCCTGAACCGCTGATACAAGGCAGGATGATCCATGCTTTCATGATGTTGACACCAAATTCTGACCCGACCATCTAAATGTGGCAGCAGAAATGGAGACTCATCAGACCAGGCAACGTTTCTCCAATCTTCTCTTGTCCAGTTTTGGTGAGCCTGTGTGAATTGTAGCCTCAGTTTCCTGTTCTTAGCTGACAGGAGTGGCACCCGGTGTGGTCTTCTGCTGCTGTAGCCCATCCGCCTCAAGGTTGGACGTGTTGTGTGTTCAGTGATGCTCTTCTGCAGACCTCGGTTGTAACGAGTGCTTATTTGAGTTACTGTTGCCTTTCTATCAGCTGGAACCAGTCTGGCCATTCTCCTCTGACCTCTGGCATCAACAAGGCATTTGTGCCCACAGAACTGCCGCTCACTGGATATTTCCTCTTTGTCGGACCATTCTCTGTAAACCCTAGAGATGGTTGTGCGTGAAAATCCCAGTAGATCAACAGTTTCTGAAATACTCAGAGCAGCTCGTCTGGCACCAACAACCATGCCATGATCAAAGTCACTTAAATCCTCTTTCTTCCCCATTCTGATGCTCGCTTTGAACAGCATCAGGTCGTCTTGATCATGTCTACATGCCTAAATGCATTGAGTTGCTGCCATGTAATTGGCTGATTAGAGATTTGCGTTAACAAACAGTTGATCAGGCGTACCTAATAAAGTGGCCGGTGAGTGTATATTGTGATTTGAATATCATTTCACAAGATGACTCAATGTTGGATAGAATTCATAATTTTACATTGACTGAGATGAACACAAGAGTGTATCTGCATAAAATATACAAAATAAAATAAACATTAAAGCACAGATGAGAACAAAGATCAAAATGAAATAAGCAGCGCTTTATAGTTTTCGATGGAGTCTAACAGTATTCAGGCACAGAGATGCAAATGTTAAATGTAAATAACACTGTAGTTTTGTAAAGTCTTCATTATATAAATAAATAAACAAATTTAATCTTTGTTAAAGTGGTAAACTGTTTAATTTCTTGTGCACCAGTGGTTTAAATTTGCTTAGAGTAGCAGGCCTTAAAAACACACCCAAATTAAAGTCATTTACACCTCAGATTAAAGTCGCAATGACTCAGTGAATCACGTGTTCTGAGGTGTGTTAGCTGGTTAATCATATGTGACGATTGCAGATTTGCACATTGCAATATCAATGCTGAAACCATATACTGTGCAGCCCTAATTTAAACTAAATTTAAACAATGTGTATGCTGCCCAAAAAACCCAAATCTAGCAGCAGATGCAGCAGTGTGATAAAGCTGTAGTCTGAAGGAAGGAAATGAAGGCAGTGTTTGCCTGAAAGCAGAAATGCGGAGTGATGACGGCTCATCTGATGTGGTATTTACCTCTCCGTCAAAAACACTTTCATTCAACTGTGTCCAAAAAAGTAGTCAAATGCGAGCAGGAAATGAAAATGCATGCTTTTCAGAAGCACTTCTGTCGTCAGGGACACATAATTGTTGCTTTGAACACGGATCTGTCTGTCAGTGCTTTCATTATAGAAATATCCCTGCTGGCCAGAGCTCGGTTTAAAAAAAACATCAATACTAGTATTACTCACACAAACCGGCTTGAACAAAAACATCACAATTATGCTCTGCATGAATAGAATTCAATTCAATCAAGTGATTATATGGACAACGCTAAAGTTTCACAATTTAACAATACAAATATGATGAACAAAATCTGACAGCAGGGTTCAACGCTAAGGATTTTTTCTACTGGCCCGATCAGGGGTGCATTTCCGAAAACCGTCGAAATAGGGATGGGCGATATGGCCTAAAATCCATATTGCGATATACATTGCAGCCTCTTGCGATAACGATATATATTGCGATATATAAATTATAATAGAACCATTTCAGAACAGGTTACATAGACCCTTAGGAAAGCCAAACTGCTATTTTTTTTAAGAAATAAAGAAACGTTGCATGTCATTTTGAGAACATTTATTGTGCAAAAGCAAAACTGTAATTAAACAACACAATGTTGCAGATAAATAAACTAAATGTAGTGCCTTTTAGAAAGAAAGACTTTTCTTTTAAGTCCTTGGTTCCTAAATGCCAAGTTGCAGAGAACAAAATAAACTGGTGTCTTTTTAGTTAAGGAACTTATTTACACTGTACTGAAATTACTTCCAGTATTAAAAAGTCAAATAAAATTGTGTATAGCAGATACTTTAAATAAAAACATATTTCTAACCTGCAGCCTAAGGTAACACATTTGATTTTAAACATTTTGTTCTCCTAATGAAATTAAAACTGGTGTCTTGATCTGCTCTTTCTCTCTCTCCCTCTCTCTCTGTCTGCTGTAGTGTTGGTGCTGCTGAGAGATTGAGACGCACCAGACAAAGTTTGCTTATAAAGTAATGCAAAAATTAATACAATTAATATCGAAAGCGAAAGCAGATTCTCGGACATGTCCGGGGAAAAGAGAATGTATTGTCACCCCAAATAATGAGCTGGATCAACAGTTCTGTATCCAGCGCGTCTCTGTGGGTCTGCGTGCAGAGCATGTGAGTCTGTGGCAGAGTGTTCTGTTTCTCGCGAACACAGAACCAGGCCGCCCCAATATCGGCCGCCCAGGTAAAATCTGTGTGGGAAGCGCTGATGTTCACTAGACAAGCCACAATATGCCATGCAAGAGATCGCACTGTCGAGCCCTGTCCATGTTTATTCAAGATGATGCGTTCCAGCCGGCTGCAGGACAGTAAATAATATTAGTCTAGATATTCTTCAAGACACTTCTACACAGCTTAAAGTGACATTTTAAGGCTTAACTAGGTTAATTAGGTTAACTAGGCAGGGGTGCGTTTCCCAAAACCACCGTTAGCCAACTAAGGTCGCAAGTTCCGTCGTTACAAACATAGTTTGTTGATTTGCTGTTTCCCAAATCCATCGCTCCAACAAACATTCGCAAACTGCGTCGCAAACTTGAGCACTTGAAATGACACCTCTGGAGCTGTAGTTAAAAGCATAGTTCCTGGCTGTGTTCTATTCCCACTTATCCCCCCTATGCCCTATTCATTTAGAACATTCTAACATTCAAAGCTGGAATTATTAAAAATAAAAAAGCATTAAGGTCATCTCTCTTAGGTGTAATTTGCTTTCAAAGTATTTTTACAGTTCAGTTTTAGCGATCTTCATGTTTACAATTGTGCTCCCTTCGCAGTGCACTTTGAAAACATTGATATCATTTTGAACACAGCCTCGTGGCGAAAGCTATAGGTATATTTAAAAGCGGAAATTATGTTACAGTACGTCTCCAAAGCTTGTGAAAATAAAAAAAAACAGCATACGTTAATTATTTTATTTTATAGTGGGTTATTTATTAAGTTTCTCTGCTGTATATGACATGGGTCTGTTGGTTAGAAATTTATGCTGTGGTTTGCATGTGTCAAATTGTAATTAAAAAAAAATTAAAATAAACAATATCCTAAATAATAATAATAATAATAATATTAATCATCATCATCATCATTATTATTATTATTAATATTATTATTAAAGTAAATATATTTATAATAAATCGCCTCATTATTTATTTATTTATTTATTTATATGATTTATATATGATATTAGAATAGTGTTAGCTTTTGTAAGTGATTTTATGTTTTAGAATAGAATATGTAATGTTCAACTTCTCAAATTAGTAAAGCAAACATTGGCCCTATATGTGAAAATGAGTGCATGTTTTTACCAAAACTAATATTGGATTTATATTTTAAATGCGTGTTTGTGTAAAACAATATAATTTGCACAAAGAAATGATGGGGCTGTTCTCTAAAGAAGTTACTCCACCCTGTTTAGAGCATCATTATGGGCGTTTTACGTTATAACCAGGGCTTTACATTAACACCCGCCAACCCGCCAAATGCGGGTAGATTTCAGTGGTGGCGGGTAAGACAGACACTCCCACTAGCCACGTTGGCTGGTTGAAAATAATTTTCCCGGATAATAATTCATATAAGCAGGGTTCGACAATAAGGATGGTCCAATATGCATGCAAAGGCGATCTTAGAATTAAGAAGCAACACGACTGACAAAAATAATTACGTTCGCGTGAGCAATAAAAAAGCAGATGAATACCGAATGAAAGGATGATCTCTCGCAGCTGAGTTGATGCGCGTGACTGTTTAAAACGCGTGCGCGCTCTCGTTTCCTTGCGTGAAGCAACTGTGTCTAGAAACACAGCTGATGTGATCGCTTCTCTTTCAAATAGACTAGACAAAAAGTGATGAACATGCACCCACAGTCTTGCTGCTTTCAAGAGCTCCAGATTTGTGTTTTTGTAAGCAGCACCGGTTGCTTTCGCTTTCACCATTATTTGAACAGATTATTTATGGGTCTAACGTTAACCGTGTGCGTTATAATCCTTTCATTATCACACGGTATATTTTTTACCTGCTTTCTTTTGCGTAATGTGGTTTAATTATCATTTTTTTTTACAATAACATTGCTTTAATGCGAGATTACTCCCCATTTATGTGTAGTTAACTGGTGATCTGGGACCTTTAGCCAGGACAGATTACTGTGCACATGTTTTGTTAAATAAAAAGTATAGTAAACAGCTATATTATGCTTGTTTTGACACATTTAAAATTGATTCCTAAAAAATAATTAATTGTTTATGTTTGGTGTGGTCAGAGATAAATTTGGTAAATCCTTCATTTTGAGCTCTGAAAATTATGTGACATAAAAACTAATTGTAATACTATGAAACCATGACCCATGTGCTCATGAACATTTATCAAGCTCATACACGACACACACAAAGTGAAATGAATGAGGCATGTGGAGATAACACAACATCTAAATCAAGTCATTTTAGCATGTCAAAGTCATATTTATGTGTATAAAATATATTTTCCCAACAATAAAATTGTGGCTAGTGAAAATGGCGAGTGGCTAGTAATGTTGGAAAACTACTAGCCACCGTGGCTGGTGATCAAAAAAGTTAATGTTAAGCCCTGGTTATAACTAACGTGGTTCAAGCGATGGATCTGCAACAGAGAAACTTCGGGTTTTGGGAAACACTCGTCACTACATCGTTCTTTTGCCAAACGATGCATCGAACTATGATAGTTCAGCCGCGAGTTACGTCGTTGTTTGGGAAACGCACCCCAGGTTAGGGTAATTAGGCAAGTTATTGTATAATGATGGTTTGTTCTGTAGACTATTGGGGAAAAAAATAGCTTAAAGGGGCTAATAATATTGACCTAAAATGGTGTTTAAAAAATTAAAAACTGCTTTTATTCTAGCCGAAATAAAACAAATAAGACTTTCTCCAGAAGAAAAAATATTATCAGACATACTGTGAAAATTTCCTTGCTCTGTTAAACATCATTTGGGAAATATTTAAAAAAAGAAAAAACAATTTAAAGGGGGGGGCTAATATGTTTATTGTTCTTTGAATTGTTCTGTAGACATTGTTTTCTAAGCACAGCACAAACTGTACCGAAACCGTGACCCTAAAACAGTGATACATACCATACCGTGAATAGATTAAACCATTGCACCCCTAGTAGTTCCTGTCACAAATGATAAAACCGTGTCAAATAAAATATTTGTATTTATTTATATTTAGTGTTTTCTGTGTGTGTCTATGCATGCGCATGTAAGCTCACCAGCCGTTGAAACAGAATTAGTGTGTAATGAACAGAAGCACATCAAAAGAGTCACCTTCAGATGAAGGTTAATTCCAAGAGAAACATGCCGCAGGTGCTGTGTGTTCAAAGCTGAGCGCGCACACACACACACACACACTCCATCTATCTCTCTGTGTGATCTGAGAATGTTCGGAGTGGAATATTTCCTGTCTGACTCTGTAAATGCATGTAAGGGCATCTCAGATCACATAACCGTTTAATAAGCTCAACCCAGTTGCCAAGTCCGCAGGTTTCCTGTGGAACTGGGCTACTTTTTAGGTTCAACCGAGGGGAAACAAACACCATTTCAGCCAAGGGTGGCGCAAAAAAAAAAAAAATAAATGACTGAGTGTGTTTTCACACCTGCTCTTGTGTGAGAGCCTGGTGCATTTTCTCCCTCAGCTCTGTTCATTTGCTCATATTTACACCACACTGTAAAATACATCTGTTAATACACAGTTTCTGTATTTTGATTCACAAGTTTATTTACGGTTATGAATTCAATTATGGGATGTTGATCTCTGCTCTGTCGACTGTAAATGTTGAAAATTCAACTCTACAGTTTAACTCTAAAGTGACTTTTATTGACATTTTATGCCGAGTTCAGACTGCAGGATTTTCACAGTAGTCGTGTCACAGATGTTTTCACACTGCATGAATATCTGGGCCAGCGTTTTGTCGCTGCTTTGTTTACACTGCAAGATGAATCGGTGAGAGGGGGTTTCACACTGCATGACTTTACAATAGGAAGAATCGCCGACAACTTTGTCCAAACTACATCTCACCACCAAACACACGTGGTATATTTTTCATTATTAACTACATAACGAGAAAGAAGCCTTTAATGCAGTAGAAAATGTACATATTTGCTCACCAGGGTTTGAAGGGAATTAACAATTTCTCCTCAACTTTTTTCTTTTTCGACCCGCTTGTGATATTGATCAGATGACACGTCAAACAGACACAGTGCTCTAGGGTTGGGCCGATAGACGATGTCATCGTCCATCGCCGATGGCTGATAAACTTCACGATGCTGAGCCGGAATCGTGATCCATCGCCCCGCCCCACATGTATATTGATATATAATAGGGATGCTCATTTCGGTTAATTTTACTAACCGACAACCGCTGCTCATTAACCGGATATTAACCGGTTAATATATATTATTATTTGAAAAAAATAAATTGACGTGTCTATTTTGTGTTACACATTAAATATTGCATTTTAAAATACTGATTTATTTTAACATGCAAACAGCAGCATACATAACAGAGCATCTTTACGCACCTGTATGTTTTCAACAGCACAGAAAAAAAGAATAAACTAAATAAAAAGAATAAAATAAATAGTCTTGCCCTAGATATTTTTCACTTAAATGACACATTTAAATTACAAAACGAAAACACTGACTGAACCCTTTTAAAGAACCAGCGGCTGTTTGTCCAATCATGTTTTTTTTTCTTCCGTCAAAAAAAAAATATTAGGCTACCTCAAATCTATCGCTCCACTGAAAATATACATTTAATTAATGCTCCGCTGTTTTTATTATATTACAAAAACCCTTTTAACATTTTTAATAGAAGTCATTAGCCTAAAGATTATGTCATAATGACTTATTTCCTCCGTCTCACTCTTCTCGCTCACCGTTCATGTGCGCGCGATGCATGTGATGAAAGACAATAGCCGCTTTTCCACTATCGTGCCAAACCATTCTAAGAACACTTCAGTACGTTTAGGGTTGTTTCTCCACTGAGCCTGAAACGGCGCGGCACGATTACAAACCGTTCTCGGCAGAGGGTGCTGAACTGTGCCGACAGATTCTGTGTGTTGATGTCGCGGCTCTGTTGCCACCACAACTTTCTCAGCTGAAGCGCGCTACTCATCAGACATCCACAAGTAAACTACACTACATTTAACATGAAAAACTGATATAGGTCTAAACGATACAGTTTGAAAAGGGTTTTAAAACCACAGAGCAGTCTCTGGCAGAGAAGGGAGTCACTGGCCCACCACATTCTTACGAACATATTTTATTTATCAAAGTTATTATTTCATTGACTTGAATATAGTTACCCGTGTATAATTACTAACCCGTCATCTAAATCTTAAAATAATAAAATAGCCTATTGTTTTACTCGTGGCTTGAGCTTCATTAATTTGATTGACATCCTAGGCAGAGACGTTTATTTCGCCTGACTAAACGTGAGTTTATTGCATGCCGTGCTTTATTTGGAAGCACAAAACTCGCTCTGAGAACTTTACCAACGAGTACATGCACCTCTGAAAAACCTTTTTTTTTCCTGCTGCGCACCGAATAAAGAAACGCTTAAGATCGAATTGTACTTTTTTAATTCAAAGACCAGACTGCAGCATGCTTGTTTTGTAATTTAATGCCAGCTATACCACCTGAAAGACGGTTACGGCGTGTCGGCCGTCACCGGAGAAAGTCTAATCTTTCTTCAGTTTTTTGGACTTTGCATGAAAGCTTTACGGAGTGGCACTGTCCGAGGTGCTCATTATTGTGTTGGATTTAAATTATAGCCTATAAATGCACCAATAAACAAGTCAAATGAATGAATAAATAAAATAAATATGGATTGTTAAATGCCGGTATTGTTTTTACTCAAAAAAATATCAATATGTCTTGACAAATGTTTTTAAAATGAGCGATTTTCAACATTTCAGTTATAGGCCATTATACGATTCAGTTAAATAAGTTGGACATTTGGGGACATGTAACATGTTTCAGTGTTTTTTTTCTCTCTCGATTATCTTTAATATATACTGGGCAGCTGCGCAAAATATTTTCTAAAACGTCAAGCGGGAATGTGTATAGCTCTTTAGTTAATTATGAAGAGAAAAAAAATAATTAAAATAACAGAAATAAAATGATAAAAATACAAAGATAAAAAGAGCAGCATTTTGCTAAATATAATAGTCCTTCATATGCTTTATATCCTGCTATGTGTATGTTTCATATTCGTTTTTTATTTAACTTGATGGATTCAATATTTAATGTTTGAATATTGAAACGAATAAAAGCCATCGCTTAAAAGCTTATTTTTTTACCATCAACGTGTAGTATGTTTTATATCATTATCAACTTTTGATATAAAACCACTGTGTAATTTAATTTATTGTTAAAAATGAAATAATTTCAGTGCTATATTTTTTATAAGTGAAAGTGCCCGCTGACTTTTGACAAGGCCCATCCAAAAATATACTTCAGAATCAGAATCAGAAAGAGCTTTATTGCCAGGTATGTTCACACATACGAGGAATTTGTTTTCGTGACAGAGCTTCTACAGTGCAACAGAATTACAGGCAGGACTAAAAAACAGATAATAAATATATTTTAAAAAGTGAATGCAAATATACAAATTGACAAGTTCTGCCACTATAATAAAAATGCACTATTTTTGGTGCATTATCATTGTTTATTTTTCTGTTATGTACAGAGATTTGAAATATATTATTTATTTCCCCGCCAGTCATTATCAATCATCACGTTACATTTTGGTAATTTTCCCTCCAAATCAAAATTTGCCCGGAGCCGCGCAACATGACCTATACTAAATAAATAGGCCTACTAGTGCTGTGACTTGTAGCTATATTTAGCACATATAAGAGAGCAGCATAACATAATTGGAGAATGAAACAGACGACTGACGTAAAACGCTTTTTCGGCTCAGTTGACTTTTATTGCGCACAATGGCATAATGTGAGGCGCGCAGGACGCATACACAGCGCTTAAAACCATTTAAAATATGCGCCTCGCAAAAAGCGCTTTCGGTGATCGGTCCCTTATGCAGCCACATTTTAAAAATATAGAAAATAATATTTTTTAATCGTTTAACTGATACCATTAATCGATTACAAACGCATCCTTTCGGTTAACGGTTACACGGTTATTTTGAGCATCCCTAATATATAACTTATTATTTGCATGTCATCCTAATAGCAATAACAGTCTTTTCATGAGCTGTGTTATGTTAAACTTATAGCTGCTGTTTGCACGGCTGACAGCATCGTGAGGATTAAATACATCGTGAGGATTATACAGCACCTCTCGCGCTTAAAATGTGTAGATTCAGTGGCAAACGCTGTTACCTGCAAACCCCGTCCCACAGACTCTACAGTGAATGGCTTTAGTTATTTTCATAGCGGACTTGAAGCCACTGGAAGTCTTTTATCCACTCATGGAAAAGTGTAAATGGTGGATTAACATTCAGCACATGATCACTAATAAGATGTGCCATTATTTAACTTTAGGTGTTTTCTAAAACTAAATCTGTCAGTGTTATTTTCATTCTCTCATCTTCAGCGCGTCACATTTCCACGGCTGTTGCTCCTGTCATGTGAAAGCAGAAGGCATTGACTGAGTGATTGACAGCTGATATTAACCAATCCATTCGCGTTCAGTTCTAGCGCAGTGGGCCAATAGAAAGAGCACAAAGGCGGGGCAAGCATTGCGGGCTTTTTTACTTCAGTAAATTCACATAACAACTGTTTTAATCTGTTCCTGAGCGCTGCGTTTGGCGTCTTTAGGTGCAAAGATGCATTCTGCATAAATGTCTCCTAAATCCGCGCATGCGGTGAGGATTTTGCAGTGAAAACAGGTCGCACGGTAAAAATGTAGGCTATGCACTAGCACAAATGCTTTCAAATACATATTTTAGGTCGCATAAAAACCAAAACGGTCGAGCCCTATAGCATCTTTACTCATTATTATGTTCTCATAATAATAATAAAATAAGGAAGTTATCATTAATCACAATAAATTACAGTGAACTCCAAACGAACTCTCGTCTCGTCTCCTCCACCAGCTGTGGGGAAAAGCCATTATAAGGACGCAGATCACTCTGCCTGATCATGCCAGAGTCCTGCGGAAAAAAGTGATTGACGGGTGGTAATTTGTGTATAACTTTATTTATTTATGGTTTGGTCATGGGTAAAGCAAAGACCATGTGGGTCAGGTAGTGAAAACGATAGGCTACAATTATTAAATTCATTATGAATTAATTGATATTTAACAAAAAAGACCCCCCCGCCTACGACGACGATACCATCGTCCATCGCCGATGTTCACATTAGACATCGTACGATGCCAAATTTGTCAACATCGCCCAACCCTACAGTGCTCCTGCCAAATTTCTGCTAGTTTTTCCTCCATTTCTTGGGTCCAAATAAACTGAATATGAGCTCTTTTAGCTTCTCCCCCAGCCTCCCGCTGGCCTGCAGGTTCCCACACTAGTGGATGCTCCTCTCTCATTGGCTGTAGGCAGGGCTTTACATTAACACCCGCCAACCCGCCAAATGCGGGTAGATTTCAGTGGTGGCGGGTAAGACAGATACTCCCACTAGCCACTTTGGCTGGTTAAAAATAATTTTCCTGGATAATAATTCATAAAAGCAGGGTTCGACAATAAGGATGGTCCAATATGCATGCGAAGGCGATCTTAGAATTGAGAAGCAACACGACTGACAAAAATAATTACGTTCGCGTGAGCAATAAAAAAGCAGATGAATACTGAATGAAAGGATGATCACTCGCGCTAACAGCTGAGTTGATGCGCGTGACTGTTTAAAACGCGTGCGCGCTCTCGTTTCCCTGCGTGCAGCAACTGTGTCTAGAAACACAGCTGATGTGATCGGCTCTTTCAAATAGACTAGACAAAAAGTGATGAACATGCACCCACTGTCCTGCTGCTTTCAAGAGCTCCAGATTTGTGTTTTTGTAAGCAGCACCGGTTGCTTTCGCTTTCACCATTATTTGAACAGATTATTTATGGGTCTAACGTTAACCGTGTGCGTTAGCATCCTTTCATTATCACACGGTATGTTTTTTTACCTGCTTTCTCTTGCGTAATGTGGTTTAATTATCATTTTTTACAATAACATTGCTTTAATGGGAGATTACTCCCCATTTATAGTAAACTGGTGATCTGGGACTATTAGCCAGGACAGATTACTGTGCATGTGTTTTGTTAAATAAAAAGTATAGTAAACAGCTATATTTTGCTTGTTTTGACACATTTACAATTTGTGGCTAAGAAATAATTAATTTATGTTTGGTGTGGGGCAACGCAGTGGCGCAGTAGGTAGTGCTGTCGCCTCACAACAAGAAGGTCGCTGGTTCGAGCCTCAGCTGGGTCAGTTGGCATTTTCTGTGTGGAGTGTGCATGTTCTCCCTGCGTTCGCGTGGGTTTCCTCCGGGTGCTCCGGTTTCCCCCACAGTCCAAAGACATGCAGTACAGGTGAATTGAGTAAGCTAAATTGTCCGTAGTGTATGAGTGTGAATGAGTGTGTGGATGTTTCCCAGAGATGGGTTGTGGCTGGAAGGGCATCCGCTGTGTAAAAACGTGCTGGATAAGTTGGCGGTTCATTCCGCTGTGGCGACCCCGGATTAATAAAGGGACTAAGCCGCTAAGAAAATGAATGAATGAATGTCTGGTGTGGTCAGAGATAAATTTGGTAAATCCTTCATTTTGAGCTCTGAAAATGATGTGAAATAAAAACTAATTGTAATACTAAGAAACCATGACCCATTTGCTCATGAACATTTAGCAAGCTCATACACGACACACACAAAGTGAAATGAATGAGGCATGTGGAGAAAACGCAACATCTAAATCAAGTCATTTTAGCATGTCAAAGTCTTATTTATGTGTATAAAATATATTTTCCCAACAATAAAATTGTGGCTAGTGAAAATGGCGAGTGGCTAGTAATGTTGGAAAACTACTAGCCACCGTGGCTGGTGATCAAAAAAGTTAATGTCAAGCCCTGGCTGTAGGTGATCGCAGATGTTATTTTCAGTCAAAACTCATTTCACACGACAGGGTTTGAATCGCCGACAGCTCCAGATATTTCCAAATATCTCACGGGCATCGGCGACTCATCTGCGATTCTTTCAGATCACGTCATTGATAGTTCACACTGTGTGATTGTCACTCGTGTGCACGAGCATCGAATTGCCTGTGATTTCAGGCATCTGTCAAAATCAGGGCGAGTCAAATTCAGAGCTAAAATCATGCAGTCTGAACTCGGCATTAGTAGATTGAGATAATATAATGTATAATTGGGCCCAATCCTAATTCAATTTTTTTTTTTTACCCCTACCCCTTCCTCCACACCTTCCCCTTGGCCCTTGACACAGAGTGTGATGATAAAGGGCTTCAAATTTTACCCCTCAGAAACGGGACAGCACTACAGCACCTGCACACGTCATCATATGCCATCGCGATCTCTTACTTCATATGAGATCAGACGATGGCGACTGCTGTAGTTATTCCAGTTGCATTATTTCATTGGTATTTATCTTCAGGATATCACCGAAGGCGTAAATCATGTTATCATGACGATCTAATGTGGCAATAAGCTCGTAATTGTACTGTGCATTTACACCGTGGCCATATTCATCTGTGTAAACGCACCAAAAACAACATTAACATTATAGCAGACACTGTAAAAAGCTCATTCCCAGCCACTAGACATTTCTGACCGGGGATCAGGTTAGGGTAGTGCAATTAATCGAAATCAAATTGTAATCGCGATTTGAAAAGTTGCAATTAACTAATTGCAAGAGGCTGCGATATGAAATATATTTGCATTATTTAATTTCCCCTGCCCAGAGCAAATGCGTGACTGCCGTCTGTGTGTGACAGTCTTACTAGCCAATTTAGTGAGCATAATTGAGTGATGAGTGTCTTGCTAAAAAGTCAACTCAAAGTATTGCCAGTGACACTCAATCTAGTAGCAAGCAACAGCAAATTACAATTTCAGAGTTGTTTATATAATAAGCTACGCTATCTCCATAATTGGCTGCACGGTGGCGCAATGGGTAGCATGTTCGCCTCACAGCAAGAAGGTCGCTGGTTCGAACCTCGGCTGGGTCAGTTGGCGTTTTCTGTGTGGAGTTTGCATGTTCTCCCCGTGTTTCCTACGGGTGATCTGGTTTCCCCCACAAGTCCAAAAAAAAAACATCTGGTATAGGTGAATAGGGTAGGCTAAATTGTCCGCAGTGTGTGTGTGTGTGTGTGAATGAGTGTGTATGGGTGTTTCCCAGTGATGGGTTGCAGCTGGAAGGGCATCCGCTGCGTAAAACAAATTCTGGAATAGTTGGCGGTTCATTTCTGAATATTTAAAAACAACTTTGGATAAATGTTTAAGTAAGTTAATATATTTTCAGTTCTTTATTTTAACTAACACTCACAGCATTTTAGCAGTAAGAAGCTAAAATACAGATTATTGCGCTGAAGTTGACTACAAAATTAAATCGCAAATCAAATCGAAATCGCAATATCTGTCAAAAAAAATCGCAATTACATATTTTCCCCAAATCGCACAGCCCTATGTGAAAGTATGTTGTGGAACTGCTATACAGGAGTTATTATTATGGATTATAGATAGTTATTATAGGCAAATTTAGTGTTTGTTTTTTTAAAGCATGACGGTAAAACACGAACGCCATTATGAATATATTAAAACATGGGATTGTTTGTTGTAAAAATTCGTAATAATGACAAAAGATACTAATTTGTGCATCTCCTGACTTCCGTGTGCAGCCATGCTGCCATTGTAGATGGTGTATTCTGGGAAATTTTTGTAGCCCTTGGTTTCGAGCGTGGTCCTGAAAGATCTCAGTTTCAAGGGGTATCTAGCCCTTCCCCTTAGCCCTACACCTTCAAGATAAAGAGAATTGGGAAAAGGGTAAGGGCTAATAGGTAGAACTGGGATTGGGCCTTAATAATATCTAGAGAAATAAGTGTGTAAAATGACAGAAAATGTGCTGCACTTTTTTACAAGGTTTCTGTAGCGTAATATACAACACCAACACAGACAGTACAGCACTGCAAACTATTACTAATGTCTTCTTTCCAACTTTTCAAGATTAAAAGTTCTAGAAAGATCAAGCTTCCATAATGCAACTCAAAAGCAGAAATAAACTACAATAAAAAAAATAAAAATGAATCACAAAATACAGAAAATTGTGAATTTATGCATGTGTGTATATATATATGCAGTTGAAGTCAGAATTATTCGCCCCCCTTTTGATTTTTTTTAGATTTTTTTAATATTTCCCAAATGATGTTTAACAGAGCAAGGAAATTTTCACAGTATGTCTGATAATATTTTTTCTTCTAGAGAAAGTCTTATTTGTTTTATTTTGGCTAGAATAAAAGCAGTTTTAAAAATGTTAAGGTCAATATTATTAGCCCCTTTAAGCTATATTTGTTTTCAATAGTCTACAGAACAAACCATCATTATACAATAACTTGCCTAATTACCCTAACTTGCCTAGTTACCCTAATTAACCTAGTTAAGCCTTTAAATGTCACTTTAAGCTGTATAGAAGTGTCTTGAAGAATATCTAGTCTAATATTATTTACTGTCATCATGGCAAAGATAAAATAAATCAGTTATTAGAGATGAGTTATTAAAACTATTATGATTAGAAATGTGTTGAAGAAATCTGCTCTCTGTTAAACAGAAATTGGAGGAAAAAAATAAACAGGGGGGCGAATAATTCTGACTTTAACTGTATATATAGTTGGAAGATCTGTGTAAAAGGCCTGCCACCACAGCTTGAAAAATATAAAAATATATAGCATGAAGACTATATGGTGTTATTTTACATTTGTTTTTTCCAATATCTTGAAGACCTATTTACAGTTACTAGTGGTGAGAAAACAGTCCCAATGAATGGTGATTGAGTGATGATGAGTTGTATACTGTCTATACCATGTAAACAATTAAGTATGTGCCAAACATGAAGTTTACCTTGAACTTGAAGGGGCGAAACGGTGGCTCAGTGGTTAGCACTGTCGCCTCACAGCAAGAAAGTTGCTGGTTCGAGTCCTGGCTGGGCCAGTTGGCGTTTCTGTGTGGAGTTTGCATGTTCTCCCTGTGTTGGTGTGGGCTTCCTCTGGGTGCTCCGGTTTCCCTCACAAGTCTAAACACATGCGCTATAGGGGAATTGATGAACTAAATTGACTGTGGTGTATGTGTGTGTGTGTGTGTGTGTGTGTGTGTGAGAGAGTGAGAGTGTGTGTGTTTCCCAATACTGGGTTGCAGTATATGTTGGAATAGTTTGCAGTTCATTCCGCTGTGGCGCCCCCTGATCAATAAAGGGACTAAGCCGAAAAGAAAATGAATGAATGAAGAATAAATTAAATCAAAATAACAGAGCTCTGTGGCCTAAAGTAGGACAGAAACCGCTGCTGCATATCGAGTGTGTCATTTAAAGCAAAGAATACCAATAAATGTGTGGTTTTAAGGCAATAATAAAAGCCAGTGGCTAAAAGCATTTGTCGTTAAATAACTCAATTACAATGATGAGAATCAAATGGGAAACATGATCGAGGAAAAATAAATAACGGTGATCATTTTTAGGGGACAGTTTGCTTAAATGCTTTAAGAATCTCTGATTTTCCTTGTGTGAAATATGAGTGGGATATGATCTCCGCTGTGCTCGGGCAGTATTGCGGCGGGTGTATTTTTAGGCGCTCTATATGTTTTAGGTTTTCAGGGACTCAGTGTTTGGCTGGAGGCTGGTTTTATGGCTCCATTACTCACTGCTGAAAATCCCCAGGCTCACGGGCACAAGAGTGTGGCACTTTATCAGCCTCTCCAGCTTCAGTTCCTCTATAGAGGCAGTCAAGAGAGAGATACACACACACACTGCGTACAACATCTGTCCTCATGCCCTGCTCCACTGGCCTGTGTGTGTGTGTATGTGTGTGTGTTCACTCTCGTCTCATGTGTACCTGTAACTGAAGCTTCATGGAATCTCCAAACACAAAAATATAATGGCAGATTTGTCCACACTGGGATGAATATCCGTAAATTAGCAGCTTTCTGTCTTTTGTGATTCATGTTTTTATTTATTGTTTTATTTTATCATATCTTGATGTTTCTTCCAACAATTTTTAACCTTGAAATGTTTGGAAAAAGTGACTTTTATTGTCATTTGTTATAGTTTGCAGTGCTATATTGTCTGGGTTGGTGCTGTATATTACGCTACAAACACATTGTAATATACTGCCAGTACATGTTCTGTTTTTTTTTTTACAAACTTATTTCTTTATGTACAGGTGCAACCAGAAGTTTACTTACACTCTAAAAAAGGAACATCGCCATTTTTAACCCTCAGGGGTCTGAGGTGATTTTGGGGCCCCTGAGATGTTTTGGCATGCCCTGACATTTGTGCTAATTTCAGCTACTTATTACATGGTATTGGCCAACGTGTATTTTATTTGTATTCAGCACAAACTGTGCTACAATAATATGTGACAATTATTTATGTACATGCTTGTGTTTTTTAGAAAAAAAATATTATGCGTGGTTAGTAGGATTTGGAGAAAAAAATGTGGCTGAAATAAGGTCCAAAAAAACACACTAAATGTGCCTGAGCAAGACTTTTGAGTAACCAGTCTGGTAGGCTAGAATATTTACTTCACAATTATGTAAAAATTATTTTATTCTCTCATTCAAAGGAAACATTACAAAGATTTACATTTTGTTAAGTTTGTTTGGCTCATCTCAGGTCTATGCGTGAGTGACAATGCTCATGAATAATTCACACCTGGAGAGACGAAAGACACTCCCCCACTCACCCATCAACATTGTAAAGCAAAATCCATCTGCAAAAGCTAGCCCAAACTAAATGCTTGTTACATTTAGTTAAACATTTTTGGTTGTAGTTTTTTTCAATATTTTGCTTGAATTTTATTGTATTATCTTTCAATTTCTGAATATATTTGGTGACTAAAATATTATTTTAATAAATATATCTGTTCAATAAATCTGTTTTGTTTAAATGCATCAAAATACATTGCCTATATTCACTGAGAAATGGAGGGAAATATTTGAAATGGTATAAAACGTGTTTGCAAAACTGTTGTGCATTAATCCAGCATTTAATAATAATTTCTGAATGACTCTGGCATAATGACAAAACACAAGAATAATCACAATAATATTTGAAGACCTTTTATATATATTTTGCCCAAATAGTTGCAGCCTTAGTTAACTTTTTTAAACTTTAACAGGTTGAACTACGGTAAAATAAATAAAAATTTAATTAATAGCACGTATAACATGCGTCACGTTCTAGCCAGCGCGCTGTGGGCGTGTGGGCAGTCTACGTCATTGTTTGTATTAATGGCGGAAGTGGGAAGAGCCGGCGTGATGCGCGCTTCGCCGGGAGAATTGTATGGATTACCTAGCGAGACAACATTTGCTTTCAAAATGAGTTGGAAAGTTCACCCTCCAAGCTTTATGCAGGTGTGTCTGTCATGTGTATGTCTCGTGTATTCGTGGAGATTCCGCTGTTTTTTCTGACCTCAGTTTACATGTCGCGTGAGTCTCACGTGGACGATTGTAATAACAAAGCCTTGTGGGCGTGGTCGCATTAAATATAATGAGCTCCGATAGAGAAGCTAGACATCACGTTGGTTTCATACTGATTACTTTATCAAGCAATATTTGTTTTCAACATGCACCGCTGCATTTAAAAGTAGACACTTCAAGCTTTCTCTAGATATGTGTCTCATGTCAGTGTGTTTAGTTTTCGCGGAGTTTCAGTGCATATTACTGACGTGTTTGTAAAAACAGTTCACGGAGAGAGAAAAGAGAAAATGCCTTCACTGTTTATTTTCCTTATTTTGCAAAAGCACACACTTTTGTTGTTACTGTGAGTGTACCCAAAAAAAACTAGACACCTAACAGATTCGATTAATGCATTGCTTATATCTGTACCATCAAAACTGAAAGTGTTATTTAAGTTTTTTCGGAGTTTTCATGTGAAAACACGTCAAAACGCGTATACGCGGGCTTCCACCCCTGGGGGTTAAAAATGTCTGATGGTAAATCATACTAAACATTTACTATTTTAGGTCCTAAATCATTTACATTTGCTAAATGCCAGAATAATGAGAGAATTTGTTTTTGAGAACTTTTTATTAATTTCTAGACAGTCAAAAGTTTACACACATTTCCTTGGTATTTGTTTAGCTTTGTTTTTAAACTGTATAACTTTGGTCAGATGTTTTGGGTCTCCTTCCACAAGCTTCTCACAATAGTTTGCAGGAATTTTGGCCCATTCCTCCTGACAGAATTGGTGTAACTGAGTCAGATTTGTAGGCTGTCTTGCTCCCACAAGCTTTTTCAACTCTGCCCACACATTTTCTATAGGATTGAGAGCAGGGCTTTGTGATGGCCACTCCAAAACATTCACTCTGTTGTGCTTAAAGCACATTTGAACTAATTTGGCAGTATGCTTAGGGTCATAGTCTGTTTGGAAGACCCATTTGTGGCCAAGTTTTAATTTCCTGGCTGATGTCTTGAGATGTTGCTTCAGTATTTCTACATAATGTTCTTTCTTCATGATGCCATCTATGCTGTGAAGTGGACCAGTCCCTCCTGCAGCAAAACAGCCCCACAACATGATGCTGCCGCCCCCATACTTCACAGTTGGGATGGTGTTTCTAGGCTTGTAAGCTTTCCCCTTTGTCCTCCAAATGTAACACTGGTCATTATGGCCAAACAGTTCAATCTTAGCTCCATCAGACCACAGGACATGTCTCCAAAAATGTCTTTTTCCCAGTGTGATTTAGCAAATCGTAATCTGGCTTTTGTGTTGATTCTGGCTTGTTGATTTTCTCATGTTGTCACACATTAGCAGTGTGTTTGAGGTTTTCCTTAAATACTATTCTACAGTTGTGCCTCTAATTAACTTAAATGTTGTCCATTAGCCAATCAGAAACTTCCAAAACCTTAACACCATCTGAGCTTTTTCAGAGGCATAATAATCTTATTGTATGTAAACTTGACTTTCAAGAAAAGTTAGAACAATTTCTCCAAAAATATCTCTCTCATTATTCTGCTGTTAAGCAGAACAGAAACAACAGATGTGATCATCCTAACTTACCTCAAAGAGGAAATGTTTAGTCACATTAACATCTTACTTTTTTTTAAAATGGTGATGTGCCTATTTATACAGTGTATGAAAATTTCTGTATATATAAATTAATTTAGACTAGGTTATATTCACACACTGCTGCCACATATCTGTGTTGAAACCCCGTATGTAAGGGATGTTTGCATAACAGGTCCCCTTTAAAATCAACATCAGCAATAATATCTGCCTCAGAGAATTAAATCCCTGAGCATTTCCTTTGGTCTTCATATCTTCCAGATGACAGTTTCATAGCAGAAAGTTACATTAAATGAAATTTCTCCTGAAAACTGAATGTTTATTTTTGCGGTGAGTCAAGCTTATGAAGTCTGCGAGCCGCCGAATGCTCCTGAACTTGACCTTGTTTTTCCTCTCGACTCGTCTGAAAGCTGACATGTCTTCAGCTGTTGTGATGGACAGTTCCCTGTGAGATAGCGATCTGCCGTTTTCACCTGCTGTGTGGAAAAACAGCTCTTTCTCCTGCTGATATTCAGACACTGAGCGCCCGAGTGTTGCTCTGCTCTGCGGGACTCCTTTAGGCAGACGGTAATTGACCTGATTTGACCCATATGCAGAGTGGAATATGTTTAGGGCTGGGTGTTTTCCAGATCTTTTGACTCGCACTGGCTTCAGGTTTAATAGGACACACTGTTGATTGCGGAGTGGAGACCTGCAGACTCCCGGGCGGAGGGGCTTAACTGCAGAACACACTGTCAAAACACTACAAAACTCAGGGATTTGGGATTAATCTGTTCAGTTGTTCTTATTGATTTCCTATTGGCTTTTTTAAGTTGGCCTGAAACTGAAGGACTGCAGCCGACCCCTCTGCTTTTGTAGAGCCAGTGCATGGCTAGGGGTCTTTGATGGTAGCTGTGGTGATCTTGGTGGGTGTAAAAAGGATGGTAAGCAGTTTCTTGGGTATGTTAGACAGTTGCTACGCAGTTATTTGGGTGAATGGCTGCTATGCAGTTATTTGATCAAGCTGAATGGTGACTATGCATTTGCTTGTGCATGCTAATGATTACTGTGCAGTTACTAAGGTATGCTAAACGGTTGCTATGCAGTTGCTAGGGTATGCTGAATGCTTGCTTTGCAATTGTTAGTGTATGCTGACTAGTTTCTATGCAGTTGATAGGGTATGCTAAATGGTTGCTATGTAGTTGCAAGGGTATGCTGAATGGTTGCTATGCAGTTGCTAGGGTATGCTAAATGGTTGCTATGCAGTTGCTAGGGTATGCTGAATGATTGCAATGCAGTTGCTAGGGTATGCTGAATGGTTGATCTGCACTTGTTAGTGTATGCTTAATGGTTGCTATGCAGTTGCTAGGATATGCTAAATGTGTTAAAAAAATTAGTTCCATTTAACAGAAATTGGGCAAAAAAATAAACAGGGGAGTTAATAATTCAAGGGTGCTAATAATTCTGACTTCAACTATATATATATATATATATTGAATATTATACAGAATTATTCGCCCCCCTGTTTATATTTTTCCTCAATTTCTGTTTAACGTAGAGCAGATTTCTTCAACACATTTCTAATCATAATAGTTTTAATAACTCATCTCTAATAACTGATTTATTTTATCTTTGTCATGATGACAGTAAATAATATTTGACTAGATATTCTTCAAGACACTTCTATACAGCTTAAAGTGACATTTAAAGGCTTAACTAGGTTAATTAGGTTAACTAGGCAGGTTAGGGTAATTAGGCAAGTTACTGTATAATGATGGTTTGTTCTGTAGACTATTGAGAAAATATATAGCTTAAAGGAGCTAATAATATTGACCTTAAAATGGTGTTTAAAAAAATAAAAACTGCTTTTATTCTAGCCGAAATAAAACAAATAAGACTTTCTCCAGAAGAAAAAATATTATCAGACATACTGTGAAAATTTCCTTGCTCTGTTAGACATAATTTGGGAAATAATTATTATTTTAGTTTAATAATTCTGATTTCAGCTGTATATATATATATATATATATATATATATATATATATATATATATATATATATATATATATATATATATATATATATATATATAAAATGATGTTTAAAAATGATGTTTAACAGAGCAAGGAAATTTTCACAGTATGTCTGATAATATTTTTTCTTCTGGAGAAAGTCTTATTTGTTTTTATTTCGGCTAGAATAAAAGCAGTTTTTATTATTGTTAAAACCATTTTAAGGTCAATATTATTAGCCCCTTTAAGCTATATATTTTTCCGATAGTCTACAGAACAAACCATCATTATACAATAACTTGCCTAATTCCCCTAACCTGCCTAGTTACCCTAATTAACCTAGTGAAGCCTTTAAATGTCACTTTAAGCTGTATAGAAGTGTCTTGAAGAATATCTAGTCTAATATTATTTACTGTCATCATGACAAAGATAAAATAAATCAGTTATTAGAGATGAGTTATTAAAACTATTATGATTATAAATGTGTTTTTAGAAACAGAAATTAAGGAAAAAAATAAACAGGAGGGCTAATAATTCAGGGGGGCTAATAAATCTGACTTCAACTGTGTGTATATATATATATATATTACACACCATTTTTTAAATGTTAGATTTTTAATGGTTAACAGTGGGAATGACTAATATGTGCAGGGCTAATTATTCCATTAAACAGCAGCTTCATTAGTTATCCTGATATTATGGTTAAAATTAGGATCGTTTTGACACTTACCACTACGTGTTTTTTCAGGGTGGAGCTGTTGTTCATGTATGTGTTGCGTCGTCAGTTTGATGTACAGCGTGCATCGCATTATCAAACTATTCTTGTTGACATCTTGGAGTGAAAAGATAGACTGAACTTGAGGCCGCGGGTGACCTGATCTGATAAACTCACTGCACAGACAGCGAGACCGTCCTTCTCTGAACAGCAGATGGCCATGGCGTGACCGCAGTATAAACTCGCACGTCTTCCTCGACTTCAGCCATCATTCCAACATAGGCAGGAGAGGCGTACACATTTTTAAATGTACTCAAAAAGTACACGTTACCCAACAACTTTACTCAAGTAAATGTAATGAAGTAAATGTAACTCGTCACTACCCTCCTCTGATAATATGAGCACCAAAACTGCACAGATAAAATGACTGTTACGATATAATAATGAAATAATGACTGAAAGGGGAAACCCTAAACTGTTCGCAGAAGGTCTGGATTGGCATATCTGTGCAATACAGTAGATGTCAATAATACTCCAGATCTGTGGTTCGCCCCTGCCTAGATCATGTGTCCTGGATTGTGTGTGCTGAAATGTGTGTGGGTCTGCGAGTCTGCAGCATGGCACAATTGTCAACGATGACAGCAGAGTAAACAAACAAACAACAGACAAGGAAGCAAATATTTCAGCGTGCGTTTATGAACGCGCACCTTTTCCCTGCAGTACAGAGCGGGAACTGTGAACACGGTCCAAATGTTAATTAAAAAATGTCTGTGTCTGAGCGGTGATAGAGATGCTTCATCTTCCTGCCAGACGTGAATGAGCCCAGCCAGTTCTCACTCGCTCCGATATGACACCAGAATAGAGAGACAATTCAAAGTAATGAGCTATTCCTGACAGGGAGAGAAACTTCTCTTCATTTTCTGTGCCGCTGAGAAGAGGAACGAGAGATAATTATGACAAGAAGAGTACTTCAAATTAAGTGTAATAGCACATTGGCTAAAACGCAAAAAGTCTTGCTGCGGAACGGCGTCTTCGCATCCGCCGTCAATCCCGATAATGGACTGAATGTGTTAGAGAGGAACTGGAAAAGAGTGAGACGCTGAGGAAGCAGACAGATTTACAGATTGACCTCTTGAGTTAATTGAGCTGCTTTTGATGGTTCCTTTGAGATAAAAACGCTTGGTTCTTGTCTAGTCTTGTGCTCACAGACTGCCCAATCTTCAGTGAGGCGTAACACACACAGTACAGTCACATCAGCTGATCCACAAGCAGTTTATGACAGCCAAATAAATGCTCATCTGCTCCAGAAAACAGTTGTGCTTATTAAGGATGGGTGATTTCTATGAATATTACCTTATTCTGCAATGCTGAAGTGTGCTGGTTTTGCCAATGGGAGAAATGACTAGGAATAATAAATGACAGAAAAAGGTCAAACTATGTGCTCTACAAACAAGTGTTTTTAAGACTACACATAAAAAAGTAGAATAATATTAGAAGAAAATATCAGTTTGCAACCTAAAGCAGCAGAACAAGCTGTTTTTAACGTTATATACACTCACCGGCCACTTTATTAGGTACACCTTACTAGTACGGGGTTGGACCCCTTTTGCCTTCAGAACTGCCTTAATCCTTCTGGAAATATTCCTCAGAGATTTTGCTCCATATTGTCATGATAGCATCACGTAATTGCTGCAGATTTGTCGGCTGCACATCCATGATGCCAATCTCCCGTTCCACCACATCCCAAAGGTGCTCTATTGGATTGAGAACTGGTGACTGTGGAGGCCATTTGAGTACAGTGAACTCATTGTCATGTTCAAGATGATTGGCGCTTTATGACATGGTGTGTTATCCTGCTGGAAGTAGCCATCAGAAGATGGAGACACTGTGGTCATAAAGAGATGGACATGGTCAGCAACAATACTCAGGTAGGCTGTGGTGTTGACACGATGCTCAATTGGTACTAATGGGCCCAAAGTGTGCCAAGAAAATCTCCCCCACACCATTACACCACCACCACCAGCCTGAACCGCTGATACAAGGCAGGATGGATCCATGCTTTCATGTTGTTGACGCCAAATTCTGACCCGACCATCAGATTGTGGCAGCAGAAATGGAGACTCATCAGACCAGGCAACGTTTCTCCAATCTTCTCTTGTCCAGTTTTGGTGAGCCTGTGTGAATTGTAGCCTCAGTTTCCTGTTCTTAGCTGACAGGAGTGGCACCCGGTGTGGTCTTCTGCTGCTGTAGCCCATCCGCCTCAAGGTTGGACGTGTTGTGTGTTCAGAGATGCTCTTCTGCAGACCTCGGTTGTAACGAGTGCTTATTTGAGTTACTGTAGCCTTTCAATCAGCTGGAACCAGTCTGGCCATTCTCCTCTGACCTCTGTTATCAACAAGGCATTTGCGCCCACAGAACTGCCGCTCACTGGATATTTCCTCTTTGTCGGACCATTCTCTGTAAACCCTAGAGATGGTTGTGCGTGAAAATCCCAGTAGATCAGCAGTTTCTGAAATACTCAGAGCAGCCCGTCTGGCACCAACAACCATGCCACGTTCAAAGTCACTTAAATCCCCTTTCTTCCCCATTCTGATGCTCGCTTTGAACTGCAGCAGATCGTCTTGACCATGTCTACATGCCTAAATGCATTGAGTTGCTGCCATGTGATTGGCTGATTAGAAATTTGCGTTACAGAGCAGTTAGACAGGTGTACCTAATAAAGTGGCCGGTGAGTGTATAACGATATTTCTAACAATATAACTAACTTACAACACAATTTAAAAACACAAAAATCTATTTATGTAATCATACACAAATAACAAGCTTATATATATATATATATATATGGTTTTAAAAAAATAATCTGCCAAAATAATTAATTTAATTCTTTAATTTAATTGATATTTGCACTACGTAAAGCATTTTTTGCACTAATAAATCTCATGAAAACAAATTATGAAAGCCACTTTGTAAAGTATTATATTTCAACAGGGAATTAGAGTACGAGCATAATTAAATAATTAGATGTAAAAACTCATAACGCATGATGCCAGATATCATGCATAAATGATTTCTCAACTAGTTTAATCTGCTCATGTTGTTGTAAATGTGTGATGGACAGAGTGTGTATGTGTGTGTGTGTGTGTGTGTCATTAGCTGATCCCATTAGCCTCTCCCCTCACTATCACAGTCTTTATCTAGAAAGTGGCCAGGGTCAAAAACAGAAAAGGAAAATTAATAATCGGGTTAATTTGCTCTTTTAGGCTTACAGCAGCCCTCTGGGCACAATTTATTGAAGTTGTAAAACAAAATGAACTCATACAGCAGGTAATGCCCAACTTTTAATTGCTCATCAAAGCTTTAATAGTGGGCAAGTGCATCATTTATGAAATTAATCAAGGCAATATTAATAAACCAAAAACCGAGTCACTGAAATGTTTTTTATTATTATATTACAGCATGTAAATTAAGTTGTAGATCTACTGGATACTCAAGCAATTTTCTACATTAATAGGATAAAGCTCATATTTTCTAGATTGAGATCTGTAAAATAAAAAACTCTGGAGACACTGTTGACTATTGTGTTACATTATTTATATATTCATTATTTATTAATATTGTTTTCATTATTATTTATTTAATTATTTTGCATGTATTTTATGTAATAATTAGTTATTTTTAATATAGTTTCTACTTGAGAAATGTCTTTTTTTGAAAGATAGATAATAATTTCAACAGTAGGTGGCACAAGTCCCTAGGTGCGTTCGACATGAAGCACAGCTGCAGCCGGTGATCAACGAGATTAGCCAGCGCAGGCGGGGGCGGAGTTGAAACGGAGCCGTCAAGCCGGCCACTTCGGGGACTCAAGTTGCTACAGTCGTGATTACCGATCACATGGCGTGATCATTTATTTATTTATTTATTTATTGAAATAACAACAAAAGATATAAAGTACAAATAAAATCAGAATACAGTCTCTACAAACTTCATTTTTAAACTGCAAGGGAATTGTGAATTAAAATTAAGTAGCCTACATACAAATGCATGAGAAATAAGGGGAAAAATAAGGGCACATAAAAATGAAATAAATATCCATGAATAGGATTATTTTGAATAATGAAGGCATTTTTAAAAAGCCCTTTAATCCAAATAGATGACCAAAATAAATGAGCTACACTTTCAGTTGAAATTTCCCAAAAAGAGCAGGTACATCAATGACACTTTTAACTTTTATTTCTGCGTAATATGGTTTGACAGAAAATAAAATATTTTAGAATCATATTTTTATATTACATATTTTATATAACTTAATTTGCTAAGAAATCGTTAGGATCAATGATGATAATTATTGTATTACAAGTCTGAAAGACTTATTTGAGTTAATATTTAGGTTATTTACTAAAATATATCATTTATATCGTTTATGGAGCTAAATACAGTAGTCTGTATAAAAAAGGCAGAATAAACCTGTGCAAACAATCTCGTCAGTATGAACAAATTATTTCACAAAAGATGATGCTGCAGTAAAATATCTGTAGTCTTATAATAAGCATGATGTGTACAAGATAGAGAGGGTATGAACATTTAATTGTTTGTTTTGAAATTTGTGAGACGGATGTTGTCCAATAATAAACCTGAATCACACGTGGTTGTTGTCATGCGGTGAACTTGGCCAATCGTATTATATTGGTGTCGTCATCAGAGCTCATGCAGGCGCTCTTCAGTTGCTGCCCGGGCTGAGTCAGTCGTCTGATCTCGGAGCGCTGTCGCGGTACTTTGATGCCACATGTGACACTCACATGACGTCGGCGCAGCATCAATCCGGACAAACTTTCTAACCAGCATGCACCGCTTTAAGACAGACTTCGATCGATCTGCGCAGCGCTGCATGAAGTCGAACGCACCTCCTGTCTTCTTGAGTGATTCATTGAATCATCCATTTAAATGATTCGTAAAAAATGTCGGACATGATTAGAAATGAATCACTGATTTACTAGCCACTATCACATATCACAAAGACTGTTTTAAAAAAACTTAGATCATTTTGAGTTTGTAGCTCTATAACAGGGGTGTCAAACTCAGATCCTGCACAGTTTAGTTCCAACCCTGCTTCAACACACTTACCTGTATAGGTTTCAAACAAGCCTGAAGGACTCAATTAGTTTGATCAGGTGTGTTTAATTAGGGTTGGAACTAAACTGTGCAGAGCTCCGGCCCTCCAGGAACTGAGTTTGACACCTGTGCTCTATAATGACACTGTTTTATAAACAATTTATTGAATCTGTTTTATCTTTCTGCATTGTAGGTTGGTACGGTAATCTGAGCTTGTCGAATAAAAACATGCTGAGTAGCCTGGTGAAGGTGGCAGGCAAGTGTTAAACCAAACTGGTCCAATAGTAATTTACCATAATTATGTTTTTTAGGAGTTTATACTTAGCTGATGATTGATTATAAAGTGTGTTTGGCATGTTGTCCCAGGAGAGAGCCCTGAGCTCATAAGGTCCTCGAGCCCAGGGCTCCCTCCCGTTGCAGGGCGAGAGGAGAGTTTGAGCTCAGGTAGATCTCCAGAATTCCCTTGCTGTTTTAGCTAATGAACAGATAGTGATTGCTCTTAAGAGATAACTACTTACTAGGAGCAAGTCTATGGTGCCGATTTGGATTAGGGTGTTACAATTAAGTCACACACTGTTGGACACCAATTAAATTAACAAAATATTTTTTTCAATTTTGAGTTTAATGTTGAAAACATTTTATATAAAAAAATTTTTTAATAGAAAATATTTTTTTAATATAATTTTTTTATTGCTAATAATGCAAATAAATGCATTGTATAATAATGGATAATAATGCAAATAAATCCAAATGTGTTTATCCAATAGATAAATAAATAAATAAACATACTGTGCTATTTAGAATAAAAAATAAATTGTACTGAGGAAATATAGCTACTATTTAAAGTAAACAGAAATTAAATTATCTGTGTGAAAGCTGCCTTTTTAAACATGTGTTGCAACTAACCCTCTAGCACACAGGTGTCAAACTCAGGTCCTGAAGGGCCGGAGCTCTGCACAGTTTAGTTCCAACCCTAATTAATCACACCTGATCAAACTAATTGAGTCCTTCAGGCTTGTTTGAAACATGCAGGTAAGTGTGTTGAAGCAGGGTTGGAACTAAACTGTGCTGGGCTGCGGCCCTCCAGGATCTGAGTTTGACACCCCTGCTCTAGCAGGTCGCACACCAGAAGCGCCACTCTGCAACGCGCAGCGGCACGCATTTCAGAATTCTAAACATAGGTTTCTATCAGAGTACACACACCGGCGCCGCAAGTCAGCGGCTGTCTGCGGCACCCAGCCACGACTCAGGACACTGTTCATATTTCTGCCGCGCCACAGAGCGCCATCTGATTAGTTTCATTTTAAATAGCATGCGAATGTGTGCGTCTGGTGTGCGATACTTTTAACTGTCATGTGCGCACCGTCTCGCGGCGCTGAGCGGCGCATCCGGTGTGTGATTCCCTTCAGTCTGTTACAACTTGCCCCACAGGTGGGGTAAATAGTGACATTTTTACTCCTGGCACTATTGGCAATACTGCACAGAAACCACAGGTCCGGCGATCATAATTCCAGTGCTCATTTGTACGAGAGGCTTGTGTGTTGTTGGTAAAAAAATATGGTTTGTCTAACCCTAATACTTTGTTCATTATTTGGCCAAAACCAAAAAGTGTTACTTTGTGCCCCGCTCTCCCCTACTTTGTAGAAATTCTGGGAATTCAACTGCAAAAAGAAGTAATGCTAATCTAAAGGGTAAGAGTTGCTAACTATAGAACAAACATGATTGAGTTTATGGGAGTTTATGGGTGATTATGGGTTTTATTTCAACCATTGTACGTAATTGTCAAAACAGAACAAAAAAAAGAGAGAAATGCTTAAATTAAAAATCTTAATTAAACATTTGTGCATTTATGAGGAGAAAGCTTGGTTATGGCTGTGACCAGGGTTTGACAATAACTTTTTTGATCACCAGCCACTGTGGCTAGTAGTTTTCCACCATTACTAGCCACTCGCCATTTTCACTAGCCACAATTTTGTTGTTGGGAAAATCTATTTTATATGCATAAATTTGACTTTGGCATGCTAAAATGACTTAATTTAGATTGTGTGTTTTTTCCTCTTGCCTCCTCATTCATTTAACTGTTTTTGTTTATGAGCTTCTTCAATGAGCATGAGCAAATGGGTTATGCTTTCTTAAATAAGTGTCGCATTGCAATTAGTATTCTTTCACAGGACTTTTCAGGGCTCAACACAATGAGGATTTACCTTTTTTTCTCTGGCCAGACCAAACTAATTATTTACTTGCCACAAATTTTAAACAAAATGTCAAAACAAGCAAAATCCTGCTGTATGCATACACTTTTTATTCAACAAAACAGCCGACATTTAAAAATATATATTCTCACACATCTAAAACTCTGCACAGTGGTCTGTTCTGGCTCCCAGATCACCAGTTAACTATGCATACAACAACACATTACAGCAATATTATTGTAAAGGATGATTATTAAACTATATTAACAAAAATAACAGTACGCAAAAGAAAGCGGGTTAAAAGCATTCTGTGCACGATAATGAAAGGATGATGCTGCACACGGTTAATGTTAGGCCAGTTAATAATCTGTTCAAAGAATAGTTAAAGCGAAAGCGACAACAACTGCTGCTGCTTACAAAGAATCTCGAGCCCTTGAAGGACTGTGGGTGCTCGAGCATCACACTAGTTTTGTTTCCAGGCACGGTTGCTTCGAGTGAGGAAACGGCACAGGAGCTTTTAAACACTCGCGCGCATCAAATCATCTGTGAGCGCGACACTAAAGCCCTCGTCAGTGAGTGAGGAGAGCCTGTCTCACCGTGCGCGTGATCCTCTCATTCGTTATTTACCTGCTTTCTTTTGCTCGTGCGAAAAGCTGTTTTTGTCAGTCGAGCTGCTTCTCGATTCTAAGATCACATTACGCATATAGACAAACGGTCAGAAACTAACAGTGTAATCTCCAGTGGCGATTCTAGAGGGGGGCCGGTGCCCCCGTGTAAATAAGCTTGGCCCCCCCTCTGGCCCCCCTAAATTTCAATAATATCACGCGTAATTTTATGTCAAAACATCACAGAGAAGCGAGATCAGCCATCGCTGGCAGACTGCTGAGATATGACTGAGGCCTGTGTTGCCAGATGTAGCAGACTGATTCCAGCCCAAAAACTATCCAAAACCCGACGAAATGCACATACTTGCGTGCAATCGAAGTCAAAACCGCCCAATCTGGCAACATTGACTGAGGCCTCTCTACGCTCTCGGTGTCGCGCGCAGCCGCGCACTCGCTCTCTTTGTCAGTGACGTTGTTGTGCGCATCAGTTCCCCGCATTCGTCAGAAGTTACCCCCAAATTGACACAGGTAAAAAAAAGATTCAGTCATGTTCATGTTGTGAAAAACTATCAAAATGTCCACTGTTGATTATGTTAGACTGCTGTTTTCAATAGCGATTTTAACACTTTTAATATAGGAAGTCCTCGGCTATGCAGAGACTATAATTAATCAGAAATTGAGTGTACATAGTTTTACGTTAGGAAAGTTTACAAACAGACGGCAAATACCAGAGAACAGATGTAAACGATGATTAAACTTAGTTTTCAGTCGCGCTCATGTAAAGGTATAATATTCAACTGGTTTAGTTTTGCCTTCAGTTGTTTTCAGTTTCACATCAAGCACGAGTCTTCAAACACATGATTATTTACAGCACGCTTTTAAACAATAGTTTATTTTCTAATAACTACTTTTTTTATCTTTTCCATGGTGTCAGTCAGTGCAGAATATTTTAGTTATTTTGCAAGATTTTGCAAGTTGTATTCAGACAAAGTCCCTTTAAGTATTCTGTAGTCTTTGATTCAGATTAAAGTGTAATTTAAAGACTTGTTAACTAGGAAAGTTAGAATAATTAGTCAAGTTATTGTAGAACTGGTTTGTCGTGTAGATAGTCAAAAATATACAGTAAGTATTTCTTAAGGAGGCTAATAATACTTTTAAAAATTAAAAACTGCTTTTATTTAAAAAATAAACTAAAGAAAAAAGACTTATTATGACTGCAGAATATTTTTTTTTTTGTTGTTTTATAGGGAATACTGTGAAAATCTCCTTGGTTTATTAAAGATCACTTGGATAACATTGTTTTAGGTTAAAGGGAGGGCAAAAAAGTTGACTTCAACTGCATCTGTTAAAGTTTACAGGTGCAAAAATGTGCCTTGATGTACTTGAATGTTAGAAATGTCTTATCCTGCTTCAATACAAAGTTACTTGTCAAATAAATTATCATGGAAGATTATCTTGAGTTTAAGTTATTTAATTAGCTTGTTTATGAAGACTGCAGAGTGATACATGAAAACAATGACTTCGAAAAATTGTTTAAGTATTTTGTGATTCATGTTAAAGTGTGCTCCCTAAAAGTACAAGTGCCCCCCCCCCCCCCCCCCCCCCCGTTACTCTGGTCTAGAACCGCCACTGGTAATCTGTAGTGACGACGAGCCAGCACTGGCCATTTAAAAATGAGTTTCAGCCAGCCAAAGTGGCTAGTGTCTGTCTAACCCGCCACAACCGAAATCTACCCGCATTTGGCAGGTGTTAATGTAAAGCCCTGGTTGTGACAGATGTGAAATTGGCATTAGTGTGACTTTGGTAAATCAAATATAATTGTTTGAAAACATTGACAGAGATATTGTTGAGTATTTTCACAGTACTGTAAAAACAACCCTATACAAAAAAAATAGCAAGCGTTTCACTATTTTGGTAAAGAGCGTAATTTTTCCATGTCAAGGTTGACATTTGCATGGAATTGCTCTATAAATATACTATAATTATCAGTAAATACATACCTAGTTATTTGCATTCATTCTTCATGCTTATTATTACGATTATTGCAGTTGTGTTGTTGTTCAGGCAGTGTGTTTCTGTCTAAATGGTGGTTGTTTGCCAGAAGAGTCAATCAGCAATCGTCTGAATTCCTCCTCTAACAGTGAGTTTGACACTGGCGCTGCTGTGTTTGTATGCGGCCGCTTCCTGAAAACAGCAGGAAATCTGATTTTCTGTAATGTAAACAACTATAGATGGAGGTGAATGCTCTGCCCACACAAACACACAACAATTACCATCACATCACCCTGCAGCAGTGTGTGTGTGTGTGTGTGTGTGTTTCTCTCTCTCTCTGTGTGTTTATATGCACATTAGTTTCCCTCAGAGGCTCAGTGGATCACAGACTGCTGGTCTGGCCAGATCATTTCAGCTATTATTTGTGTTTGGAGAGCAGCTGATCGCTCTGTTTATCTCTTTACTCACTGCACGCTCATGTCTAGTCTCATTTGGATCAATGCATTTTAGAGTGTACTTACACTAGGCTATCCAAACCGTGCCCTGGTACTAAAACTTTAGTCAGATTAAGGCAGGGAAGGAGAAACTGGATCCTGGAGGGCCGGTGTCTTGCATAGTTTTGCACCAACCCTAATCAAACACACCTACCTGTAGCTTTCTAGTGATCTTGAGGACACTGATTAGTTCGTTCAGGTGTGTTTGATTAGTGTTGGAGCAAATCTCTGTAGGGACACCAACCCTGCTGAAAAATCCAGCTTAAACCAGCCTAAGATGGTTGACTGGTTTTAGCTGGTCGACCAGCCTGGTTTTAGAGGGGTTTTGGCCATTTCCAGGCTGGTTTCCAGCCATTTCCAGCCTGGTCTTAGCTGGTCAGGCTAGGAGCTGACCAGCTAAAACCAGCTTGACCAGCCAAAACCAGCTATGTCCAGCTTAAACCAGGCTGGTCAAGCTGGTTTTAGCTGGTTTAAGCTGGTCATTTTCCAGCCTGACCAGCTAAGACCAGGCTGGAAATGGCTGGAAACCAGCCTGGAAATATTAGTGTCCATGTAAACGTTCTCACTGTGTTGTTTTTGTGTTTCCAGAATCCTCGTCTTCAGGAAACGTGTTGATGGACACAACAACAACCCGCACCACCACCCGTCCCCTCACCTCCACCACCACCAGCACCACCAGTACGACCTCCAGCACCAGCAGCACCACCAGCACCACCAAACTCCCCTCCACCACCCCAGCTCCGGCTCCCCGCAGCACCACCCCTGAGCGCCAGCCCGCTCCTCCAGTTGATGCCTCCACCCGCTCACACCCATCCTCCGTCCTGCCCAACATCGCAGTGGAGTTCTGCAGCTCTGTCAGCGACTCCGGCCTCAGCTGGCCCAAAACACGCCAGGGGATCACCGCCAGACTGCCCTGCCCACCCGGAACCATCGGTAATTCAGTTTAGGTTTTTCACAGTCATTACTATTCCTGAGCACATTTAGTAATGACAGGGTGCCCGTAGGGACTTTCAAGAGTTCGCCCTTGCTGATGATTGGTTATAATGCGTATTTGGCATGCTGTCCCGGGAGAGAGCCCTGAGCTCGTGAGATCCTCAAGCCCGGGGCTCCCTCCCGTTGCAGGGCGAGAGGGGAGTCTGAGCTCAGGTAGGTCTCGAGAGCTCCCCCTGCTTGATAATGGTAAATGTAGATTGTAAGAGCTATGGAGGGTGTATATGAATTCGAGCTTGTCTATGATGTCGATTTAGTTTTGTCAATTTACTTATGTTACATGTTTTTGGTCTGTGGGAGGAAACCGGAGATCCCGGGGAAAACCCACGCAAACACGGGGAGAACACGCAAACTCCACACAGAAATGCCAACTTGGCTAGGTAAGATCTGAGCAAGTGGGATTCTTGCTGTGAGGCAATGATGCTAACCATTGGGCCTCCGTGCTGCCCTGACAAGGAAAAGGGAGGAGTAGGGGTGGAAGGGGGGATTCTTCAAGACGAAGATGGCAACGGTAAGATACTCTGGTTTTTTATAGTGATTAGGAATCTTCCGATTGGTGGATCGTGCATTAGCTAACGAGGATCAGCTGCTATCAATCATAAGCGCGTGCTCTTCTCGAAATTAGTTTATAAATAAACTTCACTAAATACTGCAGCGGTTTTCCCCTTGAGTGCTGTTGTGTCATTTCCATCCACTCTGGGGTGATTTTGAGTCTTAATTTGGCCACAACTTTTTTCACGATTTTTGGTCTTATTTTGACACATATTTTGGGAAAATGCTTTGAAACTTTTCAAAAGTTCAACAATACACTGGGCAAATTTATTACCCTTTGGTTATTTTGGTGGCTGTTTTTCAAGATTCAGCTGCAGACCCACAGACTCGTTCTGACACACGTTTCAGCACACACAATCCAGGACACACGATCTAGGCAGGAGCGAACCATATATGGACTGTTTCTCAATTCCAAGAACGTAGAGAACGGACTTGCGTTCTTGTGGAGAGCAGTCTTGCCAGGTGTCCTCGGAAGAACGAACTCGGCAGACCGCGAGAACAGAGAACGCATCCTGTGAGAAATGAGATGCTGCGTTGTTCCCGATGGTCACGTGACCTTCAAACGTTTTTAATGAATATTTATTTAAACATTACAGCATTCATACAACGATTTATTGTTTTTCCCCTTTTTAAAATATATAGTCTGCATAAAAACATTATAAATATACGTTGCACAATACAAATAATACAGATTTTAATACGAATTTCAGCAAACAAACACCCTTAATGTGTTTATGCCTTAATAAAGATATCTCTGAGATATCTCTGAACTTAAATAATAAATCTAAATAAAATGCTGCCCTTCCCACCTCCAGTCGCAATGACTTCTGGGACTTCTAGAGCGAGATCGGCGCTCAAGTCTGCATCGGTGCGTCCTCGATATCAAGAATGCATCCGGGAAGTTTCCCGCGTCCTCTGTTCTTGCGGTCTTGAGTATTGGAACTGAACTTTTACAGCTGATGATGACGTTACACGAGAACACGAGGACGCAGGACTGCTGAAGAACGCATATTGAAAAACAGCCATGGTTAATGTTAGATCAGTCTTCGTCTATTTGTTCTTGTTTAACTAAGACAAACTCCTTAGGAGAATTATCGCCACCTACTGTATTTCACAAATATGGCGATCGAGGCCATCCGTGACTGAACAGTTTAGAGCACAGGTGTCAAAGCCAGTTCCTGGAGGGCCGCAGCCCTGCACAGTTTAGTTCCGACCCTTCATCAACACACTTACCTGTAGGTTTCAAACAAGCCTGAAGGACTCAATTAGTTGGATCAGGTGTGTTTAATAAGGGTTAGAACTAAACTGTGCAGAGCTCCAGCCCTCCAGGAACTGGCTTTGACACCTGTGGTTTAGAGTTTCCCATTTCAGTCGTCATTTCATTATTATATCCTAGCGATCATTTTAACATCTGTGCAGTTTTGGTACTCATATTATATAAATAAAAATAATTAGTTAAAATACTAATGACTATTATTTTATTAGGCAAATAAATACTGTTCAATCACTGGAGTAATATATTAATATAGTGTTATACATTTAATAAATGTAAAAAGATTTGTATCACATATAAAGATGTATTATAGCATGTACATATTAACTTGCTATTATTTCCTTCATTATAATGAATCCGTTATATAAATGAAACCTGTCCAGATTAGATCGTTTATATATCTCTGAAAACGAGTACCTGCTATACTGACTGTGTCAGATATATGTCAGATATAAATATAGACACTATTTATTAATATATATATATATGTATTAGGGGTGTAACGGTTCACAAAAATCACGGTTCGGTTCGATACGACACAGTGGTGTCACGGTTCGGTATGTTTTCGATACAGCAAAAAAAAAAAAAAAAAAGCCAGAGGATTTCTCTGATTGAAATCTTTTTATTGTATGAAAACTAACATAATAAATGCATGTTCTCTCTCTTTTTTTTTACTTTGAACTAGGGATGTCAGTTTCTACAAAATCCTGTGATCAATGATCATTTAAATTAACGATCAATTGATCTATTAATCGCTCATTCTTATAAAAGATCCGTTTAAGTCTAGGCTACCAGCCTGTGTTGAGGCTACTGAAAAATGAGCCGAATATGCAATGCATTATGATCCTTGCTTAATCGTCACAACGAAAAAATCCCAAACTAGGCTACAGGCTGAGTAACCTATACATCAGAGGTGAATGCGGCACACGCTTCTGTTACAGCTTCCGTGAAGAACGAAAGCGAAAGCAACTAAACACTGTTATGCCACACAATTATTTCATTTTTAACAATCAATTAAATTACACAGCGGTTTTATATCAAAAGTTGATAATAATATAAAATATACTACATTTTAATGGTAAAATAATGATTTAAACGACGGCTGTTATTTCTTTCAGCATTCAAACATTAAATAACTAATGCAGCAAGTGAAATAAAAACGAATATGAAACAACACATAGCAGGATTTAAAGCAAATAAAGGACTATTATATTTAGCAAAATGCTGCTCTTTTTATCTTTGTACTTTTTATCATTTTATTTTTGTTATTTTTAATATTTTTTTGTCTTCATAATTAAAGCTATTGACAAATTCCTGCTTGACATTTTAGAAAATATTTTGCGTAGCAACCCAGTATATATTAAAGATCACCGAGAACAAAAAAACAAACACAAAAACATGTTACATGGCCCCATAAATGTCCAACTTATATTTAACTGAATCGTATAAATGATGAAAATTGCTCGTTCATTTTTTATAAAACATTTGTTATTTTTTTGAGTAAAAACAATATCGACATTTAAGAATAATTTTATTAATTCACTCATTTCTTTGACTTGTTTATTGGCGCATAAACAGGCTATAATTTAAATCAAACAACAGTAAATTGGACCTCTACAATGCCACTAAGCCTTCAAACAAAAGTCCAAAAAATTAAAGAAAGATTGGACTTTATCCGGTGACGGCCGACACTGAGCTCAGTAAATGTTTTTTGATAAGTTATTAATAATCTGTTCAATAATTCGTTAAAGCCAAATGAATGGTAAATAAATATAGGCTATTTTAAAAAAATATATTTATATATATAAATATAGGCCTAACATATTTTTAAATAAAATTAAATAGGCTATTTTCTGAAAAATGCGCCTGTCTGTGTTTATCATTCCATCGAATTAATTTGATCGCAACACCTGTTATTCAGAACAGAACATTTGAGCTAGTTTCAGTTCTTTTCATTTTCTTTTTTCTGTAGTTTCATTTTTACAAATAATTTTATTTAATTTGTTTGTTAATTAAATTTTGTTATTTAGCTTATTTTTTATGCAACAAAGTTGCAAATTAATGTGCTACGAGATGTGGCTGTGTATGGTAGTGCCAGCGAGCGTGAACTGCTGCTGAGAGAGAGAGAGAGAGAGAGCGCAATAGAAACAATTAAATTTTCGCATGCTGATTTATGTGAAATTGCGAATACATGACTATAATCGCATTGCAATTTTAAAAATTATTGTATTTTTTCCTTTAGGAGGAAAAGTCTATTTCAATTCATGCTAAAGACACGTGGTGCTGAAGTCCGAAAGTGCCGGTGATGTGAACAGCTGAAACTGTCAAATTATTTTTAGCCTATTTATTATTAATGATGATGATTAAAAATAATAATGCTATTTATTTTAATCAATAATGTAATTAAAACATGTAATATATCTACATTAATGCGAAACAAGCTAAATATCATCTTTATAGTCGTCATATGTCTCAGCTCTCTGCAATATCTTTGCCTATATCCTCCTCAATACATGACATCCTCTATTAAATCAAATAATTTGACCACAATGTTGCAGAACAGGCTTAACAAAATTCGCAGCACTGAACATGTTCCCAGACTGAAAGTGATTGATGATGAGAAAACTCAGAAACCTGTGAGAACGGAGATGTTCACCGCATATAGCCGTGACGAGCGATTTTTTAAATGAAAGCATATTTGTGCCAATCTGTCAAGATTGCTTAAAACACCTTAATATTTTAGAGTAAATAGTTAAAGTTTGCATCACCAATAATTGATCTTACCCACGCGTGACCCACTTATACTTAAATATCATGCGACCTATTTTTTGATTACCTGACTCGCGGATTAACGGCAGCACATGTGGATAAAACCGAGATCTGCTTGATTTGACCGTCAACTGGGCAATGGGCTTATGAAGGAATAATGAAACGAGGCTCTATTACATGTAACATTTTCTTAAAACCCGAAATTTCCACTACCGATTAAGCATTAAGGTCTACAGGGAAACCAAAGTGCTCCCAAACGCCAGACCCGCTGTTGGTTATAGGAGGATACATTAATGTTACTAGCCCTTTAGCTGTAGTGCAGTCAGTCCGCGGCGCGTTTCCACCCTTTCGTCCGCAACAAACCCTGCATCATCTCAGCGCCCCTCGGCCTTCGCTTTTGTCCGCGACAAACCCCGCATCATCTCAACACCCAGCTCCGCCGGCTTTTTTGGATTGAAAGCGGCATAACTTTCGGTTTGAGCGCCAGTAGCTTACTCCGACACTGAGTGCAGTGTGTGCCTGACTAGAGTAGCGTTTGGAGGTGGGCGGGGAAGGCAGATGTTGCCTGTCACGTCATTTGGGACTTATTCTCTTTTATCTTTTTAGATATTAGTCTGAATCGTTCGGTTCGTATGCGTACCGAACCGAAAGCCTCGTACCGAACGGTTCGATACGAATACGCGTATCGTTACACCCTTAATATGTATATATAATAACTAGGGCTGCAACAACGAATCGTTTAAATCGATAAAAATCAATTACTAAAAGCATTGGCAGCGAATTTCATAATCGATTCGTTGTGTCGCACGACACAGGGACGTTTGATTATTAAAAAAAAACACTTTAATTCAGCGCGGAGCGGAGTGAACACAGTCTCTCTCGCACATTGATACAGAGTTCGGTGCCTCATAGACAGGGATGAGGAGGAAGGGGGTATTAGACGCAAATAAGGAGTAAGGACTGGTGAGAGTGTTATGGAATTTAATAACGCACGCCGAATGGAAAGAAAAAAACTTCCGCATTTCGCGAAATGTTTATCAGTATGGGAAGAAACACTATCTCACGGCGCATATAGCAGACTTGTTTTAAAGCGCTTCACCTTAAATTGTATTTGTTATTCTTGTTTATAGATAACTGCCCAAGAGATGGGTTGAAAGTGAGATAAAACTTATTTAAAAGGAAATTCATTTCAAAAAGATATTTTTTCCAAGAAAAAATATGCAAATTACATTTTTATTTGTGCCCCTCCACTACTCAACTGTGCAGGTGGATGATTTGTTTCACTCTGTGGAAAATAAGGATTTAATTATTGCTTCACTGTAATTGTTGAATCACAAACCTCATATATTTGCAAAATTTTTAATATGTCATTATTTTAAAGATTACGTCTTGAGCATCTGATTGTTCCTCAGTGCTGATGTGCTTTCGTTTTCTCCGTCTCACTCGTGGCAAGTTCAGGCTAGAGACTAATAAGCAGCCCTGGCAGGAAAATATACATTTAGATTTCAAAGAAAATATCTTAATATTAAAAAGGAATCATAAGTTTGATGCTATCCGTGTCGTAATGAATGCCCTTAAGTAATGTAGTTATTAGTTGTCAGCAAGCATCAGTGTTTATTGAGATTGAAATAAGATAAAAAACATTTAAATTCAGATAAGAAGTATTGTTATAGCAGCACTTGTGAATGCGTTGGGAAATAACGCTCGCCGCAGACGTCACGGGATGAATGAACGTGAAGGAACGTGTAGTTTGGCACATTTGTTACCCTCGACAAGTCTGCATAATCTGACATAGTGACTTTCGTAACCAACAATATAAATCGTGTGATCTGACCGAGGCTTTAATCTGAAATCATCAACATAACGACAGCATGGCCATTATAATGGAGAAATAACCCTTTGCTGCTGTGTTTAACTCCTTGTTTTGGTAAGCCAGGTGTGGTGTTCAGATTGCATTTCTCTCTCTTTTTTCTCTCTCTCTCTCTCTGTCTGTGGTTATTAGTGAATATGTGTGTGTGTGTGTGTGTGTGCATCAGCCGACAGTGCACAGCATGAGCACAAATAACACACACACACACACACACGTAGCACAAGCATCAAACACACACTGAAGCGTCTGCCATCTCCCTCTCATCCTCCTCTTCTTTCACCTCCGTCTGTCGCTCCGCTTTATTTTTTCTTTCCAAATTTCACCTTTTCCTCCGCTCCCGTCTCCGCATCCGCTCATATCAAAGGTCTGCAGTCTGGCTGGTTGCCATGGTTTCGGGTGATTGACAGCTTCTTCATGATTAGTTGTTTGTTCTTGAAGTTTCTGCGAGCGTCAGACTGGAGCTGCGGTTGCAGGATTTGTCCTCTGGCCATTTCTCAGACTAACGCATTCACATCTGAAGAAACTCATTAATACAAACTACAGCAACAACAAAACACCAGCGCTTGATTGACGTGCGCTCGAATGCCCGACATATACACTATAATTTAAAAAGTTTGAGAAAATAATGCTTTTATTCGGAAAAAGCCCTCATTAAAGACTTCAGAAGTGACAGCGGAGATATACCGTATCTATATAAGTTTTGATTTCAGTCGAATGCTGTTTTTTGATCTGTGTATTATCAGATAATATAATAAAGTGAGACGCCTGAACTTTACGACATTGATGGCAATCAAAAATGTTTCCTGATCATTAAATCAGCGTGTTAGAATCATTTCTGAAGTGTTGTGTGACACTGAGAAACTAATTATGAGGAATTAATTATATATTAACGTAATTTGAACACACACACACACACACACACACACACACAATAATGTTATTTAAGAGAACAGTTTATATTAGGGCTGCATGATTCTGGGAAAACATGCGATATTGGATGTTGTTGAGTACTGCGATAACGATAACGATTTCCCTACAATAATGCTATTTTTATTAGCTATGTTTTTGAATCATTTATGTGTTGATATTATGATAAACAGGTGAAAGATATTTTTCAGATCTAACTAATTGAAATTCAGACAAAAAAAAATTGTGTCGAGGTGTAAACATTTAGGGCCCAAGGCGCAATGCAATTGTTGTTTGCTAGTTTCAGCTTGACGAAAGTGTCATTTTGGCGTTTTGCACAATGCTGTTTAAATAGCAAATGCATTTGTGCTCATATGTGCGCCCATAGGCGTTCTGGTCTAAAAAAGGAGGTGTGTTAAGGTGCATTGCTATTTTGAGGAACTAAAACAGACCAGCTAAGAGGAGGTCTAAAGTCCAGCGCCTCGCTTAAACATTGCTTAATACACACAGGATGTAGAGCAATACAGAAATATCTTTACAAATGAAAAATAATTAAAGGATTAAAATATTACACAAATTATTACTTTCTACATAAATATAAACACCACTTCATGCCTTCTTCATCTCGGGGGGCCTTTTTAGTTTATTTATGAACATTTGCTTTTGTATAATGTTATTATTATTAGCAGTATTGTTTATTATCTGCATATTTATATTTGTTTTATTAAAAACACGCTTAGATTTGCCCACCTGTCAGCTTTTAGATCATATGGGGCATAGCATGTGTGTTTGGATATACCTCAGTTGTTTTGACCACAGTTCATTATTATTGTTCATTTATTCCTTTGCTGGAAATTAGAACTGAATTTAGAAATAGTTTAGACACAAATCTTTGTGCTTAACAAACTAAATTAATTATGTAGGCTAATGGATGTCTGTGCGTACAACACGTTTCCTTATCCACGAGAGGTGAAAGTGAAAGTAAAGAATGCGGAGGCTCATCTCTCATTCTCGCGCTGCAGATGCTCTGTTTAACTGTTTTCTCGCTAGTGAAGCGTTCAGTTTTTACACTTACAAAGTCGCCATGTAAATAGCAAATGCACCATGGAGCAACACAACTGACTCTTAAAGGGAATGATGATGAGACTCTGATTGGTTTATTCTCAAAACACACCTATAACTCATTAGGAGAATAAGCTCAACCCTGTTAGACCATGCGCCGCGGCGCAAAGCGGAATTTTCCGTCCTTAAAATAGCAAAAGTGGATTCAGACACTCCCTGCATTCTGGACTTTGCACCTGGATCGTTAAAATAGAGCCCTTAGTCTTATCATACACCCGGCACAATTAGATTCAAGACGTGTTTGGCGCGATTTGTTGCTATTTTCAGACCAGCACAACTGCAATTTTCACGTTTCGCGTCACGTTGTTTAAATAGCAAATCCATTTGCACCACTTTGTGGCCTCATGGGTGTGCTGGTCTATAAAGGAGGTGTGTTAAGGCGCATTGTTGGTGTGTTGCTAATTTGAGGAACTGAAATAGACCCGCACCATTGACCAACTAAAAGCTGCTCTAAAGTCCAGCTCAGAGCGTGTTAGTTATGCGCCTATGCAGGTCCAAACGCTTACACACTGCTGAATACACACAGGATGTACAGCAACACACAAATATCTTTACAGATGAAAACAATTAAAGGATTAAAATGATACAGACATGATTATTTTCTACATCAATATAAACACCACTGCCTCCATGCCTACTTCACCTCTGGGGGCTTTTTCAGTTTATTCTTGAAAATCTGCATCTGTATAATGCTATTATTATTATCAGGATCATTATTATTATTATTATTAGCATTAGCATTAGTAGTATTATTTATTATATGCATAGTTATGTTTGTTTTAATAAAAACTAGTTTAGATTTGTCCACCAGATTTGTTTTGGAGACGTCTGCATCACTACATGGGGCATAAGAACAGGACGCAAAGTATAAAGCTCATGGTGCAAAATCATTAATGGCGTGTCTGAATCCACTTTTGCTATTTAAGGATGGATAAATACGCTCTGCGCCCTGACGCATGGTCTAACAGGGTTGTGCTTATTTCTCTCAATGAGTTCTGGAAGTGTTTTGAGCATAACGTGCATTAAACCAATCAGAGTCTCATCATCTCCTTAAGAGTCAGTTGCGTCTCGCCATGGTGCATTTGCTATTTACATGGCGACTTTGTAAGTGTAAAAACTGAACGCTTCACTAGCGAGAAAACAGTTAAAGAGAGCATCTGCAGCGCGAGGATAAAGAACGAGCCTCCTCCATTCAGCCTCTTTACTTTACTTTTACTCTTTACTCCTTTACTTTAGTGGAGTAAGGAAACGGTGGAAACTCACTCCACTGAACACATCCATTAGCCCACATATTTAATTTCCATTGTTAAGCACCAAGATTTGTGTCTAAACTATTTCTAAATTCAGTTCTAATCTCCAGCAAAGGAATAAATGAACAATAATAATGAAGTGTGGTCAAACAACTAAGTTATATTCAGGGCACCCCTCCTCAACCACCCTCCTCCCCCGTCCGCTGTTCATTTTCACTTTCTTCACGACTCCCCAACCCTCTTCACTTTCATCCACAACAAACCCTGCTCTTCACTTTGTCCTTTGTCCGCGACACCCCTCCGCCATCCAATGACCCAGACCCCCCCTACTCTCCTCCTTCGTATGCGACACCTCTCCATCCTCAGGTAACATGCCGGATCCGTTACCCCGATCTGTTCCGGGACCTCGCAATTCACAAATTAAGGTTATATCCAAACACACGTCCTGTTCTTATGCCCCATATGGTGATGCAGACGCAGGGGCGCCTCCAAGGGGTGGCCAGGGGTGGCCACGGCCACCCCTGTGGCCACCCCAATATGATTTTGCTGTTGACATTATTAATTTAAATGTACTTATGTAAATTCCCAATATTTCAATAAATAAAATGCAGCCACTAAATTATTGTTGGTGCCACTGACGTAGCTGATTCACTGCTCTCCCCCTCAGCGCTGGTTCAACGCTGGTGAAAGCAAACTGACGCATGCGCGCAGAAAACCATTCCCGTGCGCCTCACGCACTCCTTTGAGAATCCCGGTTGTTTGCATGCATTCCGATAAAATACGCGCCGCTCATGCGCCGTGAAACAGGAGTAACAGCCTTTGTGCAGAGGTGTCGGCACGCATCGAGTTTTGCAAATCGACTAAACTAAAGTTTATATAACATGATGATGTAGTAACTTTCACTAAGCATGGCTTTAAAGCAGAAAGGAGGGATAAAGAGTCAGGGAGGTAAGACTTCATTACATTATGTTGTGTATGCGATGGTTCGCCCATGGTGTCATTTAAACTAGAACCACCACTGCCCTCCCCGATCGTCGTTGACAGCACACACACACCTTCAATAGACAGCAATGGCAATATAATATTTACCTTAAGGTACATGAGTAGAAGAAGCTGCATTAATAATATTGTGGCTCAAAAAGGAATATGGATAAATGATATTATTAGGGTCTGTATAGTGAATGTGTGTGTAGTAATGCCTTTTGTTCAGTTTGTTCATTTGTTTGTTTTATTAATTAAATCATGAATCTTCATGAATTTTAGACTTGGCATATACCATATTCTGTGCAATAAAAGCATGTAAAAATAACAAAAAAAGTTATATATATATATATGAAAAGTGTTTTTAAACTAAATATTGATTTTTATTTGATTTGCACATGTACTTGCTGAATTATTTCAAGGAATAAATTGCAATACTTTAAGAGTAATTAATTAAACGAATTAAAACCACATTATTTCATTTACCAGAAACAAAAATATAACATTACACTGAACTCATACATTTTTTTTGTGTGCCACCCCAAGATTTGCTGCGGCCTCTTCTGGCCACCCCTAAGAACATTTTCTGGGGGCGCCACTGTGCAGACGTCTCCAAAACCCCACAGGTGGACAAATCTACACTTGTGTTTATTAAAACAAATATAAATATGCAGATAATAAATAATACTGCTAATATACAAATGCAGATTGTTATAAACTTTGGACCTGCATAGGCAATAACTAACATGCTCCGTGCTGTACTTTAGAGCAGCTTTTAGTTGGTCAATGGTCTATTTCAGTTCCTCAAAATAGCAACGCACCAACAATGCTCCTTAACACACCTCCTTTATAGACCAGAACACCCATGAGTGCAGTAAGTAGCGCAAATGGATTTGATAATTAAACAATGTGGCGCAAAACGTACAAAATTACAGTTGCGCTGGTCTGAAAATAGCAACACGACTTGCGCCTTATTGCGCCAGCTGTATGATAAGGGCCCATAGTCTCTCAAAAGAAAGCATTGGCTCTGAATCGCCTTAACGAATCGGTATATTTTCTAATATAATCTAAATGTAACCTTGTTTTTGGTTGTGACATACATATGTCAACATGATCAGAGCCACTCATTTGCATAATCCCTGCCTGCCGCAACACACACACACTCTAAAAATGGGATTTATTTGCCTCTTTATTTACCATAAAGCAATATGCCATCATGTTTCTTTGTGTGTATGTGTGTGTGTGTGTGTCTGTGCATGTTTGTGCGTGTGTGGGTGCATAGGTGCATAATGCATGTGAATAGGTGCATGCATGTGCATTGGTGTGCATGTGATAGGTGTGCGTGTGCATTGGTGTGTGTGTTAGTATCTCACCTGAGTGCTGATACAGTCACCCGACTTGAAGAAGATGACATTTTTCCCCTTCTGTCCTTCTAATTAGAGCTGAGAATGAGATGTCTTCCTCCACCAGCTTTAATTGACCTTTACCAGCTCACTCCAGGGAACACACACACACACACACACACACACACACACACTGGCTGTAGTTACTGTTCACACTCACACACTGCAGTGATTTTATCTCCGCCAGAGGAAGTAATTACACACACTTTTATGATCAGAGGCGTTTGACAGTGTTTCTGTCATCTGTGATGCAGCATTGAAGGACGGCTCTCTTCTAATGTGTGTGTGTGTGTGTGTAATTTCTCTGTTCAGGAACGGCTGAGTTCATCTGTCAGGGGCCCGAGGGACTATGGGACCAGCAGGGACCCGACCTCAGCAACTGCACCTCTACATGGGTCAACATCATCAACCAGAAGGTTTGAGAAATGCACACACACACACACTCACATATGCACAGACTCCCTCTTGGATACATACACATGGTCATGTGACCTGTGATGTCATCAGATCAGCCTCTCTCAAACACAGCGGCAGTATTTGAGATGCAGATCAGTTCATCTCGGAGAAATGAGCTTGACTTCTTTGACTTCTTCAAGCCGCGGCAGAAACACACACGCCACGCACTCTTGTGTTGAGTTTAATCAGAACACTCCTCCAGCGAGAGGAAGACATGTGTTTATTTGCTAATGAGACGCAACTAAAGATGTTGTCTTGTGGGCTGCCTGCTGGCTTTATACACACAAACACACACTCACTCACAAACGCTCTCTCTCAAACACACACATGCATATGCACACACGCATTAACACGCATTAACACATTCACTCACAAACACGCTCTCTCTTTCTTTCTCTCTCACACACACATATGCATTCACACACAAACACACACTCTCTTTCTCACTCAACATACACACATTCACTCAGAAACACTTTCTCTCTCACACACATACACTCACACATACATTAACAGATACTCATGCACACACAAGCAAATACACACACACACTCACACAATCAAACACTCATTTCACATTGTTCAAATTGTGGAACTGATCTGGGAGCTGCTAAAGGGCCCAGCTGCTCTAGCGTTCACATTTTAACAAGCGCTGTTCACACAATGATTTTCAACATGTATTCAACATGCTTTAAAGGGCACCTATGATGAAACTCATCTTCTGTAAGCTGTTTGGCCAGAACTGTGTGTAGTGTAGTGTGTCCACAGTCATATTGGGTGGTGATAGAAACACAATAAGTCTCCTTTTTTAATTTCCTGATGTTAAAATGGGATCCAAATCCCTCCCATTTTGAGGCCCACCGCAACGTGACGTAGGAGTGCGGTTTCGCCGCCCACCGAATTGATTGATAGCCAAATATTAACATGTCTCTGTATTAACGCGTATAATCATATCAACAAGACAGGACGTGCGCCAAGCAACTGGGATTAAAAGATCTGTTCAGCTCTCTGTGATCATCATGCTGTGTTCACACCAGACGCGGAACGCGTGGCTAAACGCGCTATTAGCGCATAAATAGACGTGTGAACATTTGAGTTTTCTCGCTTCATTCGCGTGTCAGACTCCCCTTCATTCGCGCGTCAAATTCACTTCAAAACAGACGCGGATTCGCGTCATGGACAGGGCTTCTGTCTGCCCGGTGACTGTAGCTTCGTTGCTAAATGGCTAACATGGATTTTATTGATAAAATAACTGTGTTTATGTGCTTTATGAAGGCTGAAAAACAGCGTCGATACGTTTGGACCAGTGTCTGAGTCCACTACATACTTTCTGAGGTGAAACCAGCTCTGTGAGCTCATAAACTCCTCCAGAAACTTAACCTGGATGACGGAGGCTTTCAGTGGGGCTTCTGACTGAGTCAAGCCCAGTTTGATGAACTGTTGTCGGTGTCGGCTGCAGGATTTCCCCCGGGAGACCAACAACAGGTGCTACGTCACAATCATGCCCCCACAAGCGCAAGCTCCTGATTGGTTAACGCGGCCCGAATGTCCGCAGAAGTTCAGATTTTTGAATTCGAGCAATTTGCGCGTTAAGCGCGTCAAACGCACAAAACGCTCAATTCGCGCCCGCTCAATTCGCGCCCGCGCCATTCGCGCGTATTGCACCATTCGCGCCATTCGCGCCGCGCTATTCGCGTGTATCGCGCCGCAGGATGCCTATTCGAGCGTTTGCATTGACTTAACATGTAAATCACTCGCGCTTGACGCTTCTTCCGCATCTGGTGTGAACGCAGCATCAGTCATCATCAAATGTGATCACGAATGAGTTTTACTAGTTTAAAACGTTTTTAAAACAGTGCATGTTTGTAGTAAATACAGTAAAATGCCTGTATTTCATCACCACATCCGCATAGAGTCAGTACAATTATAAAAGAAGACGCTTCAATCCTGGTTTGTGGACGTTAAATCAGGTTCATTTTGTGCATTAACATAACGAATGTCCATACAGCATTGGAGATTGTGTATCCTGTCACATTTGCCGTGCAAAAAGCTAAATGTGTGTGTGTGCATGCGCGCAAAATTTATAACTACATTGTGTGTGACTCATCATTGCAGAAAGGCTTAAATTAACTCCACTACAAATATTTCACACAGCCGGGAAGGTTCTTACTGTAGTAAGGGAGATCTGCTTCAGTCTTGTCTGTCACTGTGCTGCTTATCTATGTGAAGGCTCCATGCATCAGAGCAATACAGAAAGATCTCTATTGCTTAAAATACGTTAAAATAGGATCCAAATCCCTCCCATTTTGAGGCCCACCGCAACGTGACATAGGAGTGCGGTTTCCCCGCCCACCGAATTGATTGACAGCTGCATTTTAACATGTCTCCGTAGTAATGTGTATAATCAAATCAACAAGACAGGACGTGCGCCAAGCAACTGGGATTAAAAGATCTGTTCAGCTCTCTGTGATCATCAGTCATCATCAAATGTGATCAAGAATGAGTTTCACAAGTTTAAAACGTTTTTAAAACAGTGCATGTTTGTAGTAAATACAGTAAAATCACTGTATTTCATCACCACATCCGCATAGCGTCAGTACAATTATAAAAGAAGACGCTTCAATCCTGGTTTGTGGACGTTAAATCAGGTTTATTTTGTGCATTAACATAACGAATGTCCATACAGCATTGGAGATTGTGTATCCTGTCACATTTGCCGTGCAAAAAGCTAAATGTGTGTGTGTGCATGCGCGCAAAATTTATAACTACATTGTGTGTGACTCATCATTGCAGAAAGGCTTGAATTAACTCCACTACAAATATTTCACACAGCCGGGAAGGTTCTTACTGTAGTAAGGGAGATCTGCTTCAGTCTTGTCTGTCACTGTGCTGCTTATCTATGTGAAGGCTCCATGCATCAGAGCAATACAGACAGATCTCTATTGCTTAAAATACGTTAAAATAGGATCCAAATCCCTCCCATTTTGAGGCCCACCGCAACGTGACATAGGAGTGCGGTTTCCCCGCCCACTGAATTGATTGAAAGCTGCGTATTAACATGTCTCCGTAGTAATGTGTATAATCATATCAACAAGACAGGACGTGCGCCAAGCAACTGGGATTAAAAGATCTGTTCAGCTCTCTGTGATCATCAGTCATCATCAAATGTGATCAAGAATGAGTTTCACAAGTTTAAAACGTTTTTAAAACAGTGTATGTTTGTAGTAAGTACAGTAAAATCACTGTAATTTATCACCACAGCTGCATAGTGTCAGTATAATGATAAAAGAAGATGCTTCAATTTCAGTTTGTGGATGTTAAATTAGGTTCATTTTGTACATTAACATAACGGATGTCTATAGTGGAGATTAACATGTATCCTGTCACAATTGACTCTATGCACGACTTCTTCCGCGTTCGCGGTTAGCCCGCATGACAACTTCCGGTGCAGCACGGCGATCGCTTTAAGCGGATGGCGCCGGTGAGGATCATAGATTACACTCGCTGTTTCTAGGAGTTTGCTCGGATTATCGTTAATGACATTAAATTAATCATAAGACAGAGAGCTGTCACACCAAGCAGCAAAGAAGAGAAGAGGTTCAAATTCTACATTTTGAGTTACATTCATCATTTTGAGGGTGAGTATCATGCTATATATACGAATAGCAATTGAACACTAGCCGTGTCCGTTTCTCACAGTTCATATCGATTTTTATGTTATATTTTAATTACCTGCATCATGTGTATCCTTCCATCTGTCCTTAATATCCATAAGTATGAACTAGTAGG
>LR812525.1:87630523-87685213 GCA_903798195.1 Danio kyathit | reverse complement strand
TCACCAATTCGTAACTTACTAATAACTATGACATAACTATGACTTTTCCAAGATTATATGTTTTAAAATGTCTTTAAACTAAGACAATATTAATTATTTATTTATTTATTTATAAATTATTGCATTCTATTTTGATCTGCAAATCCAGAATTTGAAGGGTGATAAAATAAAATAAAATCATCAATAATATTAATAAAATTTAAATAAATGAATACAAATTATCAATAAAATAAGAAGTAAATAAATAAAATAACTTAATACAAATTTAAAAAAATAAAATTATCATTAAAAATAAAATAAATAAAAACAATACAAATAAATAAATAAATAAAAAAGTAAATACATAATTAAAATCAATTAATAAAAAAATAAAATTATCGTTAAAACAAAAATAAATAAGATCAACACAAATAAATAAAATAATTAATAAAAATTATTAAATTATTCTAAAAATATGTAAATAAATAAAATGAAATAAATAAAAACTAAATAAATGTAATATTTTATTTTATTTATTTATTTAGTTTATTTAAAATAATAATATAAAACAATATATAATGAAATAAAATAAATAAAAATATATTTTTATTTTATTATTTTTAAAATATTTTTAATAATATATATATATATATATATATATATATATATATATATATATATATATATATATATATATATATAATATATATATATATATATATATATATAAAATAAATAAATAAAATAACAGTGGCTCAGTGGTTAGCACTGTAGCCTCATCGCAAGAAGGTCGCTGGTTTGAGTCTCGATTGTGTCAGTTGGTGTTTCTGTGTGGAGTTTGCATGTTCTCCCCGTGTTGGCATGGGTTTCCTCCGGGTGCTCTGGTTTCCCCCACAGTCCAAACACATGCGCTATAGGGTAATCAATTAACTAAATTGACCGTTGTGTATGAGAGTGTGTGTGTGTGTGTGTATGGGTGTTGAAGAAGACTAGAAAAGTCAGCACTACCCAAGAGCTTGCATGTGTTATTCTCCCGGTGTGCAGTGTGTTTGTTTGTGTCCGTGTACCTTCTGCCGGCTCCGGAGAGTGAAGTTCTTCCACAGTAACAATCTGAGCTGCGTCCGGAGACTCATTATCACAGATTACTGAGGGAATATCAACACTGTTAGACCTGCAGAACAGAAAATAAAAAAGAGGACATTTATTAAAGACAGAAGGGTAATTAGCTAATCACAAAACAAAAATGTATATTTAGCGCCTAGAAACGTGTTTCTGGAGTAAAACTAGCACTGCAGCAATGTTTGCTCAATGTTGTTTTTACACAAAGTTGTCACAAACATAACAAAACCCTGGAAAAGTTGTTAGTGTATGTGCTTGTATTTTACAGTATTATAAACATATCGGTCAATGTTTGTAAACTATTTTTATTAAATTTACTGAAGTCACACAAGGGCTACACGATGGCTCAGTGATTAGCATTGTGGCTGGAAGGGCAACCGTTCCATATGCCGGAATAGTTGGCAGTTCATTCCGCTGTGACGACCCCTAATAAATAAAGGACTAAGCCAAAGGAAAATGAAATGAATTTAAGTCACACAGTGCCGATGTCACATCCATAACGAAGCTTATTCCTCATAAATAAAAAAAAAGTCAAATAAAATAAATGCTTTTGTTCTATAGAGAGCCATCGCTGATTGTTTTGATTGGTATTACTATAGAAGTTCTGCAAAGTATTTTGCGTACTGTAAACAGATATTTCATAATACTGCTAACATTAGCATTCTCTGTGAATGTATGTTTATAGTTTTTCCGCATATGTCACATGCATAACACTGATATTGCTCTGTTCATTTTTTATTTTTTTGCATTGGAAGTTAAATTAAACTAAATTAGATTAATATTTTTTTTAGATGTCATTTTCTAGAAGTGCTCCCAGTATGCAGTGTTTATGTAAGACAATTAAACATGTAAATTATTATTTTCGTTTTATTTTAATCTGCAAATCCATAATTTGAAAGGTGGTTAGAAATAAATATAAAAAGAAAGAAAGAAAGAAAGAAAGAAAGAAAGAAAGAAAGAAAGAAAAAGAAAGAATTAAAAAAAATAAATGTTTTTTTTTTCCAAGAAACTAAAAGTCAGCACTACCCAACAGCTTGCTTGGGTTTTAATATGCAATGTTTATGTAAGACAATAAAAAAAAATAAAAATAAAAAAAGAATATATATATATACTCACTGGCCACTTTATTAGGTACACCTGTCCAACTGCTCGTTAACACAAATTTCTAATCAGCCAATCACATGGCAGCAGCTCACTGCATTTAGGCATGTAGACATGGTCAAGACGATCTGCTGCAGTTCAGACCGAGCATCAGAATGAGGAAGAAAGGAGATTTAAGTGACTCTGAATGTGGCATGGTTGTTGGTGCCAGACGGGCTGCTCTGAGCATTTCAGAAACTGCTGATCTACTGGGATTTTCACGCACAACTATCTCTAGGGTTTACAGAGAATGGTCCAACAAAGAGGAAATATCCAGTGAGCGGTAGTTCTGTGGTGCAAATGCCTTGTTGATGCCAGAGGTCAGAGGAGAATGGCCAGACTGGTTCCAGCTGATAGAAAGGCAACAGTAACTCAAATAAGCACTCGTTACAACCGAGGTCTGCAGAAGAGCATCTCTGAACACACAACACGTCCAACCTTGAGGCGGATGGGCTACAGCAGCAGAAGACCACACCGGGTGCCGCTCCTGTCAGCTAAGAACAGGAAACTGAGGCTACAATTCACACAGGCTCACCAAAACTGGACAAGAGAAGATTGGAGAAACGTTGCCTGGTCTGATGAGTCTCCATTTCTGCTGCCACATTCAGATGGTCGGGTCAGAATTTGGCCTCAACAACATGAAAGCATGGATCCATCCTGCCTTGTATCAACGGTATCAACTGTGGTGGTGTAATGGTGTGCGGGGTATAGTTGCTGACCATGTCCATCCCTTTATGACCACAGTGTCTCCATCTTCTGATGGCTACTTCCAGCAGGATAACGCACCATGTCATAAAGCGCCAATCATCTCAGACTGGTTTCTTGAACATGACAATGAGTTCACTGTACTCAAATGGCCTCCATAGTCCCCAGAGCTCAATCCAATAGAGCACCTTTGGGATGTGGTGAAACAGGAGATTGGCATCATGGATGTGCAGCCGACAAATCTGCAGCAACTGTGTGATGCTATCATGTCAATATGGAGCAAAATCTCTGAGGAATATTTTCAGTACCTTGTTGAATCTCTGCCACGAAGGAATAAAGCAGTTCTGAAGGCAAAAGGGGTCAACCCGGTACTAGTAAGGTGTACCTAATAAAGTGGCCGGTGAGTGTATATATAAATATATATTTATATTAAATACATAAAGAATATTTTCTCTTTAAAAAAAAATTCACGTTTTTACTGCAAATATCACGAGCATACTGATCTAATTTCTCTGTTGTTTTTTTGCATGAGAAGTGAAACTGTATGATCTCCAGTCGAGTCTTATTTTGGTTTGTCAGGTAGATATAATAATATCAGTCTAATAATATTCAGCCACAGGCGTCCTGATGGGAAAAACATAATCACATCTCACACTAAGAGTGTCTGTGTGATCAATAAGTGGAGTTTCTGATTACAGCGAACTGCTGCAGAATCAGATTCAGATCAGATTGATTGTGTCTGTGCATGTGTTTATGTGTGTGTGCTGGTCTGTGGGTGTGTATCGGGGGACTATATGAGCGCTTTAGCCAAGCAGAAGACTAAAGCTGAATCTGAGAGACTTTTAATTGGCACTAGTGGGAAAGGTGTGTATCCGGGTCGCCTTTACTGCTGTGGAAATGAGCACACACTCATCCTCAAACACTCCAGGAACACACTCTTCTAGATAAGAGAGAGTTCAGCAGAGTTCACCACCAGATTTGATGTCCTCTGTTACATGAAAGAGCACATTATAATCGACACACACACTGCAGACCGACTTACCACTGAACTTTGCTCCAGTCTTAATGATCTGATCTCAGAGCTCAAGTCAAATACTCTGTTTTATAGTGCGTTATATAATGTATTGTTACAGTAGACAGTCGTTTTGTCAATCTCAGCAGAGGTTTTGCTCTCATCCAGTGAGTCAAACTGACAAATGCAGCTTTTCTGAATGTTAAACAGCAGCTAAGCACAACAAACAGGAGACAGTGGCAATGCAATGAACCCGAACTCCAGCGGGAGACAGAAATGGAGACAAAAAATACCTTGGGAGAAACCAGGCTCATTCAGGGGAACCGTTCTCATCTGGCCAATTAACGGGTAATGATGTGAGTCATAATTCCAGGCTGCGTCTCAAATCAGTTTATATAGTACTCTAATTTTTAGGGTGAAACCCAGAGGACAAATGAGCAAACAACATAGAATGATCATGTGAAGTGAAAAACAACATCCAATCAGAAAGCAGGCTGACAGAAGACACAAGTTTTAGTGTGTTTTAGTCTAGGACAGGGGTGCTCAACCCTGTTCCTGGCGATCGACCTTCTAGCTGATTTCAGCTCCAACCCTGATCAAACACACCTGAACCAATTATTAGAACCTGAGGAGCACTTGATAATTACAGGCAGGTGTGTTTAATAAGGGCTGCAACTGAAAACTGCAGGTAGGTCGATCACCAGGAATAGGGTTGAGCACCCCTGGTCTAGGATTATGTCTTTCTAGTGCAAATCTCAGTGGTCTGATCTCATTGGTCTGATCCAGCTGATCTGATGACAATGGTGTGATCTCATTGGTCTAATGATCTGATGACAGTGGTCTGATCTCATTGGTCTAATGATCTGATGACAATAGTCTGATCTCATTGGTCTGATCTAGCTGATCTGATGACAATGGTCTGATCTCATTGGTCTGATCTAGCTGATCTGATGACAATGATCTGATCTTATTAATCTGATCCAGCTGAACAGATGACACTGGTCTGATCTCACTGGTCTGATTCAGCTGATCTGATGACAATGGTCTGATCTCATTGGTCTGATAATCTGATGACACTGGTCTGATCTCATTGGTCTGATAATCTGATGATACTGGTCCGATCTCATTGGTCTGATCCAGCTAATCTGATGACAATGGTCTGATCTCATTGGTCTGATAATCTGATGACACTGGTCTGATCTCATTGGTCTGATAATCTGATGACACTGGTCTGATCTCATTGGTCTGATAATCTGATGACACTGGTCTGATCTCATTGGTCTGATAATCTGATGACGCTGGTCTGATCTCATTGGTCTGATCCAGCTAATCTGATGACAATGGTCTGATCTCATTGGTCTGATAATCTGATGACACTGGTCTGATCTCATTGGTCTGATAATCTGATGACACTGGTCTGATCTCATTGGTCTGATAATCTGATGACAGTGGTCTGATCTCATTGGTCTGATAATCTGATGACACTGGTCTGATCTCATTGGTCTGATCCAGCTAATCTGATGACATTGGTCTGATCTCATTGGTTCGATAATCTGATGACAATGGTCTGATCTCATTGGTTCAAAAATCTGATGACAATGGTCTGATCTCATTGGTCTGATCCAGCTAATCTGATGACATTGGTCTGATCTCATTGGTTCGATAATCTGATGACAATGGTCTGATCTCATTGGTTCAAAAATCTGATGACAATGGTCTGATCTCATTGGTTCGATAATCTGATGACACTGGTCTGATCTCATTGGTCTGATCTCATTGGTCTGATCCAGCTAATCTGATGACAGTGGTCTGATCTCATTGGTTCGATAATCTGATGACACTGGTCTGATCTCATTGGTCTGATCTCATTGGTCTGATCCAGCTAATCTGATGACAGTGGTCTGATCTCATTGGTTCGATAATCTGATGACAATGGTCTGATCTCATTGGTCTGATAATCTGATGACAATGGTCTGATCTCATTGGTCTAATCCAGCTGATTTGATGACAATAGTCAGATCTCTTTGGTTTGATCCAGCTGATCTGCTGATATTGATCTGATCTCATTAGTCGGATCCAGCTAATCTGATGAAAATTGCCTGATCTCACTGGTCTGATAATCTGATGACAATGGTCTGATCTCATTGGTCTGATATTCTGATGACATTAGTCTGAGTTTATTAGTCTAATCCAGCTGATATGATGACATTTGTCTGATCTCATTGGTCTGATCCAGCTGATCTGATGACAATTGTCTGATCTCATTGGTCTGCTCCAGCTGATCTGATGACAATTGCCTGATCTCATTGGTCTGATTGTGAAGGATCTGCATGAGAGAGGTCTGATCTCTTTGGTCTGAAAATCTGATCTCATTGGTCTTATTAGTCATAGCCTTCATCAGATTAGCAGCATCGCAACATGTGTATTCAGGACACTGTTACTGTGTTTTCCTTTGCTGGTTGGACATTATCAGTCAAACCGTACTAATCTGGCCATACAGGTCTGATCTCACTGTCTGATTAACCATTCTATGTCCACAATTAACATTAGCAAATAGATAGAGTTAAACAGACTATATTTTAAATGCATTTTAGGCAAAACATGTATGATAGAGGCTTCTTAATTGAATGAGAAAATGCTAAAGGACTCAAAGGTTGTTTATCGTGGGCAGGTTAAAAGGCGTTACGTGATATCTGTCCGTCCTTATGGGACACGTCTAAGTTAATTAGCTATTTGTCTTTTCCAAAGTGACTTACAGTACAATTATTACGGGGACAGTCCCACTGGAGCAACCTGAGGTTAAATGCCTCGATCAAGGACACAATGGCAGCGAATGTAGTCCCGAATCGTCCCTTCCAGGAGTTGAACCCACAACCTTTTGGATTTCTAGCCCAGATCTTTAACCATCAGAAAGATAACTTACTCCTCCTCTACAAAGGTCGCACTCCTTCTGTTAGGGTACATATTCACTTGTCAGAACAATTACTCCTGTTCTCGTGACACCTCGTCCTTGGTCGAAGGACGTTTTTATTTCTGGAGAGCGTCTCCTGTTCGGGGGGAATATGCAGGTATTTTTTTTTTCTTTTCAGAGGACGGATCATTTTCTCTGTGGAGCAAATTCTGCAGGGGACGTGTTCTGATTTAAAGTACCCAGATGGGAAATCATTTCATGTTTAATTTCACACTACACACTTTCATTTAATAAGACCACAAATTTGTTCATTGAAACTCCAGGCTGCCTGGAAGAACGAGAGCGCAATGTCTTTCTCTCTTTTAAAATGATTCTCCTTGAACATCGTGGAACAAATTCTGTAAAAACAAGCTTTATTTTGTCATTTGTGACATTGTTATAAGTGTGTGTGTTTTTGTAGTTGAGGTTTAAACATCACATGTTTTCCATTGATGTAAGGCACAGGTGTCAAAGCCGGTTCCTGGAGGGCCGCAGCTCTGCACAGTTTAGTTCCAACCCTGCTTCAACACACTTAGCCTAGGTTTCAAACAGAACTGAAGGACTTAATTAGTTTGATCAGGTGTGTTTAATTAGGGTTCGAACTAAACTGTGCAGAGCTGTGGCCTGCGAGGAACAGAGTTTGACACCTGTGATGTAAGGGTTGTTGTGATAGAAAAAAATATTTGATTAACTATTTGAAAATCTGAAATCTGAGAGTTCAAAAAATTGCCTTCAAGGTTGCTATGAAAAATGTTCTCTTCTTATTTTAATATGTATATAGTAGTGCTTGTTATAAATGATGTATCTGCGCACTTCAGGGGCGTTTTAAAAGTGTGTGTGTGGAGGGGAAGAGGGGCTGTATGAAATGTAAAAGTTTACCTTCATATACTGTAAGTATTAATCACCTGCTTCTAAATGGTCTGTCTCTAAAAATGAGGGGGACGTACCCATCATCCCCTCATCCCCCCCAGTTGCTCTGCCCCTGGATTTAGGGCAGCACTATTAGTCTTTTAGGGCGTAGCTGTTAGTGATTTAAGTTGGTGCTATCAGTAATTGGATTTGAGACTGTTGATGTAGGGCGGTCCTATCAGTAACTGTACGTTCACACCGAAAGCAGCGAGAGCGTCAAAGGTTGCTCTGGCCGCCCTGGCGACAACGCTGTCTGCCTTGAGCTTCGGCGGCGAGAGCGTCAAAATTCGCTACACATTGATCTCGTATTTAAAGGAGCCGTTGCAGCATATCATATCAGTTACACTCCCGTATAAAACAAGCTTTCTAGCATGAAGATGTTGCACACTTATTATCAAATTCACTTAACTACGGAAGATCTAGTTGCATGTGGCTTTGCTCCACTATGTGTCCATATGCCTGATGTTTTGTATTGTCGCATGAAATTCCCGCTTTTTTTTTTAAAGAAAATAAATATATATAACATTGATGCACATCAGTAACTCGCCAGTAACTTTTTAAATCTTCCAGTAACTGTGGTCGGAACCAAAGTTCACAGTGACTGTGTTCTCTGGACTTCTCAAGCGGTGGACTTCTACATTCTGATTGGTTGCCGCCGAACCGCGTCATAGCTCATTACCATAAAGTTGACTTGATTTCAACTCTCCTCGACGCTCACACCGGCGAAGACGCGCCGCGCTGCTCCTCGCCGCTTATCGCCGCCGGCTCCCATTGAAAATGAATGACTTCCGGCTACTTTGACGCTCTCGCCGCTTTCGGTGTGAACGTACAGTAATTGAGGGTGGTGCTATCAGAGATTTAGGGCAGTGCTATCAGTAATATAGGGTGGGGCTATCAGTTCATCTCCTGTTTCTGCTCCATACCTGCCAACATTTGGTTTGTAAATTCCGGGGGTTACGTCATGCACTAATTTGCATATTACTGACGTCATCACATTCTACCTTTTCTGTTTGTTTAACAGCCTATGGTAAATAAATGGGGTATTATATTTGCACTAAGCTTTATGTAAGCTTGTCAATTTAACTAAATGTATTGCTGTTTGAATACAGTATATCATTATAGATGAGTAGTGAATTTGCAGTAATCTCTCAGACGTAATAAACTCAGACAAGTTCTGAAACTCTCACCTAAAACATCTCTGATTGTGAAAAATAAACGGTCCAATTAAATTGTTAAAATAAAGTCGAAGCAGATCAGTTTGACTGTACAAGGGAGATACCTTCACAGTCCCGGTGCTAAATCATTTGCCGTCGGTATGCAGAGGGGTGATCTGCTGTCAGGCTGCAGGTGGGAGAGGCTGCTGTACGAGGACTGGGCCGCCTGTCAGTGCTCTGAGGCGGAGGAGGGGCCGGCGGCATCACCCGCAGCTCGTTGAGAAGAGTAGGTAGGGACGGTACAGTAATGGACAAACGATAGTCTATAAAAATCTCCAGTAACACACAAAAAAGTTGCTAGATTTGTCGCTTTTTTGAAAATTTGTCGCTAGGGGGGTCTGAAAAGTCGCTAAGTTGGCAACACTGGCGCGAACTGAAGAGCGGGGAGCGGGAGGGGTGAGAGATTTGGGGAGATGGAGGCGCGCAACCGGAAGAGCACGCGCACAAGCACCAGGTTTCAGCCCGGACTGTACCAAAATGCTGAGGAGCGGGGGGCGGATGGGGGGGGATTCCGGGAGTTTACCGGGAGACAGAACAATACGGGAGACGGGTCTGAAATACAGGAGACTCCCGGGAAAAACGAGAGTGTTGGCAGGTATGTTCTGCTCTGAATTTGTCCATTTATCAATTTTCCTTTATTTTCAGGACCAATTCAAGTGAATGTATGGCACGATAGAGAAAAAAAAAAAACACTTAACTTCTGTTTCATGACTACTTTAAACTGGCTAAATGAAGGGATTTGCACAATTGCACATTACTAATCATGAATCAATCACATTTCCTGGTTTCTCAGCAGCAGAAGATGTAGTCATAGTTGGTAAACTCAGAGCACAGTGAATGAGAGAGTACAACAGATCATTATTTTACAATCCTATTTGCTGAAATAATAAAAGAAAAACTCCATGATGGTGTTATCAAGACTTAGTGTGTATAAAGAATAGTAGAAGACTGATAACAGCAGCCAGAAGAGAAACTAATGTCAGATTTACTGTGCTGCCTCCATACACACTGCATTACACACACCTCACACAAGCGCTCATTCAGTATGTGTAATTTGATACAAAGATGATATAATACATACGTAAATATATATATATAAATGTGCATACGCTTTTAAATAAATCTAAATATTACAAATGTTATTTAAGATGCTGATGAGTCTTTTAAAAAGGGTCCGTTATTGTTTTTTGGCATAAAAGAAAAATCAATAATTGTGACCAGTACAATATGCACCATAAGACCAGGGTCACATTTCTGCATGTGGATTGCTCACTGAATTGAGGACATGCATTTGTGTAGAGCTGATCTCTGCCGGCACCGGCTCTCCTTCTCTAGTAATTGTCTCTAGTTACAGTAAATATTTCATCAGGCATCAGCCAGAACACGGCGGAGGAAAAATGACCAACACAGGAACCTTGCATGAAATATGCAGCGAGTAATTTCCTATTTATGAATCACTGTCTGTCAGTGCTTTTCCCGTTCTGTCTCAACCACAGAATTTATTTCTCTGGGAAATGGGGCTCGGTGCGCGCGCACACACACACACACACACACACACACACTTATCTCTAATTTTAGGGGCCAATTACCCGAGGACGCACAAGTGGAAGGTGTATGAGTGTGTCGTAGTAAAAAAGGTCAGAGAGCGAATTGAAGGCCATTATGGGATCGGCAGCATTTGCATACACTGAAAAGCCCGGTGATATATTTTTCAGAGATTAAAATGTGAATGGGATATTAAAATGTCTCTCCAGGAAGAGTACTCTGCACATTTATATATATCACAGGGCATCGAAAAGCATGGGAGGAACGTGTGTGGTGATTTCTGCTAAATAGAAAACTGCTGTGAATGAGGGGAAATATTTGTATCAACACATTTTTAATCATAATAGTTTTAATAACTCATCTCTAATAACTGATTTATTTTATCTTTGTCATGATGACAGTAAATAATATTTGACTAGATATTCGTAAAGACACTAGTATTCAGCTTAAAGTGACATTTAAAGGCTTAACTAGGTTAATCAGGGTAATCAGGCAGGGTAATTAGGCATAAACTGTACTGTTCAAAATGTAAACAATCTGGGTAATTTCATACAGAAGGCTATTTAATAGTGCTGGTGTTAAATGCTGGTAATTATTTAACTCCAGTTTATACTTCTACCCAGTGATATCACAGTTAAAATTATACCAATAAACAATACTTGAAATAACATTCTAATAAAATAAGCATTAACTGAGTTTAAAATAAAATGTAAATAAATTAAATTTTCATTATGTTTAACATGGTGTATAAAAAGTAAATAAAAAAGTTAATGAATAAGTAAACAAATAAATGCATAAATAAATAAATTAATTAATAAATAAAATAAAATAAAAATAAATAAAATAAATAAATAAATAAATAAATAAGTAAATAAATAGGTAAATTAATAAAAGAGTAAATAAAAAAATAATAATAAAAATAAATAAATAAATAGGTAAATGAATAAAAGAGTAAATAAATGAATAAATAAATAAATAGGTAAATGAATAAAAGAGTAAATAAATGAATAAATAAATAAATAGGTAAATGAATAAAAGAGTGAATAAATGAATAAATAAATAAATAAATAGGTAAATGAATAAAAGAGTAAATAAATGAATAAATAAATGAATAAATAAATAAATAAATAGGTAAATGAATAAAAGAGTAAATAAACGAATAAATAAATAAATAAATAAATAAATAAATAGGTAAATTAATAAAAGAGTAAATAAAAAAAAAATAAAATAAATAAATAAATAAATAAAAGTGACTACAAACTTTATAGGGATATTTAAAATTGAAAAATATTAGGAATATTGCCAGCTGAAACTGTGAATGAGCAAATAAATTAGTTTCACATATGATTATGTTTAGTATGATTATATATATACACACACACACACATTTATATATATATATATATATATATATATATATATATATATATATATATATATATATATATATATATATATATATATATATATATATATATAAATAAATACAGTGCTCAGCATATGAGTATACCCACAAATCATTCATTTTCTTTTCGGCTTAGTCCCTTTATTAATCAGGGGTCGCCACAGCAGAATAAACCGCCAACTTATCCAGCACATGTTTTACGCAGCGGATGACCTTTCAGCTGCAACCCAGTACTGGGAAACACCCATACACAGCCGTTCACACTCATACACTACATAGCGACATATAGGGGCGTATAGACGTATAGACGTATAGAGTATGCACTGATCTCTGACCAACACATACACATACTGCATGGCAGAGCAGAGGTAAGGCTTTGTTTTGCCCTCCAGAATCAATGAAACAACTGAAATAAAAACAAAATTAATAAATAAACTGCATCAAACTTCACTGAGGCTGAGAAATCACTGGAAAAAAAGCTGTTTTGATCTATATTCAGTCATTCATTTTCTTTTTGGCTTAGTCCCTTTTTTAATCGGGAATCGCCACTGCGGAATGAACCGCCAACTTATCCAGCACATCTTTTACGCAGTGGACTCCCTTCCACCTGCAACCCATCACTGGGAAACACCTATACACACTCATTCACACACACACACACACACACACACACACACACACACACACACACACACACACACACACACACACACACACACACACACACACACACACACACACTACGGACAATTTTAGCTTACCCAATTCACCTGTACCACATGTGTTTGGACTTGTGGAGGAAACCCACGCGAACACGGGGAGAACATGCAAACTCCACACAGAAATGCCAACTGACCCACCCGAGACTCGAACTAGCGACCTTCTTGCTGTGAGGCGACAGCACTACCTGTTGCGCCACCGTGTCACCTGTTTTGATCTACAGCTGAAGACTAATATATATATATATATATATATATATATTAGAGAGACTACTTTTTATGTAAACATGATGGACAATATATATTAACTGGCCACTTTATTAGGTACACCTTACTAGTACCGGGTTGGACCCTTTTGCCTTCAGAACTGCTTAATCCTTAATGGCAGAGATTCAACAAACTACTGGAAATATTCCTGAGATTTTGCTCCATATTGTCATGATAGCATCACACAGTTGCTGCAGATTTGTCGGCTGCACATCCATGATGCCAATCTCCCGTTCCACCACATCCCAAAGGTGCTCTATTGGATTGAGCTCTGGGGACTGTGGAGGCCATTTGAGTACAGTGAACTCATTGTCATGTTCAAGAAACCAGTCTGAGATGACTCACGCTTTATGATATTATCATGCTGGAAGTAGCCATCAGAAGATGGAGACACTTTGGTCATAAAGGGATGGACATGGTCAGCAACAATACTCAGGTAGGCTGTGGCGTTGACACGATGCTCAATTGGTACTAATGAGCGCAAAGTGTGCCAAAAAAAATATCCCCCACACCATTACACCACCACCACCAGCCTGAACCGCTGATACAAGGCAGGATGGATCCATGCTTTCATGTTGTTGACAACAAATTCTGACCCGACCATCCGAATGTGGCAGCAGAAATGGAGACTCATCAGACCAGGCAACGTTTCTCCAATCTTCTCTTGTCCAGTTTTGGTGAGCCTGTGTGAATTGTAGCCTCAGTTTCCTGTTCTTAGCTGACAGGAGTGGCACCCGGTGTGGTCTTCTGCTGCTGTACTGGATATTTCCTCTTTGTCGGACCATTCTCTGTAAACCCTAGAGATGGTTGTGCATGAAAATCCCAGTAGATCAGCAGTTTCTGGCACCCACAATGATCAAAGTCACTTAAATCCCCTTTCTTCCCCATTCTGATGCTCGTTTTGAACTGTCTTGACCATGTCTGCATGCCTAAATGCATTGAGTTGCTGCCATGTGATTGGCTGATTACAAATTTACCGAGCAGTTGATCAGGTGTACCTAATAAAATGGCCGGAGAGTCATTGAGTAGGCAAAAAATGATTGAGGTCATGTCCGTGTATTGCACGATAATTCGAGCAAGATATATAGATTTCTGCTTATTTAACCTAATTAATCCTTTAAGTCTTTAAATGAGACTTTAAGCTGAATACTTGTATCTTACAAAATAAAAAAACTTATCTACTGTCATCGAAATGTTAAAAAAAAGTTGAAAAATCTTTTATTAATTAAACAACAATTGGGAATTATATATTTTAATGCATTAGTGAAATAATAATTTTACCTTCAACGTATATACAGTCGAAGTCAGAATTATTAGCCCCCCTGTTTATTTTTTTCCCCAATTTCTGTTTAACGGAGAGCAGATTTCTTCAACACATTTCTAATCATAATAGTTTTAATAACTCATCTCTAATCACTGATTTATTTTATCTTTGCCATGATGACAGTAAATAATATTAGACTAGATATTCTTCAAGACACTTCTATACAGCTTAAAGTGACATTTAAAGGCTTAACTAGGTTAATTAGGTTAACTAGGCAGGTTAGGGGAATTAGGCAAGTTATTGTATAATGATGGTTTGTTCTGTAGACTAGCGAAAACAAATATAGCCTAAAGGGGCTAATAATATTGACCTTAAAAAATTAAAAATTGCTTTTATTCTAGCCAAAATAAAACAGATAAGACTTTCTCCAGAAGAAAAAACATTATCAGACATACTGTGAACATATTCTTGCTCTGCTAAACATAATTTGGGAAATATTAAAAAAAGAAAAAAAAAATCAAAGAGGGGCGAATTATTCTGACTTCAACTGTATATATTACAATTCCTCGATTGCCTCTATATTACACAAAAATGAAAATTCTGTCACTTAAAAAATAAACTTTAGGCAAAACATTCAAGCTTCTGTTTTGCATAGAAGCAAAGCTGACAGTCATTTATTCTCATGCATTAAAGTACGTCCACATGTTTCATGAGTTTCTGAAGTCGTACTCTTATACATAGCTTCGGAAAGTCTCCATTTATTGAAAACAAGCATGAAAAAGCCAAACTCTGCACACAAGAGTTTCACAAAAGAAAGAAAATAATCCAGCAACAGAAAGCACATGAAAGCGAGCCAATAATTCTGACCAAAGTCTTTCTTTACGCCACATTTACATGTTTGAAGGTCATAAAATCCTTCACGTCAGTCTTTCAGTCAGACGATCTCCTCTTCGGAAAACAAATCGATGCTTTACATCTATTTTGCATAATATTTCGATGCATTTCTGAATGCAAAAGCAAGCAAACATCAAAGCGACTGAAGAAACACTTTCACAAATGAGGAAACTGTGCAAAGTTGAAAAGTTGAGCTTTTAAATCGTGTGCTGCGTCCTAATTTACACACTATCCATCCTTAATAGAGTTCAAAAATAGTTGGCTATTATTATTTAAAAAATGCTGCGTCCCACACTATCAATTTGTGTTGGGACAACATGAAGGAATTAAGTTTTATTATTATTTATTCCTCATTCGTTAATTTTCATCAGGGGTTGCCACAGTGGAATGAACTGCCTACTATTCCAGCATATGTTTTACACAGCAGATGCCCTTCCAGCCGCAATCCAGTACTGGGAAACACCCATACACACTCATTCACACACTCATACACTACAACCAATTTAGTTAATCAATTCCCCTATAGCGCATGTGTTTGGACTTTGGGGGAAACCGGAGCACCCGGAGGAAACCCACGCCAAGTCAGGGAGAACATGCAAACTCCACACAGAAACACCAACTGATCCAACTGGGATTCGAACCAGCAACCTTCTTGCTGTGAGGACACAGTGCTAACCACTGAGCCACCGAAAAAAAGAGCATTCTAAACAGAAATGTTATTAAATGTAAGTGTCGTTACTGCATCTCCTTGGGGTCTAATTTAAGCCACGGCCGCTCACAAAACTTACGAGTTTCTTTTAAAATGTAAAAAAAAAAGTGCAATTCTGTCATCAATTATTGAATCTGAAGCTAATTGGCCAGTCTCGAGGGATTCATGTTGCTAATGTTGCTAATTACGACCCCGACGGGAAGAAATGCAGTCGTTTTCTAAGCTTTGAAGTGAAGAAATGGGGGAGTTTTACCTCCTGCCGTTCAGTAAACGTGCGTGGTCATGTTTATCTTCATTTACTCGGTCCTGTGCTGTGAACGATCCTTATTATGGCATCAGCATTATGCATTAAATAAGTGAAAGCTATTCATTCATTCATTTTATTTTCAGCTTAGTCCCTTTATTAATCTGGGGTCGCCACAGCGGAATGAACCGCCAACTTATCCAGCATATGTTTCATGCAGCGGATGCCCTTCCAGCAGCAACCGATCACTGGGAAACACCCATACACACTCATTCACACACATACACTACACTACCACATGTTTTTGGACTGTGGGGGAAACCGGAGCACCAACACGGAGAGAACATGCAAACTCCACACAGAAACGCCAACTGACCCAGCCGAGGCTCAAACCAGTGACCTTCTTGCTGTGAGGCGATCATGCTACCCACTGCACCACTGTGCAGCCTAAGTGAAAGCTAGACACAGTTAAATTGTACTTCTTTTATATATTTTAATATAATTATTTTATATTTTAGTTTTAGTTATTATAGTTGGTAAATCAGTGTTTAGTGGAACAGCCCTGATTTTTAATCACAACATAATAGAAATTTACAACCTTTTTCTACTACAGTAACTACTAAGCAAGGTAATAAAATGAAATAAAATAAAATAAAAATATTAAACTGAATTAAAAATTAAAAACTCTAAATATATCTATTTTTTATTTCATAATATATTTACTATTTAATTGTACTATTATTATTTATTTTAAAAATATATATATTTAATTTTATTTAATTAAGCTCTAAAAGAAAACATTTTGTATTTGTAATTAGGAACACATTATCAGACCTCTAGACTGTAAAAAAACTCCTGGTTGCCTTAAATTTTTAAACTGAATCAAATTAACCCTATGAGTCAATTAAACTTATATTATGTGAAACTGACTTTAAACTGCTTGCATAACTTATAAAATTAAGTTAGAACATGATTAACTTTGTTTAATAAGTTACAATGAACAAAAAAACATATGCTGTCATGACTAATTGATCATATAATTATTTACAGTACAGTCATGTCTTAGTTCCTGTAAATTATATATATACTGTATACTGCAAGGAAATTTTCACAGTATGTCTGATAATATTTTTTCTTCTGCAGAAAGTCTTGTTTGTTTTATTTTGAGCAGTTTTTAATTTTTTAATCACCATTTTAAGTAATAATTGAGGGCGGCTAATAATTCTGACTTCATCTGTGTGTGTGTGTGTGTGTGTGTGTGTGTGCGTGTGTGTGTGTGTGTGTGTGTGTGTATATATATATATATTTTAGTTATAGTTATGTATATCAGTGTTTGGTGGAACAGCCCTGATTTTTAATCACAACAAAATAGAAACATCCGACCTTTTTCTACTACAGTAACTACTAACTTCTACTAAGCAAGCAAGGTAACAAAACAAACTAAACTAAACTAAACTAAACTAAAAAATAAAATAAAATAAATTAAAAAAAATAAAATAAACAAAATTAAATAAAATTAAATAATAAAAAAAATAAAAAAATAAATAAAATAAAAAAATAAAATAAAATAAAAAAATAAAATAAAATAAAATAAAATAAAATAAAATAAAATAAAATAAAATAAAATAAAATAAAATAAAATAAAAACAAAACAAAACAAAACAAACTAAAAAAAATAAAATAAAATAAAAAAAATAAAATAAAATAAAACAAAATAAAAATAAAAACAAAACAAAACAAAACAAAACAAAAAACTAAAATAAAAAAACAAAACAAAAAACAAAATGCCACTAAAACAAAACAAAACTAAGTAAAAATAAAATAAAATATTAAACTGAATCAAAAATTTAAAACTATATATTTTATTTTTATTTCATAATATATTGACCATTTCTTTTTACTATTATTATTTGATTAAAAATAGATTCATTTTATTTAATTTTATTTAATTTTTAGGAACACATTATCAGACCTCTAGACTGTAAAAAAAACTCCTGGTTGCCTTAAATTTTTAAGCTGAATCAAATTATGACCCTATGAGTCAATTAAACTTATATTATGTAAAACTGACTTAAAACGGCTTGCATAACTTATAAAATGAAGTTAGAACATGATTAACTTTGTTTAATAAGTTACAATGAACTAAAAACATATGCTGTCATGACTAATTGATCGTATAATTATTTACAAACACACACACACACACGCTAAATATACAAATAAATAACAATCCCAATGATACTGCAGTAACACTGATGTCAGCTGGATAAACAAGCAGAAACACACTCAACAAACACACATTAACACACATGCACACTCACCTGTGTTTCAGTGGTGTAGATTTACCGTCATCATCATCATGAGTGTCCAGTTCAACTAACACTGCTAACAGCTAACTTCATACAGATGATCTGTTGCTTGTGAGTGTCGTCCTTATTCCCCAAGCAATAAAGAGCACATAAGAGAGTGTCTATGGATACAGGTGAGCGGTGTGTGTTACACAAGCCTGAACATAAAACACACCCACAGCCACAGCAGCTGCACTGTGTGTGTGTGTGTGTGAGTGTGTTTAGTGTATATTATCACGGACATCAGAATGAATCAGATTTCAGTGAGAGGAGTTAATAATCAACAAACAGAAAACATGCCTGTCATCGGATGAGTTTACAGCTACTGTACTAAGAGTTTTTGTCTTGTTTATAGTCCAAATATTGAACAATTCTTAAATCAAGAAGCATTTTCTGGACATATTGTGTTGTTTTCAGAAATAATGAGTCAAAATTATATGAGTTTTTCCTTAAAACAAGCAAAAAAATTCCAATTTTCGCTTTAAAATAACATTATTTTGCTTGTTTTAAGGAAAAGCTCAATTAATTTCTGAAAAAAAACAACAATATTTTTGACTTGTCTAGAAAATGCATCTGGATTTAAGAGTTTTTAGATATTTGGACTAGAAACAAGATACAAAATTGAAGTAAGATAATTATTTTTGCAGTATAAACTGATACTTAGATGAGAAAAACAATGAAAGAGAAACCAGTAAATTCCAACACAGGCTCATCAAAAATACATGCCTCAGTCTACATTACTGTGAAACCACAAAAACTTACTGCAACACACATTTGACTGCAGTTTGTAGGTAAAATGAACACTAGGGGGCAGTATGACAACAACAGCTTTGATTCGTTCACACCAGACGCGGCTTGCACGAATAGATCACGCTATTCGTGAATAATTAGACGCATTATGGCAGCAGTGGAGTCATTCGCCACCATCTCTCAGGACCTGAAGTGGGACATTCACATTGACTCCATTGTCAAAAAAGCTCAACAAAGGCTGTACTTTCTTCGTCAGCTGAGGAAGTTCAACCTCCCAAAGGAGCTGCTGAAACAGTTCTACACCTCCATCATTGAATCAGTCATCTGCACATCAATAACTGTCTGGTTTAGCTCAGCTACCAAATCCGACCTCCGACCTACGTCGAATAGTTCGGACTGCTGAGCGAATCATTGGTACAACCCTCCCTACTCTCCAAGAACTGTACTTATCCAGAGCGAGCAGAAGGGCTGCCAAAATCACTCTGGACTCCTCACACCCAGCACACTGCCTGTTTGAACTGTTACCTTCTGGTCGACGCTACAGAGCACTGCGCACCAGAACAGCCCGACACAGAAACAGTTTCTTCCCTCAGGCAATCCATCTCATGAACACTTGATGATAATAATTGTGGACCCAACATCACTACCTGCTGTACTCTTTTTTTTTATACACACATACACTTATTTAACACACCTTACATGCCAATTTGCACATAACAGCAGCCCAATATTATGTTGTATATAGTAATATAGCTGTACATACACTTGTCAATTTGTATATTTGCATTCACTTCTTAAAATATTTTTATTATCTGTTTTATAGTCCTGTCTGTAATTCTGTTGCACTGTAGAAGCTCTGTCACCAAAACAAATTCATCATACTGTATGTGTGAACATACCTGGCAATAAAGCTCTTTCTGATTCTGATTAACATTGAGTTCATTTGCACGTCATATTTGCTTAATTTGTGCGTCAAATTCACTTCACAATAGACGAGGCGCAAACGTTCGCCAAAGTTCAGATTTTTCAACTTGAGTATTTGCGTAAATCAAACAAGGGCCCTATCATACACCCGGCGCAATGCGGCGCAACGCAAATGCTGTTTGCTAGTTTCAGCTGGATGCAAGTGTTGTTTTGTCGTTTTGCACCACGCTGTTTAAATAACAAATGCATTTGCACTCATATGTGCGCCCATAGGGGTTCTGGCATTGCTATTTTGAGAAACTAGAATAGACTGTGAATAGACCAGCTAAGAGGAGGTCTAAAGACCGTTAGATGTGCGCCTCGCTTAAACATCGATTAATACACACAGGATGTAGAGCAATATGCAAATATCTTTACAAATGAAAAAGAATTAAAGGATTAAAATATTACAAAAATTATTACTTTTGTGGTGGAAATTCATTTTATTCATCCTATATTCATTTATATACATTATAAAGGTCTGTTCTTTTATTCTTCCATGAAATGTACTGTTTAAGTTAGACCAAGTGTGACCACTTTAACATCTGTTTATCACCAGATAAGATCTGGACAAGTACATGGTGATTTAACAAACTACATGTTCGGATGACATGTAGATGGTCAAAAATGAAGTTTGAGTGCTGATGTAACTGTGATTCGTCCTGTATGTCACTGATGACCTTGTGGGCATTACAAACTAAATAAAAAGAGAACGCACTCCGTTTCGGCGTCTCACTCTCTGCAGTAACCTGCGTTGCTGTATGATTGTCAGAACTTCTTTGCAAAGAATAAAACCTTAAAAGACACTTTGGGTAAGAATTTGTCTTCTTGACCACTGAGAGAGCCTCCTTAAAGAAAATTGCCACTAAATTTCTACATAAATATAAACACCACTGCCTTCATGCCTTCTTCATCTCGGGGGGCTTTGTCAGTTTATTAATGACAATTTTCTTTTGTATAATGTTATTATTATTAGCAGTCTTATTTATTATCTGCATATTTATATTTGTTTTATTAAAAACACGCTTAGATTTGCACACCTGTCAGCTTTTAGATCATATGGGGCATAGCATGTGTGTTTGGATATAACTCAGTTGTTTGACCACACTTCATTATTATTGTTCATTTATTCGTTTGCTGGAAATCAGAACTGAATTTAGAAATAGTTTAGACACAAATCTTTGCGCTTAACAAACAAAATTAATTATGTATAGGTTAATGGATTTCTGTGCGTACAACACCTTTCCTTATCCACGAGAGTGAAAGTGAAAGTAAAGAATGCGGAGGCTCATCTCTCATTCTCGCGCTGCAGATGCTCTGTTTAGCTGTTTTCTCGCTAGTGAAGCGTTCAGTTGTTCCACTTGCAAAGTCCGCCATGTAAATAGCAAATGCGCTATGGCGCGACGCAACTGACTCTTAAAGGGAATGGGAGATGAGACTCTGATTGGTTTATTCTCGAAACACACTCATAACTCATTAAGAGAATAAGCTCAACCCTGTTAGACCATGTGCCGCGGCGCAAAGCGGAATTTTCCGTCCTTAAAATAGCAAAAGTGGATTCTGATACGCCCTTAATGCTTTTGCACCCTGTGCTTTGGACTTTGCGCCTAGATCATTAAAATAGAGCCCAATGGTCAGCGCCAATAGCCTAGTGGTTAAGTGTGCCAACATATAGCACCATGGTGCTCACGGCGACCCGAGTTCGATTCCCGGCCCGAGGTCCTTTGCTGACCCTTCTCCTCTCTCTGCTTCCAATACTTTACTGTCTGTAACCTTTACTGTCCTAACCAAATTAAAGGTGAAAAACCCCTAAAAAAATAATTATAAAAAAAAATTAAAAATAGAGGCCCATGTGCGTCAAATGCCCAAAACGCTCTATTTGTAATTTGTCATTCCCTTAATTTGTGCATATATTTAGCATATATATTATTTACAATAATAAAGGATTATTTTGGTGCAGATCTTTTCCCAACAGCAAATAAACACCACAAAACATCTTAATACTGTCTGTGATTTGTAATCAATGTGTTTATGTCTCCAAAATATTTCCATATGGACACTTTTCTGACATGGTCAGTTTGCTCGTGACTCACTTGCTATAGTGTTTGTGCTGCAGAGCGCTCGGGTTCGAGTCCAATGAAGCATGCTTCCACAAAAGACATAAAAGCAATGTAATAACAACAAAACATACCCTAAGTAGCTTATTTGAGAATCGAAAAAATGTAAACAACGTCCACTAGTGGATTTTTCATCTGAAACGTACAACAAAACATACCATAAGTAAGGTATTTCAGATTTGTAAAGTGTAAACAGCACCCTTTACTGGATTTGTAATCTGAAATGTACAACAAAACGTACCCTAAGTAAGGTATTTCAGATTCGGGAACATTTAAACAGTGCCCTCTAGTGGATTTTCCATCTGAAACGTACAACAAAACGTACCTTAAGTAACGTATTTCAGATTGTGTAAACAGCACTCTCTAGTTCAGGGGTGCTCAACCCTGTTCCTGGCGATCGACCTTCCAGCTGATTTCAGCTCCAACCCTGATCAAACACACCTGAACCAATTATTTAGAACGTGAGGAGCACTTGATAATTACAGGCAGGTGTGTTTGATAAGGGCTGCAACTGAAAACTGCAGGACGGTCGATCGCCAGGAATAGGGTTGAGCACCCCTGCTCTAGTTGATTTGTCATCTGAAATGCAGGGCTTAATTTGTGCCGGAACACATCGTATCCGGAACCTCTGAAATCTAATCTGGCACCTCATTTTACCAATCCCCCTGCTCAACCGCCCTCCTCCCCCGTCTGCTGTTCACTTTCACTTTCTTCTGCGACTCCCCAACCCTCTTCACTTTTGTCCGCGACCCCCCTCTCCATTCTGGGGTAACATGCCGGACCTCGCAATTCACAAATTAAGCACTGCTGAAATGTACACCAAAACGTACCATAAGTAACATATTGCAGATTCCCAAAAATGTAAACAGAACCCTCTAGTGGATTTGTGATCTGAAACGTACAACAAAGCGTACCCTAAGTATTGTATTTCAGATTGTGTAAACAGCGCTCTCTAGTTGATTTGTCATCTGAAATGTACAACAAAACGTACCACAAGTAACGTATTGCAGATTTGCAAAAAATGTAAACAGCACCCTCTAGTGGATTTGTGATCTGAAACGTACAACAAAATGTACCCTAAGTAACGCGTTTTAGATTTGAAAAAATATAAACAGCGCCCTCTAGTGGATTTATCATCTAAAACGTACAACAAAACGTGCCTTGAGCAATGTGTTTTCCATTTCACAAAAATGTACACTGAGGCATGTGTTTCCAATAAACCTGTGTTGAATATCGGCTAATTAAGGAAACAATCAGTTTACAAATATATTGAACTAATTTATATTAAATTAATCACATAAATCTACATATTTACTCAAATTAAGAAAATTGGGTAAGACTTATACTACGATAGTTAATGTATTTACTAACATTCAAAGAACAATTCTTGTACAGCATTTATTAATTATACAGTTAATGAACTTTGAGTCAACAAATGACCCCTGAACAACTGTATTTTAAATTACCAATGTTAACAAAGATGAATAAATACTGTAATAAATGTAATGTCAATTGCTTGTTTAGAAGGAACTACTAACTAACTAACTAGTAAATGCTAGCAGTAAACTGACAAACTATGTGTCTCGTAATATAAAGGGTTACTGAAAATTGTATTATATGATTGTGGCAGATGAGTAAATCATTGAAAAGATGTGACTTTTGACATTTGTTTTATTTTAATATCTCTGAACAAAAGTCACTGGCCTTCAGTTAATGTGCTGTTACACTGAATGTTATATATTATTACATCTGTCCATATTAAACACTGGAGTGGAGATTAAACTAACATTAACTATATCAAGAAATATCATTCAACTTTTTAAAAAAAAGGGTTGTGGGTCTACTATGCTATTTGGATTTGTTTTTTACAAATTTTATTCATAGTATTTTCAAAAAATTATAAAATATCAAACAATTTACAGTATAATTGTACACTTTGACATGTAGAGAGAAAATAAATAGGGATCCAAAATTATTTTAACTATATATATATTATAATATATATATATATAAATTATAATAAAATAAAATTACTATAACTATTTATTTATTTATTATTATTTTTATTTATTTATTATAGCAAAGCATACATCAATGGACTTATTCATTCTTATTTATTTATTTATTTATTTATTTATTTTTATTAATCACTCTATTATTACGTATAAATCTTGATTTACAAAAACTGACCAACTTGTTCAAAACTTGTTAATGAAAATTAAAAAAATAAAATGTCTGAAATTTCGCATTAAAAAATTACCTTGTTTCAATACACATAGAATTAAAGAAAATGAACTAATTAAAAAGTTTATTTTTCCATGTGGTTTTGATTATTTTATTTAAAAAATTGATTAAACTCAACATTAGATTTTCAGCTATTATCTATTAATGTGTGCTAAGTTTATCTATTATTAATCTGTGAAAAGCTGTAAATATATGCTTATAAAAGCTGAAATTATGTTGAAAACTAAAATTCTGCTGTTTAAAAAAAATATATAAAATAAATAAATAAATAAACTTATTTTATATTTAATTTTATTTAAATTTATAATATTTTGTTTTATTTAAATTTTATTTAAAATGTATTTTGTTTAATTTAATTTAATTTAATATTTAAATAAATTAATAAACTTCTTTATTATTAATTTAGGGCATCAGTTTCCCCCTACAGTCCAAACACATGCGCTATACAGTAGGTGAATTGGGTAAGCTAAATTGGCTGTAGTGTATGAGTGTTTGAAGGAGTCTGTATGGGTGTTTCCCAGTGTTGGGTTGTGGCTGGAAGGGCATTCGCTGCGTAAAACACATGCTGGATAAGTTGGTGGTTCATTCTGCTGTGGCAACCCCTGATTAATAAAGGAACTAAACCAAAAAGAAAATGAATTTATTGTGTTTAATTTAATTTGATTAAATTTAATTTTGTTTTCTTTTTTGTTTTGATTTTTTTTCTAGGGTGAGTTTTATCCCCAGTCCAGCCTTGCAATACATATTGTAACAACCTAACATCCCTACTATTCTGAGATTCATTCTCCACAATTTTGCCAAATTCAGTAAAACTTCAAGAAATAAAATTAGATTTTTATGAACACATTCAGTCTTTCTGTTTTCCCAGTTGCAGAAACCAAAGGGCCCTAAAATTGCAATTCTTTATTGGTACATTTGTCTTTAGTGCCCCAAATAAAGATAGCGGAGCACGCCTGAATGAAGGACTCGTGAGAAAACCACAAATCCCTGAAACACAAATTAAACTAATCAATAAACACTGAAGCTTTCAGGGGAATAAGTTGTGAAAACACCATCACACTTCACATTCCCCAGACCAAACACTGTTTACAGCCGAGGCCAGGATCATTAGCCCTTATAATTATTAAATTATAATTCTTTTAAGGGGCAGCACAGTTGCTCAGTGGTTAGCACTGTGGCCTCACAGCAAGAACGTCACTGGTTCGAGTCCTGTATATATATATATATATATATTCATTCATTCATTTTCTTGTCGGCTTTGTCCCTTGCGGGGTCGCCACAGCGGAATGAACCGCCAACTTATCCAGCATGATTTTACGCAGCGGATGCCCTTCCAGCCGCAACCCATCTCTGGGAACATATATATATATATATATATATATATATATATATATATATATATATATATATATATATATATATATATATATATATATACACACACACACACACTGACTGGCCACTTTATTAGGTACACCTTACTAGCTCTGACCCTACCATCCGAATGTCACATGCCTTTCTATCAGCTGGAAACAGTCTGGCCATTCTCCTCTGACCTCTGGCATCAACAAGGCATTTGCGCCCACAGAACTGCCGCTCACTGGATATTTCCTCTTTGTCGGACCATTCTCTGTAAACCCTAGAGATGGTTGTGCGTGAAAATCCCAGTAGATCAGCAGTTTCTGAAATACTCAGACCAGCCCGTCTGGCACCAACAACCATGCCACGTTCAAAGTCACTTAAATCCCCTTTCTTCCCCATTCTGATGCTCAGTCTGAACTGCAGCAGATCGTCTTGACCATGTCTATATGCCTAAATGCATTGAATGGCTGCCATGTGATTGGCCGATTAGAAATTTGCGTGAACGAGCAGTTGGACAGGTGTACCTAATAAAGTGGCCTTTATTTAAGTCTTTATTTTTTGTCTGAAAGTAACTGATATTATTAATATTTTCCTGTTTCATTCCCACAATGATGGTGTATTATCTAAATATCTATATATCCGTCTAACATAACATTCTTAATTACATCACACTACGTAACGCTGCATCACATGACATCAGGTTCAGATTCAATCCCATGATGCCCTTGACTTTTGTCCTCATACAGTCACTGTTTACACAATACAGCATTTATGGCAGTCTCTGCAGCACTGATCTGTAGGACACAGGTTATGTATTCTCATAAAATGACAACATTTACTGTGCTTTACTGTACATGTTCCTTTAAACGCCTCTTACCGACCACAGAACAACAACAAGCAAACGCGCTTTTTCTACAGAAATGGTTTATAAAAAGCCGACGCTAAACACGACATGCTGAAATACAGCAGATTCACCATGAAGGCCCTCCTTTTTCTTTTTTGAATATTTCCTAAATGATGTTGAACAGATTCAGGAATTTTTCACAGTATTTCCTATAATATTTTTTCTTCTGGGAAAAAGTTTAATTTGTTTTATTTGGGCTAGAATAAAATTTTTTTAAAGTCATTTTAAGGTCAATATTATTAGCCCCTTAAGCAATATTAGTTTTGGATTGTCTCCAGAACAAACCACTGTTATACAATGACTTGCCTAATTACCCTAACTTTACCCTAATTACCCTAGTTAAGCCTTAAAATGTCACTTTAAGCTGAATACTAGTATATCTAGTCTAATATTATTTACTGTCATCATGGAGAAGATAAACAAATCAGTTATTAGAAACGAGTTATTAAAACTATTATGATTAGAAATGTGTTGAGAAAATCTGCTCTCCGTTAAACAAAAATTGGGGTAAAAAATATACAGGAGGGCAAATAATTCTGACTTCAACTGTATATATTCAATTGGCAAATTGCAGAAGTAACTCATTGGACAGGCGTCACTTCTGTATATATTAAAGCATAAATGTTAGATCAAATAATGTCGGCTTGCTTTGAAGTTCCAGAAGTCATTAAAGCTCAGAGTGAAGCTCGTCAAACTCTGATGTGTAAAATCTCCGAGCTCTTCCTCCTCTGACGCACAACACGTGACTGTATTCCAGATATTTTTAGGGAGGTTTGGATGTAAATTTAAGGCATCGAAACACAAACGCATTTCTGATGCTGAGAGACCAGAACAAATGATGGAGAGTTCTGATAATCAGACAATACAAGGCAGAAAGAAAAAAGAAAAACAAAGGAAAGAAGGAAGAGGAGAAGAATGAAAGAAAAGAACGAGGAGGAAAAGAACAAAAGAAAATGAAGAGAAGAGGAGGATGAGAAAGAAAGGATGGATTGATGGATGGATGGAAGAAAGGATAGATGGATGGATAAAAAGAAAGAATGAAAGGAAGAAATGAAGGAATGAATGAATGAAGCAAAAAAGGAATGAATGAATGAAGGAAGGAAGGAATGACGGAATGAAAAAAGAACAAGACTGAATGAATGAATGAATCAAGGAATGAAAGAGTGAAGGAATTAATGAAGGAATGAATGAATAAATAAAGGGATGAATGAATGAATGATTGAATGAATGAATAAAGGAATAAATTAATTAATGAAAAAGGAAGGGATGAATGAATGAATGAATGATTGATTGAATGAATGAATAAAGGAATAAATGAATGAATTAAAAAAGGAAGGGATGAATGAAATAAATAATGAAGGAATGGATGAAGTTATGAATGAATTAATAAAGGTATGAATGAATGAAAGAAATAATGAAAGAATGGATGAAGTTATGAATCAATAATAAAGGTATGAATGAATGAAAGAAATAATGAAAGAATGGATGAAGTTATGAATGAATTAATAAAGGTATGAATGAATGAAAGAAATAATGAACGAAGGAATGAATGAAGGAATGAATGAGTGAATAAATGAATAAATGAACAAAATAATGAACGAAGGAATGAATGAATGAATGAATGAATGATAGAATGCTTGAATAAAGGAATGAATGAATGAAAGAAAGAGTGAACGAAAATAATGAATGAAGGAATGAATGAAGTAAAGGAATGAATGAATGAAAGAAAATAATGAATGAAGAAATGAATGAAATTATAAAGGAATGAATGAATGAATAAATTAATGAAAGAAATAATGAATGAATGAATGAATGGAGGAAGGAAGGAAGGAAGGAAGGAAGGAAGAAAGGAATGAATGGATGAATGAATGAATGAATGAATTAAATAATGAACAAAATAACGAACGAAGGAATGAATGAAGGAATGAATGAATGAAGGAATGAATGATGGAATGAATGAATGAATGAATGAATGAATGAATGAATGAATGAATGAATGAAGGAATGAATGAAGGAATGAATGATGGAATGAATGAATGAAGGAATGAATGATGGAATGAATGAATGAATGAAGGAATGAATGATGGAATTAATGAATGAATGAATGAATGAATGAATGAATGATGGAATGATTGAATAAAGGAATGAATGAATAAAAGAAAATAATGAACGAATGAATGAATGAATGAATGAATGAATAAAGGAAGAGTGAAAGAAAATAATGAATAAATGAATGAATGAAGAAAGAAAGGAAGAGTGAAAGAAAAGAATGAATGAATGAATGAATGAATGAAGAAAGAAAGGAAGAGTGAAAGAAAATAATGAATGAAGGAATGAATGAATGAATGAATGAATGAATGAATAAAATAAAATAATGAATGAATGAATGAAGAAAGAAAGGAAGGAAGGATTGAATTAAAGAATGAATGAAGGAAGGAAGAAATGAATGAATGAATGAATGAATGAAGGAAGGAAGGAAGGAATGAATGAATGAATGATTGAAGGAAGGAAGGGTTGAATTAAAGAATGAATGAAGGAAGAAAGGAATGAAAGAAATAAAGAAATAATGAATGAATGGAAAAATGAATGAATGAATGAATGAATCTGCCTCCATCAGCATTTAAACAGGCTCTAATAGGTGAGATATCAGAGAAGTGCCTCTCTCTCTCTCTCTCTCTCTCTCTCTCTCTCTCTCTCTCTCTCTCTCTCTCTCTCTCTCTCTCTCTCTCTCTCTCTCTCTCTCTCTCAAGTTCAAGTTCAAGTTCAAGTTGCTTTATTGGCATGACATTCAATACAGTGTTGCCAAAGCACATCAAATATGTATTATATTAAAATCATCAAATAATAATAAAAATAAATAAGAAATGAATGACAAAAAAAAAAAAAAAAAAAAAAAAAAAAAAAAAAGACAATACATTTGATAAATATAACAATAATAATAATAAAAAGTTTAGATTATTTAAATAAGACGCATGAATTTACATTAACCATTTCTTATGGTGTGTAGGGTGTATACATATTTTGCAGCTAGTCTAGATGTCAAATCATTCTCTCCCAGTACATGGTAAAGTTTTTCTGAGTCATTTAATTTAAAAAATGAATTAGTCAATGTTTCAAATTGGGGGAAAAATGTTTCTCTAGTTTTGGTGTATTTGGGGCAGAACAGAAGGAAGTGCGTCTCATCCTCTATTTGGTTCATGTCACACTGTTTACATATTCTCTGTTCTTTAGGAGCCCAGGATTTTTTATGTCTGCCCTTTTCTATTTCTAGGTCATGATCACAGAGGCGATATTTAGAAAGAATGTGTTTTTCTTTGAATTGTTTTAATGATAAATAATTTGCCATCTGTGTGGTTCTGTTTAGGGCCGAATAACATTGAAGTTTATTTTGGAGGTTGAATTCAGTCTTTAGTTTTTCATCATAATTATATTTTAATGTTTTGTCAATGTGTTTGTGAAGGTTTTCTTTGGGGACGGGTTCAGTTTGAGTTTTCTTCAGTAGTTCAGATACGAACGTGTTTAGAGGATGAGACACTGTAGGTTTTTCATTGGCCAGAAGGGCTTTATTATTGCACAGACTGGGGGTCAGACTCTCTCTCTCTCATCTGAGCAGCAGATGCCGGAAGACTCGGGCGCTTTGAAAACCCAAGATTGCGAGCCAGCGTGAGGTTGCACTTGGGGAAACCATTTGGACTTTAAAGTTTGCGGGGAGTCTGAAGTGCCGTTCTGTTTGTGCTAATTTGCTCTTTAGTGGAGGAGAAGAACATCCAGGGCGCTGGCACTCAGACGGGACACACAGACGGATTGAAGAAGTGCGCGAAAACAAGAGAGAGATCTGCAACATGATGCAAACGTCTCCAATCTTCATGCTCAAGTCATTCAGAAAAATGAGAGAGAGATAAAAACTGGGTTGCCAGGTGTGGTTCAAGAGAAGCATAAACAAGTCAAACTAATGAAACTGGCTCATCATAAATCACAACGACATAAATAAATGCAACATGCATAAAGTACATACATGCTCCAGTCATTCTGGGTTGCCAGATGTTATGCTATAGGGTGAACTTGAAAGGAAGACAAGATTTAGTAACATGATTTGTTCATAAGACTCATGACACCTAAAACATAATTGTAATGAAGCCATTATAGTTGTGTCATGAATATTTTATTGACATCATTATTTTTTTTTCTTGACCTCACCTACAGGGGTACTACGTGATTTACTAACGTGAATAAATAATGAATAAAAAGTATTTATTAATCATAAAAAACAAGAGAGGTCTGAAACATGATGCATCCATCTCTAATGTTCATGCTCCAGTCATTCAGAAAAATAAGGGGAAAAAAGCTGGGTTGCCAGGTGTTATGCTAGGATGAACGCAAAAGGGAAGACCATACGTAAACATTTGGTTTAAGTTTTTTTTTTTCCACAAAAACACTTTTTGCTCATAAGACAATTTTTAAAATAACATTTCATGCATGCTTATGACAACTGTTATTAAGTGCCTTTTGCTCAGTTACGTCATTTTCTTCAATGAGAAATGAGAAAAAAACTGGGTTGCCAGGTGTTACGCTAGAGTGAAGTTAAAAGGGAAGACAAGATGTAAACATTAAGTAACACCTTTTGTTCATGAGTCTGTCATGACACCTTAATAATCATGATATGACATATGAATGAGATTTTATGCATGCTTATGACAACTGTTATTAAGTGTCTTTTGCTCAGCTATGCCATTTTGTTCAGTGAGTAAATGAGAAAAAACCTGGGAGTCAGATGTTATGCTAGGGTGAACTTGAAAGGGAAGACTAGACAAACATTTGGTAACATGATTTGTTCATAAGTTTGTCATTAAACCTTTATAATCATAATATGACGTATGAATGAAACTTTATCTCTACTGTTATTAAGTGTCATTCGCTCAGTTATGTCATTTAAAATGCAAAGATGACTTTGTTTGAGTTTGAGATGACTTATGTTGTCATAAATCTGTCATAAACATGACATTATAATTGAGTTTTTTTAACATTATTATTTTTCAACTACAGTGGTACAAATTAAATTTGTCATTAAATGTCATTAAGTAGTAACAAAGCTGGTCACACTTTGCAAACAGGTTTCATTAGTTGCTTGGTTGCCAGGTGTTATGCTCTAGGGTGAAATTAAAAGGAAAGACTACAGGCGTGACACTTGTCAGTTATAAGACTGTCATGACACCATTATAATGACACCTTTATATGTTTCATATGACATTTGAATGAGATTTTGTGCTTTTTTTATTATTAAGTGTATGTTATGTCACAATTACACTGCAAAAATATTTTCTTACACAGAATTTTTGTCTTCTGTCTAATAACTAAAGATTCTTCAATCAAGAAGCATTTTCTGGACTAGCAAAAAATAGTGTCTTTATTTCAGAAATAATGAGTTTTTCCTTAAAACAAACAAATAATCTTGTTTTCGCTTTGCAATAAGATTCATTTGCTTACCCTGTTGGCATTAATTCATATGAACATTTTTTTTTAATTATTATTATTATTATTATTATTATTATTATTATTATTATTATTATTATTTACAAACTAGTACACAAGTGTGAATCTCTAGAAAGCAAGATATACTGTACATTCAGTCTATATTCAGTCAATAAAGACTTACTTGTCACATACAACACCTTCACATCACTTCTTTGAACTTCTATGTTGATTTTCTTAATCATTTTGAGCTTTGAAGGCTTTTGAGATTTTAATGAGGGGTCAGAAATCTCTTATTAAAATGTTCTTTTGGATCTCAGAGATGGATGAAATAAGGGCGAGTAAATGATGACTGAGTTTTCTGTTTTTTTTAGCGTATTAACTGCTTAATGAGACAAATGATAAAACTGCAGAGCTCCTTTATAATAACCATAATTTAACTCGCTCTCATGTGAACACTAATGCAGTTATCATTATATTTGTGGGCTTTTATGTTGGATTGTTCAAACTAATAATGGGGTAAACTGAGCTTGACAATGCACTAATTTTTATTTAATTATTAATAGATGCATTTTGATTCAAAACCAACATTGAAAACTGATATAAAAATATTTATTTATTGGTTTGATTTATTTACATGCACTCTAAAAATGCTGGGTTATTTAAACGCAAACTGGGTCAAATCTGGATAAACCCAAACAGAGTTAAATTTGGGCTTTTCCCCCCCTATATTTTATCCAAAATCGGGTTGAAATAACCAAGTATTTTTTCCACCATTGTGCATCCCTGGTTTTGCTGGTAAGATTATAAATTTTATTTTATTTTATTCACTCCAAAAATGCGGGGTAAAATACGCTGTAACAATGTGAGGTTATTTGAACCCAAAATTGGGTAAAATATGGGCAAATTCAAACATTTGGTTAAATTTTGGCCTATGCATTTAACTGATAAAAATGAACCCAGTCTATATTATCCCATTAACAATTAATTAAAAAAAGTTGTTTATTTGTTTGATTGTTTAAAGAGTTTTTATTTACAAGTAATCTAAAACAATGGGTTATTTAAACCCAAAATGGGTAAAATATGGACAAACCCAAACATAGGGTTACATTTGGGCCTATACATTTAGTTCCAAAAATGAACCCAGTGGTTGGTTTTGTCCTCCATATTTTACCCAAAATCAGGTTAAAATAACCCAGCATTTTTAAAGCACATGTAAATAGAATTGCTTAAAATGCGAATATATTAGTAAATAAAATATTTTAGTGAATAAAATAAAATAAAATAATTTTACCAGCAAAACCAAGGCGTGCACACTGGTGGAAAAATAAATACTGGGTTATTTCACCCCAAAATGGGTAAAATATGGGCAAACTCACACATTGGGTTAAATTTGGGCCTATAAATTTTATTCCATTTAACCCAGTTTTGTCCTCCATATTTTACCCAAAATTGGGTGGAAATAACCCAGTATTTTTTGTCCACCAGTGTGCACGTCTTGGTTTTGCTGGTAAAATTATTTTATTTCATTTCGTTTCGTTTCGTTTCATTTCATTTCATTTCATTTCATTTCATTTTATTTTATTTTATTTTATTTAATGTGGGGTAAAATGCACTCTAAAATGTTGGGTTATTTAAACACAAATTGGGTAAAATATGGGCAAATTGAAACATTGGGTTAAATTTGGGCCTATGCATTTAACTGATAAAAATGAACCCAGCCTATATTATCCCATTGAAAATTGATTAAAAAAAATTTGTTTACAGTTCATTTAATTGAAAAAAAATAAAATAAAAAATAACCCAGCCCACATTATCCCAAAATTGGGTTGAGATAACACAGTATTGTGCAACCCTGGTTTGGCAGGTAAAGTTTTTATGTACATGCGCTCTAAAAATGCTGGGTTATTTCAACCCAAAATGGGTAAAATATAGACAAACCCAAGCATTGGGTTGAAATAACCCAACTTTTTTTCTACCAGTGTGCACCCAGGTTTGTTTTGTTTTGTTTTATTTTTCACCCCTGTTTTTGCTGGGAAAACTATTAAATGAAATTAATAGTTTTTATTTAAATGCACTTTTAAAATGCTGGGTTATTTAAACCCAAATTGGGTGAAATATGGATAACTCAAACATTGGGTTAAATTTGGACCTGTACATTTAATAAAAAAATAAACCTAGCCCAAATAAACCCAAAATTGGTTGTTTTTGTAGGTAAAGCTATGTATTATTCCAATATAATTATATAAAAATATATATTTTTTAGTTTCCTAATACATGATGCACGTCTTAATCTGTATAATTTATGAGTGCATGTTATTCTAAAATATGAAATGCTGAGTTTTATTATGGATATGAATGCTGTCACACAGCGGGGTTGCAGAGCTCCGAGTTCACTTTTACAGAATTATTCTGGAAAATGAGATATTATTCACAGAAAGCAACTCACCATCTGTCCCAGAGTCCAGTGTTTTAGCATTTGTCTTGACCTGCATTTAAAACACAGACTGTTATAGAAAATACAGACGTGCATCACATTTTTCAATCACATTTCAAACTTAAACTAATAAAAATATCCCTGCTTAGGTTGCTACAGCATAATTTGCACTTGTGTGATTGAATCTGCTGTCACATACTGTGGATGCAATCCAAAGTGTTCACGTCACTGTTTTGAAATAAACATGTACAGCGCTGTGAAAAAGTATTTGCCCCCTTACTGATTTCTTATTTTTGTTGTTGCATGTCACATTTTAATGTTTCAGATCATCAAACAAATTCAAACAATATTCGAAGATAACACAAATAAACATCATGCAGTTTTTAAATAAATGTTTTTTTATATATATATATATATATATATATATATATATATATATATATATATATATATATACATATATACAGTATTATTAAGAGAAAACAACATAGAAAACTACATAGCACTGCGTGAAGAAGTATTTGCCCCCAAAACTTAACTCTGGTTTATTACACCTGAGTTCAATTTCTCTAGCCATACCCAAGTTGATTACTGCCAAACCTGTTCGCAATCAAGACATCATTTAAATATGACCTGTTCGACAAGGTAGACCAAAAGATCCTCAAAAGCTAGACATCATGCCGAGATTCAAATAAATAAAAAACATTTGGGAATAATTGAGATCTACCAGTCTGCAAAAGGTTATGAAGCCATTTTATTATTTTATTAATATTATATTATCTAATATTTACATTTATTTGATGACAAACAAACAAGCAAAACAATTAGAAATCAGTGAGGGGGCAAATACTTTTTCACACTGCTGTAGTTTTATGTACATTATTTTAGTCATTATCGAGAGGAAATCACAAATGGGTGGGGGCAAATACTTTTTCACACTGCTGTAGTGGATTTTCACCAATGCAAAACATGATTGATTATACCCAAGTGTGTTCAAACATTTTTGTGAATGTTTTTCATTTTTTCCTGAAGTGACTGATGGAGATGCATTTGTAATATTTGCATTCGTGTGTGGCTGTTTTCATTTCTCATGCAAATATATGACGAATAGCTATATTTTATAAACAAGCTACAGTTTTATGCAAAAATGGCTGCATATCTATGTGCTCTTTCTTTATAAGAGAAGATCACAGTGAAATGCCACTCGGTTTCTAGTGAGAGCTAGATGATGGCATGTTTATTAGACAGAAACATGCAGTGTAGCAGTATTGAGATGTTTGAAATTAAACTGAAACTGAAAAATAGGCTGTGCAAAAGTTTGGGCACCCCTTTTGTGTGGATTTCAAAACTTGTAGTCACTTAATACTGATTGATTACAACACAAAACAGATTTGAGTGACTCAGTAAACCATAACAATCCTTACACAGGTGCAACCAATCATGAATGAGGATATTTAGGATAGCCGATTGCTTGCTGTACGTCTCCTTATTGTGAACCTGAAAGTAGCAACATGGGAACCTCAAAAGAACTTCCTAATGACCTAAAAACTAGAATAATTCATCAACATGAATTAGGAGAAGGATGCAAAAAGCTTTCACGAAGGTTTAAAGTCTCCATCCCCACAGTCAGAAATAAAGTAAGAACATGGAAGGTCACATGAACAGTTCTTGTGCAGGAAAGATGTGCTAGACCAGGGATCACCAAACTTGTTCCTGGAGGTCTGGTGTCCTGCAGACTTTACCTCTAATCCTAATCAAACACACCTGAACAAGCTAATCAATGTCTTACTAGGTATACTTGAAACACCCAGGCAGGTGTTGAGGCAAGTTGGAGCTGAAGCCTGCAGGGCACCGGACCTCCAGGAACTAGTGCCCCCTGTGCTAGACCAAGAAAAATATCTGAAAGGCAAAGAATGGTCACAGACAAACAACAAACCACATCCGAAGAGCTCCAGGAACGTCTTGCTGCTGATAATGTCATTGTACTATTGTTCTACAGCTCAGTGCACTCTTCACAAAGAACAGCTCAATGGAAGGTGATGCAGAAGAAGCCTTTCCTGCATTCTGCCAACAAGAAGAGTCATTTGAGACAAGTCTGAATCATTTTGAAAAAAATATACTGTGGACAGCTGCCACAACCATAGGAGCTTTCATTCACTCATTTACAACCGCTTTTCAGGGGCCAGGTCGCAGGGGAAGCAGTCTTAGGAGAGGACCCCAGACTTCCCTCTCCCTAGACACTTCCTCCAGCTCCTGTGGGGGGATTCCGAGGCGTTCCCAGGCCAGCCGAGAGGCATAGTCCCTCCAGCATGTCCTGGGTCTTCCCCGAGGCCTCCTCCCGGTGGGACATGCCTGGAACACCTCCCTAGGTAGGCGTCTAGGAGGCATCCGAAGCAGATGCCCGAGCCACCTCTGCTGACTTCTCTCGATGTGGAGGAGCAGCAACCACATTTGTGCTGCAAGGGGGCGGCACTGTGGCTCAGTGTTTAGCACTGTCATCTCACAGCAAGAACGTCGCTGGTTCAAGTCCCGGCTGGAGCAGTTGGCATTTCTGTGTGAATGTTTGCATGTTCTCCCCGTGTTGGCGCACGTGTTCCCCCACAGTCCAAACGCATGCGCTATAGGGAAATTGGGTGAACTAAATCGGCTGTAGTGTATGGGTGTTTCCCAGTACTGGGTTGCAGCTGGACATGCAACTGTTGTGTAAAAGATATGCTGGAAAAGTTTGCGGTTCATTCCGCTGTGGTGACCCCTGATCAATAAGGGACTAAGCTGAAGGAAAATGAATGAATATATAATCAAATTATAAATATAAACAATTTTTAAACCAATATTTTTGTATATTTTGCAATACATTTTGAAATATCTTTTTTACCAAAAGAGAGACACAGTTACTGGCCGACTCTGAGAAATCCATCACATGCTCCAACACACACTGACACAATGCAGTGACGTGGAGCCTGCTAATTTAAGCCCAGCGGAGAGTCCGTCAGCCGGTAACGAGCATCAGTCTACAGTCTACACCTGCTGCTGTACTGAGATCAGTGGGAGATGCTGCAGAGGATCAGATCAGCTCTGACCCATTAACAACTGAAGCTTCTGCACAACCAAACCTTTATAGAGGCAAGCCTGACTGCAGAACATCACCTTTTCTTGACTGAGCTTTTCTTTGCAGCTCATGCACTCTTACTGACAGATACACAAATACAAACTTGTCACGAGCTATGTTTACATCCACCTATGTTATGTGGAGTTTGGAATATCACAATAAAAAAATGCTTAATGCAAATGTCAAGATGTGACTGCGCAAAAGTAAACTGCGCATCTTTAGATGGAGTTTTATATTCTGACGTACTGTATACTTAGCTACTCATGTGCGCTGAGGATGGGTGCTAGGGTGTTTGGGTTGTTAAGGCTGGTTTATACTACTGCGTCGAGTGATCTTCGTGACCCATGGCGCCTGCTTTGCAGTGCATTTATACTTCTGCATGCTGTTTGTGTCGCTCTGCAATAACACTTCTGAAACTCTAGCTGGCAGTAGGTGCTTATGTTCCTCTTATGTTTCTTCGTGTGTGTTTTTTTTTTTCTGAACGCTACCTTAACGTACAAGTATCTCAAACTGGCTCATTCAGTTCATTACATGTTCTGGATGGTTGTTAGGGTGTTCTGGTGGTTGCTATGGTGTTTTGGATGGTTGTTAATGTGTTCTGGTGGTTGTTTAGATGTTCTGGATTGTTGTTATGGTGTTCTGGTAGCTGCTATGGTTTTCTGAATGGTTGCTATGGTGTTATGGATGGTTGCAAGGGTGTTCTGGATGGTTGTTACGGTGTTCTGGTGGTTGCTTACATGTTCTGGATGGTTGTTAGGGTGTTCTGGTGGTTGCTTACATGTTCTGGATGGTTGGTAGGGTGTTCTGGTGACTGTTTACATGTTCTGTATGGCTGTTAGGGTGTTCTGGTGGTTGTTTACATGTTCTGTATTGTTGTAATGGTGTTCTGGTGGTTGTTTAGATGTTCTGGATGGTAGTTAGGGGGTTCTGCTGGTTGCTTAGATGTTCTGAATGGTTGTTAGGGTGTTCAGGTGGTTGCTTCGATGTTCTGGATGGTCGTTAGGGTGTTCTGGTGGTTGCTATGGTGTTCTGTGTGGTTGTAAGGGTATTCTGGTGGTTGTTTAGATGTTCTGGATGGTTGTTAGGGTGTTCTTGTGGTTGCTATGGTGTTCTGGATGGTTGTTAGGCTGTTCTGGTGGTTGTTTAGATGTTCTGGATGGATGTTAGGGTGTTTTGGTGGTTGCTATGGTGTTCTGGATGGTTGTTAGGGTTTTCTGGTGGTTGCTTGGATGTTCTGGATGGTTGTTAGGGTGTTCTGGTGGTTGCTATGGTGTTCTGGATGGTTGTTAGGATGTTCTGGTGTCTGTTTACATGTCCTGTATGGTTGTAAGGGTATTCTGGTGGTTGTTTAGATGTTCTGGATGGTTGTTATGGTGTTCTGGTGGTTGCTATGGTGTTTTGGATGGTTGTTAGGGTGTTTTGGTGGTTGTTTAGATGTTCTGGATGGTTGTTATGGTGTTCTGGTAGCTGCTATGGTTTTTTGAATGGTTGCTATGGTGTTATGGATGGTTGTTAGGGTGTTCTGGTGTCTGTTTACATGTCCTGTATGGTTGTAAGGGTATTCTGGTGGTTGTTTAGATGTTCTGGATGGTTGTTATGGTGTTCTGGTGGTTGCTATGGTGTTTTGGATGGTTGTTAAGGCGTTCTGGTGGTTGTTTAGATGTTCTGGATGGTTGTTATGGTGTTCTGGTAGCTGCTATGGTTTTCTGAATGGTTGCTATGTTGTTATGGATGGTTGCAAGGGTGTTCTGGATGGTTGTTATGGTGTTCTGGTGGTTGTTTAAATGTTCTGGTGGTTGTTAGTGTGTTCTGGTGGTTGCTGAGATGTTCTAGATTGTTGTTAGGGTGTTCTGGTGGTGGCTTACATGTTTTGTATGGTTGTTAGGGTGTTCTGGTGGTTGTTTAGATGTTCTGAATGGTAGCTAGGGGGTTCTGCTGGTTGCTTCGATGTTCTGGATGGTTGTTAGGGTGTTCTGGTGGTTGCTTAGATGTTCTGGATGGTTGTTAGGGTGTTCTGGTGGTTGCTATGGTGTTTTGTATGGTTGTAAGGGTATTCTGGTGGTTGTTTAGATGTTCTGGATGGTTGTTAGGGTGTTCTGGTGGTTGCTATGGTGTTCTGGATGGTTGTTAGGGTGTTCTGGTGGTTGCTTGGATGTTCTGGATGGTTGTTAGGGTGTTCTGGTGGCTGTTTACATGTCCTGTATGGTTGTAAGGGTGTTCTGGTGGTTGTTTAGATGTTCTGGATGGTTGTTATGGTGTTCTGGTGGTTGATATGGTGTTTTGGATGGCTGTTAAGGTGTTCTGGTGGTTGTTTAGATGTTCTGGATGGTTGTTAGGGTGTTCTGGTAGCTGCTATGGTTTTCTGAATGGTTGCCATGGTGTTATGGATGGTTGCAAGGGTGTTCTGGATGGTTGTTATGGCGTTCTTGTGGTTGCTTGAATATTCTGGTTGTTGTTAGGGTGTTCTGGTGGTTGCTGAGATGTTCTAGATTGCTGTTAGGGTGTTCTGGTGGTGGCTTACATGTTCTGGGTGGTTGTTAGGGTGTTCTGGTGGTTGCTTACATGTTCTGGATGGTTGTTAGGGTGTTCTGGTGGCTGTTTACATGTTCTGTATTGTTGTAAGGGTGTTCTGGTGGTTGTTTACATGTTCTGAATGGTTGTTAGGGTGTTCTGGTGGTTGCTATGGTGTTCTGCATGGTTGTTAGGGTGTTCTAGTGGTTGGTTAGATGTTCTGGATGGTTGTTAGGGTGTTCTAGTGGTTGCTTAAATGTTCTGGATGGCTGTTAGGGTGTTCTGGTGGTTGCTTCGATGTTCTAGATGGTTGTTTGAGTGTTCTAGATGGCTGTTAGGGTGTTCTGGTGACTTTTTACATGTTCTCTATGGTTGTTAGGGTGTTCAGGTGGTTGTTTAGATGTTCTGGATGGTTGTTAGGGTGTTCTGGTGGGTGGTTGCTTAAATGTTCTGGAAGGTTGTTAGGGTATTCTGGTGGTTGCTTAGATGTTCTGAATGGTTGTTAGGGTGTTCTGGTGGTTGCTTAGATCTTCTGGATGGTTGTTAGGGTGTTCTGGTGGTTGCTTAGATCTTTTGGATGGTTGTTAGGATGTTCTGGTTGTTAAAGTGTTCTGGTGGTTGCTATTGTGTTTTAGATGGTTGCTAGGGTTTTGAGTGTATGATTAGTTTTCTTGTTTAAATTTTCCAGAGCAGATTTTCTAGAGCATATCATATCTTTTTCACACATCAAACTTGTCATAGACTCTATATGGAGAAAAAGTTTAATGAATTGTATTTCAGAATATGTGTGCACTGTGGAAAAACTCTCATTAGGGCAGAGCATTGTTTTTTGCATGCCGTTTCTTCCCGCTCAAGAAACTCCATTTAAAGCCCATCCCGTATTTGTCATTAATGTACGTGCGGCGCTTCAGATGAAGAGTTTCTGAACGCATGTGTTTCATTAACAGCTGTTTTTGTGTGTAAATGAGCTGATGTTCAATGCACGATTAAAGAGGAACGCTGGTCTGAAGTACCATTTCATTAAAAGGAAATGAATTTCGGCGTTTTTCCATTTTCTTTTAATATTCTTTTACGGGCAGAAAAATAACAGTATCTGCAGACCAATTATAAAGAGAGACAGACGGAGAGAGAAATGGAGTGAGCGATTCAGCTCCGCTCCTGAAAGAAGCAATTATATGATTTCCTACAATTGTGCTCTGCCAGCCGCGTGTCGGTCAGGATGGACACACATCACTGCGTCAGTAAATAATGAATGTGTGTCCACCAATCATGAAGGAGGGACAGCGTGAAGATCTGAAGAGTGTCAGACCGACTCCACTACAGCAAAACTGCAGGATATCATTCATCATAGTGTAGCGGTGACGGTAGATAGACATATTCATAAGTGCATGCAAGTGTTTGTGTTTGGCGCATATGTGTGCACAAATACAGTGTTTTAGCTGAACTTAAAGTTGACATTAAAGTTAAGAATGTCCTTTTTTTCCTCTATCATGCTGTAAATCTACTTGAAACTGAAATGAGAAATAAATGTAGGACAGTGCATGACTTTTGTCCTTTTGGAACTGACTGATTTGTTGAAAAACACAGGTGTTGCTAACAAAATGAAAGATCATTGATGGATGGAGGAAGGCAGAGCAGAAACGAGACCCTCCCTGACAACTCCATCCTAAATCACTAATAGCTTTGCCCTAAATCACTGAAAGCTCCACCCTAAATCACTGATAGCCACGGCGTAAATCCCTGACAGCTCCACCCTTAATCACTGATAGCTCTTCCCTAAATCACTGGTAGCCATGCCCTAAATCCCTGACAACTCCGCCCTAAATTACTGATAGTCCCGCGCTAAATCACTGATAGCTTTGCCCTAAATCACTGATAGCTCAGCCCAAAATCCCTGATAGCTCCGCCCTAAATCACTGATAGCTCGGCTGAAAATCATTGCTAGCTCCACCTAAAATAACTAATAGCTCCCCCCAAAATCCCTGACAAATCTGCCCTAAATTACTGATAACTCCGCCCTAAATCACTGATAGCTTTGCCCTAAATCACTGATAGCTCCGCCCAAAATCCCTGATAGCTCCACCCAAAATAATTGATGGCTCTCCCCAAAATCCCTGACAAATCCACCCTAAAATACTGATAACTCCACCCTAAATCACTGATAGCTTTGCCCAAAATCCCTGAAAACTCTGCCCTAAATCACTGAAAGCTCCACCCTAAATCCCTGATAGCCACGCCCCAAATCACTGATAACTCCGCCCTAAATCACTGATAGCTTTGCCCTAAATCACTGATAGCTCCGCCCAAAATCCCTGATAGCTCCACCCTAAATAACTGATAGCTCTCCCCAAAATCCCTGACAAATCCACCCTAAAATACTGATAACTCCACCCTAAATCCCTGATAGCTTTGCCCAAAATCCCTGAAAACTCTGCCCTAAAATCCACCCTAAAATACTGATAACTCCACCCTAAATCACTGATAGCTTTGCCCAAAATCCCTGAAAACTCTGCCCTAAAATCCACCCTAAAATACTGATAACTCCACCCTAAATAACTGATAGCTCTCCCCAAAATCCCTGACAAATCCACCCTAAAATACTGATAACTCCACCCTAAATCACTGATAGCTTTGCCCAAAATCCCTGAAAACTCTGCCCTAAATCACTGAAAGCTCCACCCTAAATCCCTGATAGCCACGCCCCAAATCACTGATAACTCCGCCCTAAATCACTGATAGCTTTGCCCTAAATCACTGATAGCTCCGCCCAAAATCCCTGATAGCTCCACCCTAAATAACTGATAGCTCTCCCCAAAATCCCTGACAAATCCACCCTAAAATACTGATAACTCCACCCTAAATCCCTGATAGCTTTGCCCAAAATCCCTGAAAACTCTGCCCTAAAATCCACCCTAAAATACTGATAACTCCACCCTAAATCACTGATAGCTTTGCCCAAAATCCCTGAAAACTCTGCCCTAAAATCCACCCTAAAATACTGATAACTCCACCCTAAATAACTGATAGCTCTCCCCAAAATCCCTGACAAATCCACCCTAAAATACTGATAACTCCACCCTAAATCACTGATAGCTTTGCCCAAAATCCCTGAAAACTCTGCCCTAAAATCCACCCTAAAATACTGATAACTCCACCCTAAATAACTGATAGCTCTCCCCAAAATCCCTGACAAATCCACCCTAAAATACTGATAACTCCACCCTAAATCACTGATAGCTTTGCCCAAAATCCCTGAAAACTCTGCCCTAAATCCCTGATAACTCCGCCCTAAATCACTGATAGCTTTGCCCTAAATCATTGATAGCTCCGCCCAAAATCCCTGATAGCTCCACCCAAAATAATTGATAGCTCTCCCCAAAATCCCTGACAAATCCACCCTAAAATACTGATAACTCCACCCTAAATCACTGATAGCTTTGCCCAAAATCCCTGAAAACTCTGCCCTAAATCACTGAAAGCTCCACCCTAAATCCCTGATAGCCACGCCCCAAATCACTGATAACTCCGCCCTAAATCACTGATAGCTTTGCCCTAAATCACTGATAGCTCCGCCCAAAATCCCTGATAGCTCCACCCTAAATAACTGATAGCTCTCCCCAAAATCCCTGACAAATCCACCCTAAAATACTGATAACTCCACCCTAAATCCCTGATAGCTTTGCCCAAAATCCCTGAAAACTCTGCCCTAAAATCCACCCTAAAATACTGATAACTCCACCCTAAATCACTGATAGCTTTGCCCAAAATCCCTGAAAACTCTGCCCTAAATCCACCCTAAAATACTGATAACTCCACCCTAAATAACTGATAGCTCTCCCCAAAATCCCTGACAAATCCACCCTAAAATACTGATAACTCCACCCTAAATCACTGATAGCTTTGCCCAAAATCCCTGAAAACTCTGCCCTAAAATCCACCCTAAAATACTGATAACTCCACCCTAAATAACTGATAGCTCTCCCCAAAATCCCTGACAAATCCACCCAAAAATACTGATAACTCCATCCTAAATCACTGATAGCTTTGGCCAAAATCCCTGAAAACTCTGCCCTAAATCCCTGATAACTCCGCCCTAAATCACTGATAGCTTTGCCCTAAATCATTGATAGCTCCGCCCAAAATCCCTGATAGCTCCACCCAAAATAATTGATAGCTCTCCCCAAAATCCCTGACAAATCCACCCTAAAATACTGATAACTTCACCCTAAATCACTGATAGCTTTGCCCAAAATCCCTGAAAACTCTGCCCTAAATCACTGAAAGCTCCACCCTAAATCCCTGATAGCCACGCCCCAAATCACTGATAACTCCGCCCTAAATCACTGATAGCTCCGCTAAGAGAGGTAATGTTTTGAACTTCTATTGGTCTCACACAGTCATGTGATGCAATTTTGCAGGTCAGAGTTCACCAAGCTTAAAATTTTCAAGGCAGCGACATGCGAAATTAGTTGCATGAGCTTGTGTTTCCGGTCTGTCGCAGTCGCGTGTCTATGGGGTGAAAAGTGCAGTGTGACCATAATAACTTTGAGATCATAATCGAAGGCAAAGGTGTAAAAATTGGAGAGGAGTCTGGCTGCAGACTTGGTGCAGATGCAATCTGAGCTGCATGCAATGCTTTTTAATGCGCTTACCTAACCCCGCCCCTAAGCCTACCCCTCACAGTGACGTCACTAGCTCCACTGAGTGCATTGTGTCTGACATTGCATCTCTCAGCGATGCAGTCTCAGCTTTCATTATACAGGCTGCATCCAGATATTATTGATAAATTCACCTGAATAATATGAACATCATCATCATCATCATCATCATCATCATCATCATCATCATCGCGTGACAATGATATGTGTGTGAAGAGGAAGTGAGTGATGATTCTTCAGGCGTTCAGACACAGGTTTGATCCTGAGAGACGAACAGAAGAAGAGGAAATGATGAAAGCAGAGCCTGACCTGATTCTACATCTGAAGAAACACACACACACACACACACACACACACACACACACACACACACACACACACACACACACACACACACACACACACACACACACACACACACACACACACACACACACACACACACACACACACACACACACACTTATGTGCAAAGTCTGCAGACACACACACACAGAAACAGACACACACATATATATATAAAGTATATACAAACGAAATGTACACACACACATATACATTCATAATCCGTGTATCATTCGTTCAATCGTGTTTTCAAATTCAATCCAAAAATTAAAAGCAAAAAAACAACTCGTTTATCCATTATTTGTTTCCTGAAAGGAAAGGAAAACATGAATAATGAGTCTTTATCCGATTTTCTGATCTTGCTTTCAGATCAAAAAAAGAAAAAACAAATAACGAGATTAGACGGATTTTGATTTTGATTTTTTCATTTACCCAAATTGCCATGACTGAAGAAAACGGCCGTTTTTCGGGTTTTCATTTGCTCACAAAATAACGAAAAAGGAGATTTTGTCTTATTTTCGTGTTTTGATTTTAGTGTAGGAAAACGGATAAACGACTTTAAACTTCATTATACACATGTAGGCGTGCTGAAACGCCCATTTTCCTCTGACTGGTCAGCCAAATCTGAGCTCGTGACGATGCCCTCAAAATAAAAGTCCTCTGCGATCAGCACCCATGCTTTGTTTGAATTATTATTATTTAATAATATAAGTTTACATATTCTATCATTTAAACCACACTCAGTTAGCAGGCTTCAATGCCTACGCATAAATGAAATAAAAACGTAAGTTAGCAGTATATCAGACATTTGTCATTAAAATAAGGTCATAGTTCGCTGCCAAACGTCTATATATATATAATAATAATAATAATAATAAAAGGCTAACAATAATAATAATTATTACTTAGTGTTTTTTTTATTGTTTTGTTTTTTAATAGTTGTTAGCAGGACCAGAATAAGAACACATTGGGTATTATAACACACACACACACACACACACACACACACACACACACACACACACACACACACACACACACACACGTTGTTGCTGACATTATCTATTTATTGTTTCATTTTCTACTATTTGATTGATTTGATTAGGCTATAGGCCTATATCTATGCACTTTATGCAATAGCAAATGCATAAAATAAAATGCAAAAAGCAATATATTTCTATGTGCAATATGCAGTTGGGCCCACTGTAACACTTTATCATAATGTCATTTTCTCACGAAGAGCAAACGTCAAGTTCACTAAGGCCTATAGCGCAACAGCGAGCTCATCTTTTAGTCTGAATTAACCATTATTTAATATCAATTATAATGTGTTTAATTAGTTTATTTGAAAATTTGTTCATCAATTCAATGTTTTAGAGTGTCTCCAAAGTCTTGTGTGAGAGACTGCATGAGAAATAGACGTTGCAGCTCACCTTACTGTATAAGATAATTGCACTCGGCTCTACAGGCTACCTGAAATGTTGCTCGTTCTTTACACTATTAATTGCACAGCCACTGATCCTATTGTATCTTATTTAAGCCAGAGTACGTGAGGGGAGCTGAGCGGTGTGCTAAGCATTCGCTCCATGGCCGTGCACTCCACTCAGTCGCTATAACCGCCCTAAGCAAGCACTCCGTTACCATCCGCTCACTCTCGCCGGTAAACCAATACCGCTCAGATCCCGCTCCGACGTAACATTTCTCTAGTAGGCTAACCCTAATTTATTTGTAGCTAAAATAGCTGTCTAAAATTAAAGCACGTCGATAAAATAAGTCTCTTTTTTAAAAGCGGCATTCTTTCTTGTGCTTTTTTTTCTTTCAGGACAGTTTTTTGATAATATTTTAATAGGCTTAAGTGATCAACTGTGTATTTTATAGCATATTTATTTGGCAGCTGTGTGTTGTCTTATACTAGTTTAACTGTTAGTCTATTTTAATGGGGCTATGAACATAATTCGATTTACAAATTCGCTTCCATGACCACGTCTTATTAATGCGTATCCTTGTTTTAATTCATGTTGTACTTTAATAATTAATTATGAAATCGATTAATTCGTTCCTCGATTAGTCATAAATCTAATTCATAATCAAATTAATTCATGGCATTTAAGCCAGAACAAAGAGCACGACATTCAAATCGAATAGATTCTAAAATGAATTTTTAATTGAAGTCATAACATGTAGCTTAAAGAGAACTATTCTAAATTCGTGCCTGTGATTTTGTCTGCATGTCATCAGGGCTCCGCATAGCGTAACAGACACGCGGAGTGGGTGGGCTGGGAAGGCTATGGGAAAAAAAAATCATACAGCATATACAACCAACAAACCAACGTTTTTTTCCATTTAAAAAATATCAGTTATTAATAATAGTTCTTATAAAAGATCCATTTTTAAAATAACCAAACAAATCCAATGATTTACTTAATTCTTGCATGATAACGCCGCACCAAACTGAGGCGTTCATTTTATAAACTATTAAACATCTATGCAGATTAATGCAGTACTATATGTAAAAACTAAATTATTATTTAGTAGCCTATAGCAACATATTGCCTTGTTTCTCATCATGAACAGAGCGCGGCATTGAGCAAGTGACAGAGACAGAGAAAAAGAAAGCAAAGAAGTTAAAATCAGATGCCTATAATTTTTAAATAATGACTTCTATTAAAAATGTTGACAGTGGTTTGTGATGTTAAGAATTACAGCTGAGCGGTAATTAAATGCATATTCTCCGTGGAGCGATTGATTTAAGGTAGCCTGCTATTTTTATTTGTCTGAAGAAAAAAAAAAAAAACACATTATTGGAAAAAAAAAAGTCTAGGCCAGTTTCTTAAAAGGATTCCGTCAGTGTTTTCGTTATAACCTAAATTTGTAATTTAAGTGTAAAATATCTAGGGCAGGCCTATTTTATTATTTTTATTTATTTTTATATGCTGTTGGAAAGGTGCGTGGAAGATGTTCTGTTGTTACAATATGTTCTGTGCTGTTGTTCGCATGTTTAAAAAATCAGTATTTTAAAATGCAATACTTAATGTGTCAGACACAAAATAAAATTGTATATATATAATAATTAAATTATAATTTAATATTAATCAGGGGTGCGTTTCCTAAACAACAACGTAACTCGCTGCTAAACTATCATAGAACGATTGGGAAAAGAACAAGTGTTTCCCTAAACCTGTAGTTTATCTGTCGCAGATCCATCGTTTTTTGAACCATGTTATAACATAAAACGCCCATAATGATGTTCTAAACGTGGTGGAGTAACAACTTCTTTAGAGAAGAACCCCATCATTTCCTTGTGCAAATTATATTGTTGTACACACACACGCATTTTAAAAACAATCCAATATTAGTTTTGGTAAAAACTTTTCCATATTAATTGAAATACATGTAAACGGCACATATAGGGCCTGTGTTTCCTTTACAAATATTATTGAGATTGAATTGCATTTTATTTTATGCATTTACTGGTGCATGAACAAATGAAAAAAGGGAAGTGCCTAATCAAATCAATCAAATAATAGAAAATGAAACAATAAATAGATAATGTCAGCAACAACGTGTGTGTGTGTGTGTGTATTATAATACCAATGTGTTCTTATTCTGGTCCTGCTAACAACTATTAAAAAACAAAACAATAAAAAAAAACACCAAGTAATAATTATTATTATTGTTAGCCTTTTATTATTATTATTATTATTATTATTATTATTATTATTATTATGTAAGCCTTGCTCGGAAACAATCATGCAAGCCAGGTTCTGCTCGGAAATGGTTATGTTTGCTCAGCATCAAGTGCACAGCAGCAAGACGGTTGGCAGCGAACTATGACCTTATTTTAATGACAAATGTCTGATATACTGCTAACTTACGTTTTTATTTCATTTATGCGTAGGCATTGAAGCCTGCTAACTGAGTGTGGTTTAAATGATAGAATATGTAAACTTATATTATTAAATAATAATAATTCAAACAAAGCATGGGTGCTGATCGCAGAGGACTTTTATTTTGAGGGCATCGTCACGAGCTCAGATTTGGCTGACCAGTCAGAGGAAAATGGGCGTTTCAGCACGCCTACATGTGTATAATGAATTTTAAAGTCGTTTATTCCGTTTTTCCTACACTAAAATCAAAACACGAAATAAAGACAAAATCTCCTTTTTCGTTATTTTGTGAGCAAATGAAAACCCGAAAAACGGCCGTTTTCTTCAGTCATGGCAATTTGGGTAAATGAAAAAATCAAAATCAAAATCCGTCTAATCTCGTTATTTGTTTTTTCTTTTTTTGATCTGAAAGCAAGATCAGAAAATCAGATAAAGACTCATTATTCATGTTTTCCTTTCCTTTCAGGAAACAAATAATGGAAAAACCAGTTGTTTTTTTGCTTTTAATTTTTGGTTTAAATTTGAAAAAACGATTGAACGAATGATACACGGATTATTCATGCCCACACACGCACACACACATACAAACACATGCACACACAAATATGCACACAAACACACGCATGCGCACACACAGTGTACTTTTTCTTCCATTCCTCCTTTTCTCTCTCTCTCTCTTTCATCTTCCCTTCCTCCTCTTTTCTTCCTCCCTTCTTTTTCTTTCTTTCTACTCTTTTTTCGCCCTTTCTTCCTCTTTTCTTTTCATCTATTCTTCCTCCTTTCTTTCTTCCTCTTTTCTTTTTATCTATTCTTCCTCCTTTCTTTCTTCCACTTTTTTCCTCTTTCATCCTCATTTTCTTTCTTCCTTTTTGCTTTCCCTCCTTTTTAATCTTCCTCCTTTCTTCCTCCATTTTTCTTCCTCCTTTATTTCTTCCTCTTTTCTTTTTCCTCTTTTTTCCTTCCTCTTTTCTTCTTTCTTCCTCTTTTCTTCTTTCTCTCCTCTTTTCTTCTTTCTTCCTCTTTTCTTTTCCCTCTTTTCTTCCTCCTTTTTTCATCCTCCTCTATTCATACTCCTTTATTTCTTCCTCTTTTCTTTTCCCTCCTTTCTTTCTCCTTTTTTCATCCTCCTCTTTTCTTTCCTCTTTTCCTCCTCTTTTCTTCCTCTTTTCTTTTCTCCATTTTCATCCTCCTTTTTTCATCCTCCTCTTTTCTTTTCTCCATTTCATCCTCCTTTTTTCCTTCCTCCTCTTTTCTTTTCCCCTCTTTTCTTCCTCCTTTTTTCATCCTCCTCTTTTCTTCCTCTTTCTTTTCTCCATTTTTCATCCTCCCTTTTTCATCCTCCTCTTTTCTTCCTCCTTTATTTCTTCCTCTTTTCTTTTCCCCTCTTTTCTTCCTCCTTTTTTCATCTCCTCTTTTCCCTCCTCTTTTCTTCCTCTTTTCTTTTTCCCTCCTTTTTTTCCTTCCTCTTTTCTTCCTCCTTATTTCTCCTCTTTTCTTTTCCCTCTTTTCTTCCTCCTTTTTTCATCCCTCCTCTTTTCTTCCTCTTTTCTTCCTCTTTTCTTCTTTCTTCCTCTTTTCTTCTTTTTTCCTCTTTTCTTTTCTCCCTTTTCATCCTCCTTTTTTCATCCTCCTCTATTCATACTCCTTTATTTCTTCCTCTTTTCTTCTTTCTTCCTCTTTTTTCATCCTCCTCTTTTCCTTCCTCTTTTCTTCGTTTCTTTTCTCCTCCTCTCTTCCTTCTTTTCTATTTTCCTCTTTTCTTCTTCTCCTTTAGTCCTCTTTTCTTTTCCTCCTTTTTCCTTCTCTTTTCTTTCTTCCTCTTTTCCTTTTCTCCTCATTTCTTCTTTTCTGTTTTCCTCTTTTCTTTCTTCTCCTTTCTTCAGTCCTCTTTTTTCCTCCTTTTTTCTTTTTCTCTTTTCTTTTTTCTTTCTCCTTTCTTTCTCATCATTCCTCCTCTTTTCTTTCTTTTTCCTCTTTTCCTTTTTTCCTTCTCTTTCTTTCTTCCTCTTTTCCTTTTTCTTCTTTTCTTCCTAATATTTTCTTCCTCCTCCATTCCCTCCTCTTCCCTCCCTTCTTCCCTCCCTTCCTTCCTTCCTTCCTTCCTTTCTTTCCTCCCTTCCTTACTTCCTCCCTTCCATCCTTTCTTTTTTTCTTTTCTTTCTTTCTTTCTTTCTTTTTTTCTTCTTTCTTTTCTTTTCTTTCTTTCTTTCTTTCTTTCTTTCTTTCTTTCTTTCTTTCTCATTCCTTCTCTTTTTAAAGGGCACAGATAGCTCATGAGTGGTGATGTACTAACTTTAGGAATGAGCAGAAGTAAACATGCTTTAAACAGTGAAACTGATGAAAAGGTCATCAGGAGATCAGCATACTCTACTATTACAGCTCCATTTATTCCAGTTCAGCTCAGAAATGCCCCTCAAATAATAAACGTCTGCTAAATTACTCCGTAATGAATCTGCTCTTTGTTTTTAATCATCTTTGTTCCTGCTTGTATAGTCCATAATACACTATTACACATAATTACATATTATCACCTAAAATATGGGTTTCATTTGGTGGCGGAGAGGTTATAAATCCTCAATCTAATTATTCACGTCGGGAATTTGTGTATTTGATATACAGGGATGAGGCGGTGTATAATTTTTAATGCAATTTTAAAAATGTGTCCTCATAAAGGTAGAAAATGCCCCTGAAAAATCATATCCAGAGGGCAAAATAAAAGATTCATTTCTGACACCGACTGGAACCCTGCAGGATCATGAAAACAAATGACACAAAATATCATTCAAAACGCTTCACAATATTCATCCTCGACCCGGAGACTTTATGCTGCATGTTCAAAACTAAAGAAAAGCAGAAACACACTGAAACACACACACACACACACACACACACGCACACACGCACGCACACACACGCACACACTGAAGAACAGTTTTATAAGCATCTGGATATGAACTGCCAATGAAAAAAAAATCAAACAGTTTGCTAAAAAAAGGATATTTTGCTAGAAATAAAGACAAAACAGGCATGTTTAACTCAGTGTTTTAGGTTAATAAGGAGACGATTTTAATTATGAATTACGATATGAATTTGTTGGCACAAAGCTTTATATATGACTTATTATTATCATCAGTTTTTTTCTACAATAAAGGTACTTGAGCTGTCACTAGGGTGGTACCTTTTAAAAGGTACACATTTGTATTGTATGCACATTTGTTTATATTTATACTTCAATGGTACATATTAAGTACAAAAGTTTTCCTCTTAAAATTTTTGGATACTATTATATACTTTTGAGGTACCAATATGGACTCTAAGTACAAATGTGTACCTTTCAAACAGGTATCACCCCAGTGACAGTTCACATACCTTTATTTCTGATAGTGTGTTTGTTTTTTTAATTACAATTGTTGTTGTTTTTATAATAATAATAATAATAACAACAACAACAATAATAATAATAGCAACACTAACAATAATAACAATTATTATTATTATTATTAGTAGTAGTAGTAGTAGTAGTGGTAGTATTGCTATTATTATTGATATTATCATTATTATTTTACATTTTGATAAATAAGCAGAAAGACACTGAAAAAAGTATCTAAAAAAAACACATTTTGCTAAAACAAAGAATATTTTGCCAGGAATAAAGACAAAATCGGCATAAAGCAACCACCAGAACACCCCTAACAACCATCCAGAATATCTAATCAACCACCAGAATACCCTAACAACCATCCAGAACACCATAACAACCATCCAGAACATCTAAGCAGCCATCAGAACACCCCTAACAACAATCCAGAACAACATAGCAACCACCAGAACACCATAACAACCATCCAGAACAACATAGCAACCACCAGAACACCCTAACAACCATCCAGAACAACATAGCAACCACCAGAACACCCTAACAACCATCCAGAACAACATAGAACCACCAGAACACCCTAACAACCATCCAGAACAACATAGCAACCACCAGAACACCATAACACCCATCCAGAACAACATAGCAACCACCAGAACACCCTAACAACCATCCAGAACAACATAGCACCACCAGAACACCCTAACAACCATCCAGAACAACATAGCAACCACCAGAACACCCTAACAACCATCCAGAACAACATAGCAACCACCAGAATACCCTAACAAACCCTAACAACCATCCAGAACATCTCAGCAGCCATCACAACACTCTAACAACGATCCAGAACAACATAGCAACCACAAGAACACCCTAACAACCATCCAGAACATCTAAGCAACCACCAGAACACCATAACAACCATTATTGTTGTTGTTATGGGCAGCATGGTGGCTTAGTGCTCAATAATAATATTAATAATAATAATAGTAATAATAATTAGTGTTATTGTTATTATTATGATTATTATTATTATTATTATTATTAATATAATTATTATTGTTATTACTATTATTATTATTATTTTCATTATTATTACTATTAATAATATAACATAATTATTATTGTTATTAGTGTTATTATTATTATTATTATTAATATAATTATTATTGTTATTACTATTATTATTATTATTTTCATTATTATACTATTAATAATATTAACATAATTATTATTGTTATTAGTGTTATTATTATTATTATTATTATTATTATTATTATTATTATTTTTGTTATTGGTGTTATTATTATTATTATTATTATTATTATTATTATTATTATTATTATTAATATAATTATTGTTGTTATTAGTGTATTATTATTATTATTATTATTATATAAATATTATTATTATTATTAATATTATTTTTATTAGTGTTATTATTATTATTATTATTATTAGTGTTATTATTATTATTATTATTATTATTAATATAATTATTGTTGTTATTAGTATTGTTATTATTATTATTATTAATAATATAACTATTATTATTATTATTATTATTATTATTATTATTATTAGTGTTATTATTATCTATTATTATTAATATACTTATGTTGTTATTAGTGTTATTATTATTATTATTATTATTATATTATTATTATTATTATTATTAATATAATTATTGTTGTTATTAGTGTTATTATTATTATTATTATTAATATAATTATTGTTGTTATTAGTGTTATTATTATTATTATATTATTATAATAAATATTATTATTGTTATTATTATTATTATTAGTGTTATTATTATTATTATTATTATTATTATTATTATTATTAGTAGTAGTAGTAGTAGTAGTAGTAGTATTATTAGTAGTAATATTAATATTATTATTATTATTATTATTATATACTTATTGTTATTATTGTGTTATTATATTATTATTTTTTAGTATTATTATTATTATTATATTATTATTATTATTTATTATTATTATTATTAGTGTATTATTATTATTATTATTATTAGTATTATTATTATTAATAAACTATACACCATTTCTGTATTTATTGAAAATTCAAAAATAATCCACACACGTCCTGAACGCTGATGAGTTTCAGAA
>LR812525.1:87605251-87630023 GCA_903798195.1 Danio kyathit | reverse complement strand
ACACACCCACACACACACACACACACACCACACACACACACACACACACACACACACCACACACCACACACCACACACACACACACACACACACACACACACACACACACACACACACACACACCACTTATGTGCAAAGTCTGCAGACACACACACACAGAAACAGACACACACATATATATAAAGTATATACAAACGAAATGTACACACACACATCTACATTCATAATCCGTGTATCATTCGTTCAATCGTGTTTTCAAATTCAATCCAAAAATTAAAAGCAAAAAAACAACTCGTTTATCCATTATTTGTTTCCTGAAAGGAAAGGAAACATGAATAATGAGTCTTATCCGATTTTCTGATCTTGCTTTCAGATCAAACAAAGAAAAAAAACAAATAACGAGATTAGACGGATTTTGATTTTGATTTTTTCATTTACCCAAAATTGCCATGACTGAAGAAAACGGCCCGTTTTTTCGGGTTTTCATTTGCTCACAAAATAACGAAAAGGAGATTTTGTCTTTATTTTCGTGTTTTGATTTTAGTGTAGGAAAACGGAATAATAAACGACTTTAAACTTCATTATACCACATGTAGGCGTGCTGAAACGCCCATTTTCCTCTGACTGGTCAGCCAAATCTGAGCTCGTGACGATGCCCTCAAAATAAAAGTCCTCTGCGATCAGCACCCATGCTTTGTTTGAATTATTATTATTTAATAATATAAGTTTACATATCTATCATTTAAACCACACTCAGTTAGCAGGCTTCAATGCCTACGCATAAATGAAATAAAACGTAAGTTAGCAGTATATCAGACATTTTGTCATTAAAATAAGGTCATAGTTCGCTGCCCAAACGTCTATATATATATAATTAATAATAATAATAATAAAAGGCTAACAATAATAATAATTATTACTTAGTGTTTTTTTTATTGTTTGTTTTTTAATAGTTGTTAGCAGGACCAGAATAAGAACACATTGGGTATTATAACACCACCACACAACCACACACACACACAACACACACACACAACACACACACCACACACACACACACACACACACGTTGTTGTTGCTGACATTATCTATTTATTGTTTCATTTTCTACTATTTGATTGATTTTGATTAGGCTATAGGCCCTATATCTATGCACTTTTATGCAATAGCAAATGCATAAAATTAAAATGCAAAAGCAATATATTTCTATGTGCAATATGCAGTTGGGCCCACTGTAACACTTTATCATAATGTCATTTTCTCACGAAGAGCAAACGTCAAGTTCACTAAGAGCCTATAGCGCAACAGCGAGCCTCATCTTTTAGTCTGAATTAACCATTATTTAATATCAATTATAATGTGTTTAATAGTTTATTTGAAAATTTGTTCATCAATTCAATGTTTTAGAGTGTCTCCAAAGTCTTGTGTGAGAGACTGCATGAGAAATAGACGTTGCAGCTCACCTTACTGTATAAGATAATTGCACTCGGCTCTACAGGCTACCTGAAATGTTGCTCGTTCTTTACACTATTATTGCACAGCCACTGATCCTATTGTATCTTATTTAAGCCAGAGTACGTGAGGGGAGCTGAGCGGTTGTGCTAAGCATTCGCTCCATGGCCGTGCACTCCACTCAGTCGCTATAACCGCCCTAAGCAAGCACTCCGTTACCATCCGCTCACTCTCGCCGGTAAACCAATACCGCTCAGATCCCGCTCCGACGTAACATTTCTCTAGTAGGCTAACCCTAATTTATTTGTAGCTAAAATAGCTGTCTAAAATTAAAGCACGTCGATAAAATAGTCTCTTTTTAAAGCGGCATTCTTTCTTGTGCTTTTTTTTCTTTCAGGACAGTTTTTTGATAATATTTTAATAGGCTTAAGTGATCAACTGTGTATTTTATAGCATATTTTATTTGGCAGCTGTGTGTTGTCTTATACTAGTTTAACTGTTAGTCTATTTTAATGGGGCTATGAACATAATCGATTTACAAATTCGCTTCCATGACCACGTCTTATTAATGCGTATCCTTGTTTTAATTCTGTTGTACTTAATAATTAATTATGAAATCGATTAATTCGTTCCTCGATTAGTCATAAATCTAATTCATAATCAAATTAATTCATGGCATTTAAGCCAGAACAAAGAGCACGACATTCAAATCGAATAGATTCTAAAATGAATTTTTAATTGAAGTCATAACATGTAGCTTAAAGAGAACTATTCTAAATTCGTGCCTGTGATTTTGTCTGCATGTCATCAGGGCTCCGCATAGCGTAACAGACACGCGGAGTGGGTGGGCTGGGAAGGCTATGGGAAAAAAAAATCATACAGCATATACAACCAACAAACCAACGTTTTTTTCCATTTAAAAAAATATCAGTTATTAATAATAGTTCTTATAAAAGATCCATTTTTAAAATAACCAAACAAATCCAATGATTTACTTAATTCTTGCATGATAACGCCGCACCAAACTGAGGCGTTCATTTTATAAACTATTAAACATCTATGCAGATTAATGCAGTACTATATGTAAAAAACTAAATTATTATTTAGTAGCCTATAGCAACATATTGCCTTGTTTCTCATCATGAACAGAGCGCGGCATTGAGCAAGTGACAGAGACAGAGAAAAAGAAAGCAAAGAAGTTAAAATCAGATGCCTATAATTTTTAAATAATGACTTCTATTAAAAATGTTGACAGTGGTTTGTGATGTTAAGAATTACAGCTGAGCGGTAATTAAATGCATATTCTCCGTGGAGCGATTGATTTAAGGTAGCCTGCTATTTTTATTTGTCTGAAGAAAAAAAAAAAAACACATTATTGGAAAAAAAAAAGTCTAGGCCAGTTCTTAAAAAGGATTCCGTCAGTGTTTTCGTTATAACCTAAATTTGTAATTTAAGTGTAAAATATCTAGGGCAGGCCTATTTTATTATTTTTATTTATTTTTATATGCTGTTGGAAAGGTGCGTGAAGATGTTCTGTTGTTACAATATGTTCTGTGCTGTTGTTCGCATGTTAAAAAAATCAGTATTTTAAAATGCAATACTTAATGTGTCAGACACAAAATAAAATTGTATATATATAATAATTAAATTATAATTTAATATTAATCAGGGGTGCGTTTCCTAAACAACAACGTAACTCGCTGCTAAACTATCATAGAACGATTGGGAAAAGAACAAGTGTTTCCCTAAACCTGTAGTTTATCTGTCGCAGATCCATCGTTTTTTGAACCATGTTATAACATAAAACGCCCATAATGATGTTCTAAACGTGGTGGAGTAACAACTTCTTTAGAGAAGAACCCCATCATTTCCTTGTGCAAATTATATTGTTGTACACACACACGCATTTTAAAAACAATCCAATATTAGTTTTGGTAAAAACTTTTCCATATTAATTGAAATACATGTAAACGGCACATATAGGGCCTGTGTTTCCTTTACAAATATTATTGAGATTGAATTGCATTTTATTTTATGCATTTACTGGTGCATGAACAAATGAAAAAAGGGAAGTGCCTAATCAAATCAATCAAATAATAGAAAATGAAACAATAAATAGATAATGTCAGCAACAACGTGTGTGTGTGTGTGTGTATTATAATACCAATGTGTTCTTATTCTGGTCCTGCTAACAACTATTAAAAAACAAAACAATAAAAAAAAACACCAAGTAATAATTATTATTATTGTTAGCCTTTTATTATTATTATTATTATTATTATTATTATTATTATTATTATGTAAGCCTTGCTCGGAAACAATCATGCAAGCCAGGTTTCTGCTCGGAAATGGTTATGTTTGCTCAGCATCAAGTGCACAGCAGCAAGGACGGTTGGCAGCGAACTATGACCTTATTTTAATGACAAATGTCTGATATACTGCTAACTTACGTTTTTATTTCATTTATGCGTAGGCATTGAAGCCTGCTAACTGAGTGTGGTTTAAATGATAGAATATGTAAACTTATATTATTAAATAATAATAATTCAAACAAAGCATGGGTGCTGATCGCAGAGGACTTTTATTTTGAGGGCATCGTCACGAGCTCAGATTTGGCTGACCAGTCAGAGGAAAATGGGCGTTTTCAGCACGCCTACATGTGTATAATGAATTTTAAAGTCGTTTATCCGTTTTCCTACACTAAAATCAAAACACGAAAATAAAGACAAAATCTCCTTTTTCGTTATTTTGTGAGCAAATGAAAACCCGAAAAACGGCCGTTTTCTTCAGTCATGGCAATTTGGGTAAATGAAAAAATCAAAATCAAAATCCGTCTAATCTCGTTATTTGTTTTTTCTTTTTTTGATCTGAAAGCAAGATCAGAAAATCAGATAAAGACTCATTATTCATGTTTTCCTTTCCTTTCAGGAAACAAATAATGGAAAAACCAGTTGTTTTTTTGCTTTTAATTTTTGGTTTTAAATTTGAAAAACGATTTTGAACGAATGATACACGGATTATTCATGCCCACACACGCACACACACATACAAACACATGCACACACCAAATATGCACACAAACACACGCATGCGCACACACAGTGTACTTTTTCTTCCATTCCTCCTTTTCTCTCTCTCTCTCTTCACTTTCCCTTCCTCCTCTTTTCTTCCTCCCTTCTTTTCTTTCTTTCTACTCTTTTTTTCGCCTTTCTTCCTCTTTTCTTTTCATCTATTCTTCCTCCTTTCTTTCTTCCTCTTTTCTTTTTATCTATTCTTCCTCCTTTCTTTCTTCCACTTTTTTCCTCTTTCATCCTCATTTTCTTTCTTCCTTTTTGCTTTCCCTCCTTTTTAATCTTCCTCCTTTCTTCCTCCATTTTTCTTCCTCCTTTATTTCTTCCTCTTTTCTTTTTCCTCTTTTTTTCCTTCCTCTTTTCTTCTTTCTTCCTCTTTTCTTTTTCCTCCTTTTTTCTTTCCTCTTTTCTTCTTCCTCTTTTCTTTTCCCTCTTTTCTTCCTCCTTTTTTCATCCTCCTCTTTTCTTCCTCCTTTATTTCTTCCTCTTTTCTTTTCCCTCTTTTCTTCCTCCTTTTTTCATCCTCCTCTTTTCTTCCTCTTTTCCTCCTCTTTTCTTCCTCTTTTCTTTTCTCCATTTCATCCTCCTTTTTTCATCCTCCTCTTTTCTTTTCTCCATTTTCATCCTCCTTTTTTCATCCTCCTCTTTTCTTTTCCCTCTTTTCTTCCTCCTTTTTTCATCCTCCTCTTTTCTTCCTCTTTTCTTTTCTCCATTTTCATCCTCCCTTTTTCATCCTCCTCTTTTCTTCCTCCTTTATTTCTTCCTCTTTTCTTTTCCCTCTTTTCTTCCTCCTTTTTTCATCCTCCTCTTTTCCTCCTCTTTTCTTCCTCTTTTCTTTTTCCTCCTTTTTTCCTTCCTCTTTTCTTCCTCCTTTATTTCTTCCTCTTTTCTTTTCCCTCTTTTCTTCCTCCTTTTTTCATCCTCCTCTTTTCCTCCTCTTTTCTTCCTCTTTTCTTCTTTCTTCCTCTTTTCTTCTTTTTTCCCTCTTTTCTTTTCTCCATTTTCATCCTCCTTTTTTCATCCTCCTCTATTCTTCCTCTATTTCTTCCTCTTTTCTTTTCCTTCCTTTCTTCCTCCTTTTTTCATCCTCCTCTTTTCTTCCTATTTTCTTCGTTTCTTTTTCTCCTCCTCTCTTCCTTCTTTTCTATTTTCCTCTTTTCTTTCTTCTCCTTTAGTCCTTTTTTCTTTTCCTTCTTTTTCCTTCTCTTTTCTTTCTTCCTCTTTTCATTTTCTCCTCATTTCTTCCTTTTCTGTTTTCCTCTTTTCTTTCTTCTCCTTTCTTCAGTCCTCTTTTCTTCCTCTTTTTCTTTTTCTCCTTTTTCTTTTTTCTTTCTCCTTTCTTTCTCATCATTCTTCCTCTTTTTTCTTTCTCCTCTTTTCCTTTTTTCCTTTTTTCTTTCTTCCTCTTTTCCTTTTTCTTCTTTTCTTTCTTCCTCATATTTTCTTCCTCCTCCATTCCCTCCTCTTCCCTCTCTTCTTCCCTCCCTTCCTTCCTTCCTTCCTTCCTTTCTTCCTCCCTTCCTTACTTCCTCCCTTCCATCCTTTCTTTCTTTCTTTCTTTCTTTCTTTCTTTCTTTCTTTCTTTCTTCTTTCTTTCTTTCTTTCTTTCTTTCTTTCTTTCTTTCTTTCTTTCTTCCTCATTCCTTCTCTTTTTAAAGGGCACAGATAGCTCATGAGTGGTGATGTACTAACTTTAGGAATGAGCAGAAGTAAACATGCTTTAAACAGTGAAACTGATGAAAAGGTCATCAGGAGATCAGCATACTCTACTATTACAGCTCCATTTATTCCAGTTCAGCTCAGAAATGCCCCTCAAATAATAAACGTCTGCTAAATTACCTCCGTAATGAATCTGCTCTTTGTTTTTAATCATCTTTGTTCCTGCTTGTATAGTCCATAATACACTATTACACATAATTACATATTATCACATAAAATATGGGTTTCATTTGGTGGCGGAGAGGTTATAAATCCTCAATCTAATTATTCACGTCGGGAATTTGTGTATTTGATATACAGGGATGAGGCGGTGTATAATTTTTAATGCGATTTTAAAAATGTGTCCTCATAAAGGTAGAAAATGCCCCTGAAAATCATATCCAGAGGGCAAAATAAAAGATTCATTTCTGACACCGACTGTAACCCTGCAGGATCATGAAAACAAATTACATAAAATATCATTCAAAACGCTTCACAATATTCATCCTCAACCCGGAGACTTTATGCTGCATGTTCAAAACTAAAGAAAAGCAGAAACACACTGAAACACACGCACACACGCATGCACGCACGCATGTACGCACACACTAAAGAACAGTTTTATAAGCATCTGGATATGAACTGCCAATGAAAAAAAAAATCAAACTTTTTTGCTAAAAAAATGATATTTTACTAGAAATAAAGACAAAACAGGCATGTTTAACTCAGTGTTTTATATTAATAAGGAGACAATATGAATTATGAATTACGATATGAAATTTTTGGGACAAAGCTTTACAGGTATATATGACTTATTATTATTATCATCAGTTTTTTTCTACAATAAAGGTACATGAGCTGTCACTAGGGTGGTACCTTTTAAAGGTACACATTTGTACCCAAAAGGTTCATATTTATTCTTCAATGGTACATTTTAGGACCTAAAAAGTACAAAAGTTTTCCTCTTAAAATTTTTGGATACTATTATATACTTTTGAGGTACCAATATGGACTCTAAGTACAAATGTGTACCTTTCAAACAGGTATCACCCCAGTGACAGTTCACATACCTTTATTTCTGATAGTGTGTTTGTTTTTTTAATTACAATTGTTGTTGTTTTTATAATAATAATAATAATAACAACAACAACAATAATAATAATAGCAACACTAACAATAATAACAATTATTATTATTATTATTAGTAGTAGTAGTAGTAGTAGTGGTAGTATTGCTATTATTATTGATATTATCATTATTATTTTACATTTTGATAAATAAGCAGAAAGACACTGAAAAAAGTATCTAAAAAAAACACATTTTGCTAAAACAAAGAATATTTTGCCAGGAATAAAGACAAAATCGGCATAAAGCAACCACCAGAACACCCTAACAACCATCCAGAATATCTAATCAACCACCAGAATACCCTAACAACCATCCAGAACACCATAACAACCATCCAGAACATCTAAGCAGCCATCAGAACACCCTAACAACAATCCAGAACAACATAGCAACCACCAGAACACCATAACAACCATCCAGAACAACATAGCAACCACCAGAACACCCTAACAACCATCCAGAACAACATAGCAACCACCAGAACACCCTAACAACCATCCAGAACAACATAGCAACCACCAGAACACCCTAACAACCATCCAGAACAACATAGCAACCACCAGAACACCATAACAACCATCCAGAACAACATAGCAACCACCAGAACACCCTAACAACCATCCAGAACAACATAGCAACCACCAGAACACCCTAACAACCATCCAGAACAACATAGCAACCACCAGAACACCCTAACAACCATCCAGAACAACATAGCAACCACCAGAATACCCTAACAAACCCTAACAACCATCCAGAACATCTCAGCAGCCATCACAACACTCTAACAACGATCCAGAACAACATAGCAACCACAAGAACACCCTAACAACCATCCAGAACATCTAAGCAACCACCAGAACACCATAACAACCATTATTGTTGTTGTTATGGGCAGCATGGTGGCTTAGTGCTCAATAATAATATTAATAATAATAATAGTAATAATAATTAGTGTTATTGTTATTATTATGATTATTATTATTATTATTATTATTAATATAATTATTATTGTTATTACTATTATTATTATTATTTTCATTATTATTACTATTAATAATATTAACATAATTATTATTGTTATTAGTGTTATTATTATTATTATTATTAATATAATTATTATTGTTATTACTATTATTATTATTATTTTCATTATTATTACTATTAATAATATTAACATAATTATTATTGTTATTAGTGTTATTATTATTATTATTATTATTATTATTATTATTATTATTTTTGTTATTGGTGTTATTATTATTATTATTATTATTATTATTATTATTATTATTATTATTAATATAATTATTGTTGTTATTAGTGTTATTATTATTATTATTATTATTATTATAAATATTATTATTATTATTAATATTATTTTTATTAGTGTTATTATTATTATTATTATTATTAGTGTTATTATTATTATTATTATTATTATTAATATAATTATTGTTGTTATTAGTATTGTTATTATTATTATTATTAATAATATAAATATTATTATTATTATTATTATTATTATTATTATTATTAGTGTTATTATTATTATTATTATTAATATACTTATTGTTGTTATTAGTGTTATTATTATTATTATTATTATTATTATTATTATTATTATTATTATTAATATAATTATTGTTGTTATTAGTGTTATTATTATTATTATTATTAATATAATTATTGTTGTTATTAGTGTTATTATTATTATTATTATTATTATAATAAATATTATTATTGTTATTATTATTATTATTAGTGTTATTATTATTATTATTATTATTATTATTATTATTATTAGTAGTAGTAGTAGTAGTAGTAGTAGTATTATTAGTATTAATATTAATATTATTATTATTATTATTATTAATATACTTATTGTTATTATTAGTGTTATTAATATTATTATTATTATTAGTATTATTATTATTATTATTATTATTATTATTATTATTATTATTATTATTATTAGTGTTATTATTATTATTATTATTATTAGTATTATTATTATTAATAAACTATACACCATTTCTGTATTTATTGAAAATTCAAAAATAATCCACACACGTCCTGACACGCTGATGAGTTTCAGAACGCCACTGTAGAACAGCGCTGATTAAATATTAATGTCAGCACACTCTGAGGAGAATCAGTCTTCGCAGATTTCCTCAGCGTCTGTAATCTGGAGACGCTCTCAGAGAAAAGGCTGATGGTGTGTGAATCAGAGGCGCTCTGTCCTTGTAGGAGACGCTCGCGATGTGGAGAACTGGAGATTGTTGACATGCTGCGTTTTTCTTAGTTTATGATGTCTTTATCGATTTATCGGCCTCATATTCTCACTTCAGATGATTTGAACTAGCAGGGGTCACATTTCTGAAGAAAGAGGAATATTAGTGCGACACACACACACAGACAGACAAACAGACAGACAGACAGAGACACAAAGATACACACACACACACACACACACACACACAGAAACATACACTTACAGACACACACACTCACACAGAAAAACACACATAATCAGACATACAGACAGAAACACACACACACACACACACACACGCACAGACGCACACACGCACGCACACACACACAGACAGACAGACTGACAGACAAACACGCACACACAAAGCATATAGCCTTCAACAATTGATTAAGCAATTATTGTAATTGACTGTAATGTGTGTGTATGTGTGCGTGTGTGTGTGTGTGTTGAAGTTAAACGCAGCAGCAGAGTTAACAGCCTCACACTTAACACACGCTCGCCTTTAAATGCTGTACGAGTGTGTACTTACCAGATTAGAGCCCTAACTCACACTGAAGGCTTTATTAGAATATGAAGCATCTGTTGTGCTGTTTGACAGACTCTACACTCACTTTACACCAGTGAAATGCACACACACACACACACACACACACACACACACACACTCACTAGTGAAAGCAGCTCTGCGTCAGGTGTTTACAGCAGTGGGCACAGAGCGCAGGGCTGCACTTAGCTTTACTACACTTTAGTGTCGGCTTGATTTCCACCGTGTTGATGTGAATACCCTTGACATTTAATCACACACACTCAAAACAAAAACTCTAAATGCTGAGTTTTTGTAACCCAATGTTGGGTCAAATATGGACAAACCCAACCACTGAGTTAAAACATGCCATTTGAATTTAATTTCAAAAAGTAACCCAATGTTGGGTCAAATAAGGACAAGCAACCACGTAAAAAAAATTGTAATAGCATCATTGGCAGAATAGTCATTTGTAAATAAACTAGCGCTCTGGTTAGTTAAAAAGTGTCACTTAAATTTAGCTTAAAAAATAACCCAATGTTGGGTCAAGTATTGACAAACTCAAACCTCTGGTTAAAAAGTGTAATTTAAACGTAATTTTTAAAAACTAACTTAGTGTTGGGTCAAATGTGAACAAAGCCAACAACTGGGTGGTTAAAATGTGTACTTTAATTTTAAAAGTAACCCAATGCTGGGTTAAATATGAACAAAACCAAACACTGGGTTAACAATATGGACAAACCCAAACAACTGAGTTAAAAATATGGACAAAGCCAACCACTGTGTTAAAAAAAGTGTCATTTAAATTTAATAAAAAAAAAAAAAAACTAAATTAATGTTGGATCAAATATGGTCAAATCCAACCGCTGGGTCAAATGTTAAGTTTAAAATTAGTTTTAAAAATTAACACAATGTTGGGTCAAATATGGACAAACCAAATGACTGGGTTAAAATGTGTAATTTAAATTTTAAAAGTAACCCTATGATGGGTAATAAACGGACAAATCCAAACCAAAGGGTTAAAAAGTGTCATTTAAAATGTAATTTTTAAAAAGTATCCCAATATTGGGTCAAATATGGACAAACCCAACAACTGAGTTAAAAAAAAAGTATCCTTTAAATTTAATTTTTTAAAAATAACCCAAGGTTGGGTACAATATGGTCAATATGGTCAATGGTCAATATGGTCAAACACAACAACTGGGTTAAAACGTGTCATTTAAATGTAATTACAAAATGTAAACAAACGTTGAGTCAAATATGGCCAAACCCAACCACTGGGTAAATTGTTTTTATATTTAAATAATTTTTTTTTTTAAAAGCAATCTAATATTGGGTCAAATATGGACAAACCCAACAACTGGGTTAAAAAAAGTGTTATTTAAATGTAATTTTTTAAAAACAACCCAATATTGGGTCAAATATGGACAAACCCAACAACTGAGTTAAAAAAAAAAAGTGTCATTTAAATGTAATTTTTTAAAAATAACCTAACATTGGGTACAATATGGTCAAACACAACAACTGGGTTAAAACGTGTCATTTAAATGTAATTTCAAAATGTAAACAAACGTTGAGTCAAATATGGACAAACCCAACAACTGGGTTAAAAAAAGTGTTATTTAAATGTAATTTTTTAAAAACAACCCAATGTTGGGTACAATATGGTCAAACACAACAACTGGGTTAAAACATGTCATTTAAATGTAATTTCAAAATGTAAACAAACGTTGAGTCAAATATGGCCAAACCCAACCACTGGGTTAACTTTTAATAATTTTTTTTTTAAAAAGCAACCCAATATTGGGTCAAATATGGACAAACCCAACAACTGAGTTAAAAAAAAAGTGTCATTTAAATGTAATTTTTAAAAAATAACCTAACGTTGGGTACAATATGGTCAAACACAACAACTGGGTTAAAACGTGTCATTTAAATGTAATTTCAAAATGTAAACAAACGTTGAGTCAAATATGGCCAAACCCAACCATTGGGTAAAAAAAAATTACATTTAAATAATTTTTTTTAAAAAGCAAACCAATATTGGGTCAAATATGGACAAACCCAACAACTGGGTTAAAAAAAATGTTATTTAAATGTAATTTTTTAAAAACAACCCAATGTTGGGTACAATATGGTCAAACACAACAACTGGGTTAAAACATGTCATTTAAATGTAATTTCAAAATGTAAACAAACGCTGAGTCAAATATGGCCAAACCCAACCACTGGGTTAACTTTTAATTTTAATTAATTTTTTTTAAAAAAGCAACCCAATATTGGGTCAAATATGGACAAACCCAACAACTGAGTAAAAAAAAAAAAATGTCATTTAAATGTAATTTTTAAAAAATAACCCAACGTTGGGTACAATATGGTCAAACACAACAACTGGGTTAAAACGTGTCATTTAAATGTAATTTCAAAAATGTGGATTTTAAAAATTTAATTAAAATTTTTAATAAAGCAACGCAATATTGGCTCAAATATGGACAATCCCAATAACTGGGTTAAAAAAGTGTCATTTAAATGTAATTTTTTAAAAACAACCCAATCTTGGATCAAATAAGGACAAACAACCACTAGGTAAAAAAAAAAAAAAAAGCTTTTAAATTGTAACATTGGCAGAATAGTCATTTGTAAGTAAACTAGTGCTCTAGTTAGTTAAAAATTGTCATTTAAATTTAGTTTTAAAAAAGTAACCCAATGTTGGGTCAAATATGTATAAACCCAACCACTATACTCATTCATTCATTTTCCTTTGACTTAGTCCCTTATTTACCACTGAGTAAAAACACATTCATATTATAATGATTTCTGAGTGATCATGTGACACTGAACACCAGAGTATCAACGTTATCTCACGGCAATTCGTAACTTTTCGATTTAGTGGCTAATTCGTATGACATCATATGTTCTCATTCGTACAGTTTAGTATGATTTGCTCATGCCCCAATGACCGTTAGGTTTAGGGGCGGGGTTTATTGCTACACCTCCTTTTAAAACTGTACATTTTTGTACGACTAAACTTGTATGAATTTGTATGAAACCCTACCGGTGGGTTAAAAAGTGTCATTTAAATTGAACTTTAAAAGTAACCTAATAGTGGGTCAAATAAGAACAAACCCAACAACTTAGGCTAAATAAAGTCATAAATTTAATTTTAAAAAGTAACCAAATATTGAGTCAAAATATAGATAAACCCAACCACTGAGCTAAAAGTGTAATTTGAATTTGATTTTAAAAAGTAACCCAATGTTGGGTCAAATATGGACAAGCCCAACTGCTGGATTTCTTTATTCATTTTCCTTTGACTTAGTCCCTCATTTACAGTAACAGTGGGTTAAAAACTGCAATTTAAAAATTATTAAATTATGGGTCAATTATGGACAAACCCAACCACTGGGTTAAAAAGCGTCATTTAAATAAAATTTTAAAAAGTAACCAAATGTTGGGTACAATATGGTCAAACACAACCTCAGGGTTAAAACATGTCATTTAAATGTAATTTCAAAATGTAAACAAACGTTGAGTCAAATATGGCCAAACCCAACCACTGGGTTAACTTTTAATTTTAACTAATTTTTTTTCAAAAGCAACCCAACATTGGGTCAAATATGGACAAACCCAACAACTGAGTTAAAAAAAGTATCATTTAAATGTATTTTTTTAAAAATAACCCAACGTTGGGTACAATATGGTCAAAGACAACAACTGGGTTAAAACGTGTCATTTAAATGTAATTTTAAAATGTAAACAAACGTTGAGTCAAATATGGCCAAACCCAACCACTGGGTAAAAAAAAAATTACATTTAAATTAAATTTTTTAAAAAGCAACCCAATATTGGGTCAAATATGGACAAACCCAACAACTGGGTTAAAAAAAGTGTTATTTAAATGTATTTTTTTTTTAAACAAACCAATGTTTGGTACAATATGGTCAAACACAACCACTGGGTTAAAACATGTCATTTAAATGTAATTTCAAAATGTAAACAAACGTTGAGTCAAATATGGCCAAACCCAACCACTGGGTTAACTTTTAATTTTAACTAATTTTTTTTCAAAAGCAACCCAACATTGGGTCAAATATGGACAAACCCAACAACTGAGTTAAAAAAAAGTATCATTTAAATGTAATTTTTAAAAAATAACCCAACGTTGGGTACAATATGGTCAAAGACAACAACTGGGTTAAAACGTGTCATTTAAATGTAGTTTTAAAATGTAAACAAACGTTGAGTCAAATATGGAAAAACCCAACCACTGGGTAAAAAAAAATTACATTTAAATTAAATTTTTTAAAAAGCAACCCAATATTGGGTCAAATATGGACAAACCCAACAACTGAGTTAAAAAAAGTGTTATTTAAATGTAATTTTTTTAAAACAACCCAATGTTGGGTACAATATGGTCAAACACAACCACAGGGTTAAAACATGTCATTTAAATGTAATTTCAAAATGTAAACAAACGTTGAGTCAAATATGGCCAAACCCAACCACTGGGTTAACTTTTAATTTTAATTATTTTTTTTAAAAAAGCAACCCAATATTGGGTCAAATATGGACAAACCCAACAACTGAGTTAAAAAAAAAAGTGTCATTTAAATGTAATTTTTAAAAAAATAACCTAACGTTGGGTACAATATGGTCAAACACAACAACTGGGTTAAAACGTGTCATTTAAATGTAATTTCAAAAATGTGAATTTTAAAAATTTATTTTAAATTTTTAATAAAGCAACCCAACATTGGGTCAAATATGGACAATCCCAATAACTGGGTTAAAAAAAAGTGTCATTTAAATGTAATTTTTTAAAAACAACCCAATTTTGGATCAAATAAGGACAAAAAACCACAAGGTAAAAAAAAAAACTTTTAAATTGTAACACTGGCAGAATAGTCATTTGTAAGTAAACTAGTGCTCAAAATCTTGTGTTTTGCTGTATTGTTGAAGGAATGAACGAGTGACTGATGTGTGTTTCCTCAAGCTGGATTCCTTCAACACACACTGAACTGAACAGAGCTCCGCTACTGTACACTCACTCACTGTAAACTCCACAGATTAATGTGAATGAATGATGGTGTCTGGGAATCTGCGTTTGCTCTTCTGACCTGCAGCTTACAGATGCGCAGCTCAGATTACTTTGTTTCTGATCTATTACTCTCAGCACTTAAGCCCTAATTAGATATTGACCCATAAAACACACACACACTTGCTCACATACAAACACACACACACACAGAACTAACTACGCTTTGCCTTAAGAACATGCTGTGCTGCAACTGAAGAACAAATGTAGTAGCTACTAAGCCTCTAGTGTGTACTTTACATTCCAGTTTAAGCAACCCTACCCAGATGTACATCGCCCAGGCCTATACAGTGGGTTATGAAACGCAGATCTGTGCTGGGTTATCGAGGGTCTGTGTCAGTGATTGTGCTTTCTGCTTGACTGACAGTGTTCTGTACATTTCCACTCCACAGCTTACGTGTGCCTGGATCAAATTTGTAATCTTTCCAGCAATCTGGCCTTTAGCAGTGCACAAGCGTAAGCGCGCGCTAACAAGTCAATACTGAGCAGGAACAGAGAGCAGGATCTGCAGACCTCGGGATTAAACGATACATATAAAACAGCACTACTGAATTCATTCATCTTCTCCATATACTGGCCTCAAGCTGGAAAACAGCTCGCTCTCAGATCAAACGCACTGGTGAAGGCTAAACCATCTGCCTTCCTGAGCAATTTCAATTCATTTATATTTATATACTGTTATTTACTAGGTTTATTCCATCCAAATTAAAAAGTAAATAAGAGTATCTCTAAAAGAACGTATATTATAGGATGTATGGTGAAAACGTCCTTGCTCTGTTAAATGAACAGATCATTTGAATCAGAGAGTTGTTACTGTAGACTCTGAACAGATCATTTGAATCAGAGAGTTGTTTACTATAGACTCTGAACGGATCATTTGAATCAGTGAGTTGTTTACTGTAGACTCTGAACGGATCATTTGAATCAGTGAGTTGTTTACTGTAGACTCTGAACGAATCATTTGAATCAGAGAGTTGTTTACTGTAGACTCTAAACGGATCATTTGAATCAGTGAGTTGTTTACTGTAGACTCTGAACGAATCATTTGAATCAGAGAGTTGTTTACTGTAGACTTTGAACGAATCATTTGAATCAGTGAGTTGTTACTGTAGACTCATAGATATATACACTAGATGTCGCCTACCCTACTGTTGTCTATTAGAAGGAACGCGTCAATAGAGCCGCCATTTTACTACAGGGTAGCGCTCCTTTGAAATGAATGCAGGACCAAGGTGAAGTGGAGGACTGTGGCCATCTAAAGCCAGAGAAATGCACATATACACATATATCTATGATCGGGAGTTTTCCCCGGTTGTCAGTATGCAAATATTTTTTTAAATTACGAAATATTATAATTTTACATCACTTTTCTACATTGGTGTATGTGACCGCATGAGCATTCCTGACAAAGAGTGTGTGTTTGTGTGGATGGAAATGCATTACCCTCCTTCCCTGTTTAATTTGATCTAATCCATGTCCTGAAACACACCCCCTCTCCTGCTTTCACTTCTCATTCTGACGGAGGGAGCTATTCGTTTGTGAATGAATCTCTGTTATGAACGACTCGTTCACTTAGCTAACAATAACAGAAGTTTCTGGCACCGCAGTGTCTTCTTGTCATATTTCATAACATTGTTTGCTTATTTTATTCAACAAAACTAGCATAAGCTTAGAATTTAGTGCGAGTTGATGCTACTTTGCCTTATGGTCACTGCAGTAAGAGACTGTATTATCATCATTAACGTCACTTGTTAAGCACAAAAGTTCATAACATACAAAAACATAAAAAACTAAATCTTACCTATGAACTGTTCTGCTTTGTGATTTGTTTTCTTTGTTTGCTCGTTCCTACACCTGTACACAGCGCTAAAGTCCAGCATCTTCACATTGTCACACTGTCTTGACTAGTGCGGTTGAATGACGTTTGTCCTAGGAGCCCTGTACCAATGTGGCGGCGCTATTGACGCATGCTCAGGGTCCCTATGCGATATCTAGTGTATATATCTATGCTGTAGACTCTGAACGGATCATTTGAATCAGTGAGTTGTTTACTGTAGACTCTGAACGAATCATTTGAATCAGAGAGTTGTTTACTGTAGACTTTGAACGGATCATTTGAATCAGAGAGTTGTTTACTGAAGACTCTGAACAGATCATTTGAATCAGAGAGTTGTTTACTGAAGACTCTGAACGGATCATTTGAATCAGTGAATTGTTTACTGACTCTGAACGAATCATTTGAATCAGAGAGTTGTTTACTGTAGACTCTGAACGAATCATTTGAATCAGAGAGTTGTTTACTGACTCTGAACAGATCATTTGAATCAGTGAGTTGTTTACTGTAGACTCTGAACGGATCATTTGAATCAGTGAGTTATTTACCGGATACTCACTCTGAATGGATAATTTGAATCAGTGAGTTGTTTACCGGAGATTCGGAACAGACCATTTGAATCAGTGAGTTGTTTACAGGAGACTCTGAAGGGATCATTTGAATCAATGAGTTGTTTACTGAAGACTCTGAATGGATCATTTGAATCAGAGAGTTTTTTTACCGGAGACTCTGAACAGATAATTTGAATCAGTGAGTTGTTTACTGTAGACTCTGAATGGATCATTTGAATCAGAGAATTGTTTACTGACTCTGAACAGATAATTTGAATCAGTTAGTTGTTTACTGTAGACTCTGAATAAATTATTTGAATCAAAGAGTTGTTTACTTAAGATTCTGAACGGATCATTTGAATCAGTGAGTTGTTTACTGGAGACTCTGAACGGATCATTTGAATCAGTGAGTTGTTTACCGGAGACTCTGAACAGATCATTTGAATCAGTGAGTTGTTTACTGTAGACTCTGAACGGATCATTTGAATCAGAGAGTTGTTTACTGTAGACTCTGAACGGATCATTTGAATCAGAGAGTTGTTTACCGGATACTCACTCTTAATGGATGATTTGAATCCATAGGTGCGTTCGACATTAAGCACAGCTGCAGCCGGTGATCAACGAGATTAGCCGAGCGCAGGCGGGGGCGGAGTTGAAAACGGAGCCGTCAAGCCGGCCACTTCGGGGACTCAAGTTGCTGCAGTCATGATTACCGATCACATGGCGTGATCATTTATTTATTTATTTATTTATTTATTGAAATAACAACAAAAGATATAAAGTACAAATAAAATCAGAAGACAGTCTCTACAAACTTCATTTTAAACAGTAAGGGAATTATGAATTAAAATTAAGTAGCCTACATACAAATGCATCAGAAATAAGGGGGAAAATAAGGGCACATAAAAATGAAATAATATCCACGAATAGGATTATTTTGAATAATGAAGGCATTTTTAAAAAAGCCCTTTAATCCAAAAAGATTGAACAAAATTACCAAAATAAATGAGCTACACTTTCAGTAGAAGTTTCCCAGAAAGAGCAGGTACATCAATGACACTTTTAACTTTTATTTCTGCGTAATATGGTTTGACAGAAAATAAAATATTTTAGAATCATATTTTTATATTACATATTTTTATATAACTTAATTTGCTAAGAAATCGTCAGGATCAATGATGATAATTATTGTATTACAAGTCTGTAAGACTAATTTGAGTTAATATTTAAGTTATTTACTAAAATATATCATTTATATCGTTTATGGAGCTAAATACAGTAGTCTGTATAAAAAAGGCAGAATAAACCTGTGCAAACAATCTAGTCAGTATGAACAAATGATTTAACAAAAGATGATGCTGCAGTAAAATATTTGTAGTCTTTTAATAAGCATGATGTGTACAAGATAGAGAGGGTTTGAACAACAGTTATTTGTTTGTTTTGAAATTTGTGAGACGGATGTTGTCCAATAATAAACCTGAATCACACGTGGTTGTTGTCATGCGGTGAACTTGGCCAATCGTATTATATTGGTGTCATCATCAGAGTTCATGCAAGCGCTCTTCAGTTGCTGCGCGGGCTGAGTCAGTCGTCTGATCTCGAAGCGCTGTCGCGGTACTTTGATGCCACATGTGACAGTCACATGCCGTCGGCGCAGCATCAATCCGGCCAAAATTTCTAACCAGCATGCACCGCTTTAAGACAGACTTCGATCGATCTGCGCAGCGCTGCATGAAGTCGAACGCACCTAATGAGTTGTTTACTGTAGACTCTGAACGAATCATTTGAATCAGAGAGTTGTTTACTGTAGACTCTGAACGGATCATTTGAATCAGTGAGTTATTTACCGGATACTCACTCTGAATGGATAATTTGAATCAGTGAGTTGTTTACCGGAGATTCGGAACAGACCATTTGAATCAGTGAGTTGTTTACAGGATACTCTGAAGGGATCATTTGAATCAATGAGTTGTTTACTGAAGACTCTGAACGGATCATTTGAATCAGAGAGTTTTTTTACCGGAGACTCTGAACAGATAATTTGAATCAGTGAGTTGTTTACTGTAGACTCTGAATGGATCATTTGAATCAGAGAGTTGTTTACTGACTCTGAACAGATCATTTGAATCAGCTAGTTGTTTACTGTAGACTCTGAATGGATCATTTGAATCAGAGAGTTGTTTACTGTAGACGCTGAATGGATCATTTGAATCAGAGAGTTGTTTACTGTAGACTCTGAACAGATCATTTGAATCAGTGAGTTGTTTACTGTAGACTCTGAACGGATCATTTGAATCAGTGAGTTATTTACCGGATATTCACTCTGAATGGATCATTTGAATCAGTGAGTTGTTTACTGTAGACTCTGAACAGGGGCCTGTTTCAGAAAGGAGGTTAAGTGAAAACTCTGAGTATTTTAACCCTGAAATGAGAGAAACTCTGGGTTTTCCGTTTCAAAATGGCAGGTTTGTCAAACTGGAGAAAGCAGGGTAAGTCAAGCCTGTTTCTGAAAGAGAGGTAACTTTAACTCAGAGTCAGTTACCGTGGTCACTTACTCTGTGAACCTAACCTGGTCAGGAGCAGGTTTTATTCTCTAAACTCTGAGTTTCTGTCGGTCTCCTGCCCTTTTTTAAAGACGAAGCAGTATTTCTCGGCTTAGCCTTATGTTTCCACACATCTATTTTAATGTGCATTTTGGATATGCGCATAAAAAATTGGTTGATGGAAACGCCAAGATGCACATAACTTTTGAAAATAGGCATAATAAACATATGCGCATAACTGAGTAGGAGAAACTTTTTATTCAATAAGAAAAGATGTGCATAAACTACGATGGAACACTTTTACTGAACAAATTCCAGTATACGCATTAAAAAGGTTTGTTATAAGAGATCATATGATGATGAAAATGTGTGTGAATGGACAAACCAGCATGTTGAGCACACTGTAAAACATCTGAAATGCTGTTTTGGTCATTCTAAAACGCCTTAACCGTTTCAGTATAATTATATTATTAGTTACCTCCAGAGAGTCTGCAGCGTGTCAAGAGCGTCTGTTCTCCGCGTGCGCATCTCAAACGCCACCACGCGTTCATTGTGTGTCGGCATTGTCTTCTGAGGCACAAGTCATTTATTAAATAAAGAACAGGATCACGCAGCTTCTTCTACTGCAGTAAATTCTGTTTTTACTGTGGATATTTAGCGCCAGTTAATCAGCAAGTGACAATTTTGTTCTCTTTGATTCGTTGGATGGAAACGCTGCTTTACTCGCACATCTTTTATGCGATATTCCAGTTTTGCACATAAATTTAATTCGCATTTTTGGATGGAAACACAGCTAATACATTTCAGTCACACAAAGAACAAAAGTCACGTACGAGAATAGCTTGTCCTTTTTAAATAATTAATTAGCTTAAATTCACTGACCTTCCACAGGCACATGTAACGTTACTAACTAGATTAATGGGATTATTACTCGTTCTAAAAACTATTTTTTTTTGTTCTGCTTACATTGTAAATGTCATATCATCCTCTACCACTCGAACTATAAAAAAGGCAGACACACAAGTGCACTTAAATCTATTAAAACTGATCAACGTGTGTAAAAGTGGGAAATGAAACATTTCCACTGAACATTAAGCTAAGGTTATCTGCATTCTTGTTTTGTCAGATTTGTTGTAGAAATGCGCTAGCCTATTTTATGTAATTTAATGCAATTACATCTGAAATAACTTCAAAATTATGGCCAATTCCCCACTTTTTCAAGTAAAAATTTTAGAAACGTCACACATTACATTACTTATTTTATTATACTTAATTAAATACTTTAAATGTAAATTTGCGCATTAACTTGAGCAGCTCTTTCCCACACTGTCTCTGTTTCGCTGATGCAGTGGTGTTGCTTTTTTAAATATATGCTCATATTTGCTATAACTTTGCATGAGCACATCAAGTTCAGCTGGAGAACTCGTAATATCTGCGCTCCATTGATAATGCCTTTTTATAGTTGCGGTGTGCGCGCTTAACTCTGAGTTGGTCTACTCAAAGTTGATTGACCCAACTCAGATCAGCTATTCTGAAACCGAAAACTCTGAGTTTTTAATTAATTTAAGTTAAGTTTAAACTCGTTTGGTTTGGTTGAACTTCCTTACTGAAACAGGGCCCAGGTCATTTGAATCAGTGAGTTGTTTACTATAGACTCTGAATAAATTATTTGAATCAAAGAGTTGTTTACTTAAGATTCTGAACGGATCATTTGAATCAGTGAGTTGTTTACTTAAGATTCTGAACGGATCATTTGAATCAGTGAGTTGTTTACTGGAGACTCTGAACGGATCATTTGAATTAGTGAGTTGTTTACTGTAGACTCTGAACAGATCATTTGAATCAGAGAGTTGTTTACTGTAGACTCTGAACGGATCATTTGAATCAGAGAGTTGTTTACTGTAGACTCTGAACGGATCATTTGAATCAGAGAGTTGTTTACTGTAGACTCTGAACAGATAATTTGAATCAGTGAGTTGTTTACCGGATACTCACTCTTAATGGATCATTTGAACCCATGAGTTGTTTACTGTAGACTCTGAATGGATCATTTGAATCAGAGAGTTGTTCACTGAAGACTCTGAATGGATCATTTGAATCAGAGAGTTGTTTACTGAAGACTCTGAATGGATCATTTGAATCAGAGAGTTGTTTACTGAAGACTCTGAACGGATCATTTGAATCAGAGAGTTGTTTACTGAAGACTCTGAATGGATCATTTGAATCAGAGAGTTGTTTTCTGAAGACTCTGAATGGATCATTTGAATCAGAGAGTTGTTTACTGAAGACTCTGAATGGATCATTTGAATCAGAGAGTTGTTTACTGAAGACTCTGAATGGATCATTTGAATCAGAGAGTTGTTTACTGAAGACTCTGAATGGATCATTTGAATCAGTGAGTTGTTTCTGAAGACTCTGAATGGATCATTTGAATCAGAGAGTTGTTTTCTGAAGACTCTGAATGGATCATTTGAATCAGAGAGTTGTTTACTGAAGACTCTGAATGGATCATTTGAATCAGAGAGTTGTTTACTGAAGACTTTGAATGGATCATTTGAATCAGTGAGTTGTTTACTGACTCTGAACGGATCATTTGAATCAGTGATTTATTTATCGGATACTCACTCTAAATGGATCATTTGAATCAGTGAGTTGTTTACTGTAGACTCTGAATGGATCATTTGAATCAGAGAGTTGTTTACTGACTCTGAACGGATCATTTGAATCAGAGAGTTGTTTACTGTAGACTCTGAATGGATCATTTGAATCAGTGAGTTGTTTACTGTAGACTCTGAACAGATCATTTGAATCAGAGAGTTGTTTACTGTAGACTCTGAATGGATCATTTGAATCAGAGAGTTGTTTACTGTAGACTCTGAATGGATCAATTGAATCAGAGAGTTATTTACTGTAGACTCTGAATGGATCATTTGAATCAGAGAGTTGTTTACTGAAGACTCTGAATGGATCATTTGAATCAGAGAGTTGTTTACTGAAGACTCTGAATGGATCATTTGAATCAGAGAGTTGTTTACTGACTCTGAACGGATCATTTGAATCAGTGAGTTGTTTACTGTAGACTCTGAACAGATCATTTGAATAAATTATTTGTTTACTGTAGACTCTGAATGGATCATTTGAATCAGAGAGTTGTTTACTGTAGACTTTGAACGGATCATTTGAATCAGTGAGTTGTTTACTGTAGACTCTGAATGGATCATTTGAATCAAAGAGTTGTTTACTGTAGACTCTGAACGGATCATTTGAATCAATTATTTGTTTACTGTAGACTCTGAACGGATCATTTGAATCAATTATTTGTTTACTGTAACATCTGAATGGATGTTTGAATCGGGGAGTTGTTTACTGTAGACTCTGAACTCATTTGAATCAGGGAGTTGAATCAGGGAGTTCTCATTTGAATCAGGGAGTTCTCATTTGAATCAGGGACCTGTGACTTTGAACAGGTCAATAATATTACGCTAAAATCAACAGTGCACTCGTATCGATAGTATCAATGTATCGTATTTTGGCCTCAGATGCATGATGAAGACAAATGAAGACAGAAAAAGAGGAACCAAATGAAACGCTGGTTCAAACAGGCTAAATGACCCAATCAGATGCTAGCGAACGTCGCTGGAACACACACTTCTTGATTTAGCTGTAGCGTGAAAACCTCTCGAGCTGAGGTCACCTCAATCAAGATCCTCTTCTGCAGATTTGAGCAGAAAAACACATGAGCTGTGAGCCGAAAGACACTCTACAATTACAGAGAGAGATTCACACAAACCCGCAGAGACTCGCTGTCAGATTAACCAGATATTAAAGTCTCCAAACACTGTGAAGGCTAACTCTCAAACTGGGCTGCTAGCATCACGCTAACACAATGCTAACGTCTTTTACACTTTGTTTTCGCCTGTTTCTTCTTATTATTTTGAATGGTATTATTAGAAATGCCTTAAAGACCACCAAACATCAATGGAAAGCTTATTTATTAACACAAACACACCAAACTACAAACCTACACACACAAAGAGAAAAACAGACACACTAAAGTACACACACAACATATGAATCAGAGAGTTGTTTACTGTAGACTCTGAACGGATCATTTGAATTAGAGAGTTGTTTACTGTAGACTCTGAACGGATTATTTGAATCAAAGAGTTGTTTACTGTAGACTCTAAATGGATCATTTGAATCAGAGAGTTGTTTACTGTAGACTCTAAATGGATCATTTGAATCAGAGAGTTGTTTACTGTAGACTCTGAACGGATCATTTGAATTAGAGAGTTGTTTACTGTAGACTCTGAACGGATTATTTGAATCAAAGAGTTGTTTACTGTAGACTCTAAATGGATCATTTGAATCAGAGAGTTGTTTACTGTAGACTCTAAATGGATCATTTGAATCAGAGAGTTGTTTACTGTAGACTCTAAATGGATCATTTGAATCAGAGAGTTGTTTACTGTAGACTCTAAACGGATCATTTGAATCAGAGAGTTGTTATTGTAGACTCTAAACGGATCATTTAAATCAGTGAGTTGTTTACTGGAGACTCTGAACGAATCATTTGAATCAGAGAGTTGTTTACTGTA
>LR812525.1:87597751-87600251 GCA_903798195.1 Danio kyathit | reverse complement strand
TGACAAAGAGAAAATAAATCAGTTATTAGAGATGAGTTATTAAACTATTATGATTAGAAATGTGTTGAGAAAATCTGCTCTCCGTTAAACAGAAATTTGGGGAAAAATAAACAGGGGGGCTAATAATTTTGATTGCAACTGTATATCTATATACACACAGGTGTTTCAGCTGATAGAAAGGCAACAGTAACTCAAATAAGCACTCGTTACAACCGAGGTCTGCAGAAGAGCATCTCTGAACACACAACACGTCCAACCTTGAGGCGGATGGGCTACAGCAGCAGAAGACCACACCGGGTGCCGCTCCTGTCAGCTAAGAACAGGAAACTGAGGCTACAATTCACACAGGCTCACCAAAACTGGACAAGAGAAGATTGGAGAAACGTTGCCTGCTCTGATGAGTCTCCATTTCTGCTGCCACATTCGGATGGTCGGGTCAGAATTTGACATCAACAACATGAAAGCATGGATCCATCCTGCATTGTATCAGCGGTTCAGGCTGGTGGTGGTGATGTAATGGTGTGGGGGAGATTTTCTTGCCACACTTTGGGTTCATTAGTACCAATTGAGCATCGTGTCAACGCCACAGCCTACCTGAGCATTGTTGCTGGCCATGTCCATCCCTTCATGACCACAGTGTCTCCATCTTCTGATGGCTACTTCCAGCAGGATAACGCACCTTGTCATAAAGCGCCAATCATCTCAGACTGGTTTTTTGAACATGACAATGAGTTCACTGTACTCAAATGGCCTCCACAGTCACCAGAGCTCAATCCAATAAAGCACATTTGGGATGTGGTGGAACAATATTAAGCAAAATCTCTGAGGAATATATCTCTGCCATGAAGGATAGGCAGTTCTGAAGGCAAAAAGGGTCCAACCCGGTACTAGTAAGGTGTACCTAATAAAGTGGCCAGTGTGTATATATTTATATATTTTTTTCATAATCATAAGTTAATCATATTTAATTAAACAAAAATGAAATTATTATTATTATTATTATTATTGACCTTAAAATGCTTTTAAAACAATTAAAAACTGTATATATTATATTTTATTATATTATATTATATTATAGGAAATACTGTGAAAAGTTCCTTGCTCTGTTAAACATCATTTGGGAAACATTTGAAAAAGAAGAGAGTGAATAAATTTGACTTATACAACTGTACATGATAATGATGTAATGTATAAATACTACATACATAATATATATATATATATATATATATATATATATATATATATATATATATATATATATATATATATATATCTCGTCACCTTAGAATTATAAGGTTCTATCTGACATTTTTTGTCAAAATTGAGTTATTGACATATTCTTATTAATTGACCACTTATTTACATTATGGGATGTGTTTTTTTATAAGTTGTTTACATTTAAAGACTAAAAAATTATTTAAAAAACAAATGTTACACACATACTGTTTGCTATATGGAATGCAAAAACTTTGAAGCTCAATATCTCAAAATCATTCAGAACGCAGACAGAACCTTATAATTCCAAGGTGACGAAATATACATATGATGTAATGCTGTAATAACATCCTCCTCCAGTTTTGCCTTCGGTCATTCCTGCGTTTTCAATCTCACACATGTCATTACCTTCATCATAAATTATAATAACCCGACAGATAACATGCGAGGCCTGTAACGCACTGACTCCAGCTACATGGATAATTATGGATTATCTTGCGGATCCTAATGAAGATACGTCGGACATCGCTTCTAATTAGAAGTGACAAACTCAAGTCGTTTTAATGAAATAGTCAGATAGCATATCTCTCTGTCTTACGGCCACACACACACACACCATGATCCACCGAAAAAAAAGATTAAACTCAGTCTGACACTAGATTGGATTTTCAATAGAGAGCTGCCATTTATAATTTAGTCGTGAATTAGGTTCAGAAGAGCCGGCTGCAATATCAGGCTGCTATTTCTGTAGCTTATTAGTATTAAATAATAACGTCTTATTAGATGTAGTGTAAGTGTGTGTTTGTGGTGTTGTGTTGGACTACACCTTTCATTTTCAGTGTGACGATTATTATTATTCCCAGTGTTCCCATTCCCATTTTCCCAGTGATGGGTTGCAGATGGTAGGGCATCCGCTGTGTAAAACATGTGCTGGATAAGTTGGCAGTTCATTCCGCTGTGGCGACCCCAGATAATTAAAGGGACTAAGCTGAAAAGAAAATGAATTATTATTATTATTATTATTATTTATTTTCCTTTGGCTTAGTCCCTTCATTCATCAGGGGTCACCACAGCGGAATGAACCGCCAACTATTCCAGCATATGTTTTATTCTTCAATTCCCCTATAGTGCATGTGTTTGGACTGTGGGGGAAACCGGAGCACCCGGAGGAAACCCACACCAACACGGGGAGAACATGCAAATGCCAACTGACCCAGCCGGGACTCGAACCAGTGACCTTCTTGCTGTGTGGCCACCGTGCTACCCTGTTCTATTCAAGTCA